>VTPC01000500.1:25446-61064 GCA_011009095.1 Ignelater luminosus | reverse complement strand
TTCTGATTTAAGAAGGTTTTTGCATATTGGAAATTTCTATATTATAAATTATTATATTATATATTAATAATTAATTTGTTGTTGTTGGGAGTAACAGAAAATAATCAGCAAGCAGTAGAGTTACTACAAATAGTTGTTTTATTGTAGCATGACGTATTCTGACCTGAAAGTAAGCTTTGATATGCTAATATTACTGCAAAGGGACAATCAGAAAGTACACTTCTCTCAACAAACCTTTCGGTTCCTCTAACAAGTAAAGTTACAGTAAGTTGACGGTTATCTGACTACTCAAGAACATAAGAAAGTTTAGTTACGGCTTAATACCAACTAAAACGTTACTACATAATTATCTGACCCAAAAATGCCTTAAAAATAGTTAAAGAGAAGTAATAGAACGGTATGAATGTAAAATAATAGTTTACAAATAGTAACATTGCTGTAAAAAGTAGTAGACTTTTGCTGTCTGGGAAGTTACCTAATTTATTTGATACCAGATTATCTCTAAAGAAACTCTGCAGAGTGTAACTATATTTAATTTAAGTCAACTTCCTCCCCCCCCCCCAGAGGTTTTGTGACGAAATGTCGCATAAAATTATTAAAGTTGGTATAAACAAAATAATTATTACAAAACAGAGAGCGAAAAGAAAATATAGAAAAGAAATAACTTATCTTACAATTCCTTTGGCATCCAGCACGGGAAAAGAGAAAGCTTTACTCGTAGCGGTTTGGCGGTAAACTAACAGACAGACACTTCGATTTCTTAACCAAGCCTTATCCCAAGACGAAATATGGAGATTGGCGTTACACTGGTCCTCCATTCTCTACCGTATCAGAGGTGTCACACAAACAATGGTCTTTAAGATTTAATAAAATTCTACTATGGCTTCCGTACGTCCAAAGTTGTTAGAAATGAATTCAAGAAGTAATGAACTCTTATACAATCAGAACGTGTCCAGCACAAACAAAATTGCTCACATAATAAGAAAGTTTTTAAGGCTAATATGCCAAACTTAATTACAAGATCATACAATTTCTGATCTATTAAGACGACGTTTTTTTTGGAATTTTTACAAGACCTCTTTTGCATAATAAGATTCCCAACACCCAAAAGTTAAAACTATACAGAAAGAACTCGTATTAAGAAGTCGTTTTGCGCGCTTGCTAACTATGTTAACAGGACGAAGATCGAAGGGCAAGTTTGGTCTTGGGGCGCATCGCCTGGCGGCGGCCACCCTATTACGTGACGATTCGAGCTAACACAAACCCCTTTCACTCTAACGAAGGGTAAATACAAGCCGACGCGGCGTTGTAAACGGTACTTTAATGTTCGCTCTGCTACAAAAAAGCCAAAATTTCTTAGAATTCCGTCCGCTTCAGCGACAGGAGAAATCCTGTCGGAACATGAATTATCAAGCTTTGACGCAGAAATATAATTTTATAAAATAAAATAAACTTCTTAATAAATAAGTTTTTATTCAATAAAATAAATCAATGTAAATTTTATAATAGAAATGAGAGGAATAAACATCTACTTCCAAATTAAATTAAGATAGAAGTCGAATGTTTACACGTTAATTCAAAATAACATTACAAGTTCAAATTGTAAATGTCAAACAAATGTCCAACTGTGTCCATATCATTTGTTAAATAATGTTACTAGAAAAGGCACTAGATACTATAGTGTTTTTAGGATTGGCAGTAATCATTATTCAATCTTTCGAAAGCGCATGAAAAGAATGCAATGATACGGCAGAGTACAAAAAGTATTCGTTTCTCCTATTTTATCGCATTGCATCGCATGACGTCACTGGATTGCATTGCATTGAGGTTGAGTTTCACCCCAGGGCTTATATCCTTACAATATCCGTTGGGATTTCTAATAGTAATTAGTCCTAAGCAGATCTTAATGACACCTTACTGTCAAATTATTCAACTGATAGATAATCTGTTATGTAAAAATCTTATTTTAGTATAAGAAGCAGAGACATTATCAATGTAATTATAGCTGCCAAATTATTAAAGATAAGTAGGGAACATTATACGAAAAATATGTTCAAAAACATATTATTGCGCAAAAACAATGTAGGACTTTTCACGCCACTGTACTTTGAAACATTTTTACGTTTTCAAAGTTTTCTTTTGTAGCAGAAAAAGTGGATTGTAGTATTGCTAGTAAATTGTTTGAAAAATAAATTCACAATGCTTTGTCTAGTTTCATACCTATTTTATAGTTTATTTGTACTTATGTGAAATACAATTCAGTAAATTGAAGTACAGATACTATAGGAGAATAGAAAATAAGTCAACAAGAATTTATACTATACGGTTCACAGAAAATCGGTTTAACCTAACCTTTTTTTTCCGTAATTTGTGGTAAACTTATTTCCTGTCCGCCAGGTGCTGTTTGTATAATTCCACCTTAGAGTATTATTAGAACGTTAGAGCAGAATAAGAAATGCTGTTCGGTTCCGCTTCCGGTTCCATTTTGTACTTAGTACTCAATTAAACTAAAAGCTAAAGTCGCCAACCATTTTCTAGAAAATCAAAGTATAGATTTTATAACGTACCTAATAAGATCAGCAACTTTTTTATTGCTGACAATAAGAGTGCAGTGAATAAACCTAATTGGTTAACCTACTTTTGTTAAAGCCTTATTGTAAATGACGGCAATGTTAAAAACGACTTGTAAATTAACTCCTGATTTTTACATTTATTCGTGTTTAATTTGAATTACCTCCAGAATTCAGATTTCGTTCTAATGAATTCATTTAGAAAAAAAAGGGTTAAATTCCGTATAGATTTTAAATCTAGTAAATGAATGTTAACAAGATTTGGTAATAGTTAAGTTCGTTCCAGTCATTTGAGGTATAAATTACGCTGTATATTAAACAGATTAAATAAATAAATTTAACGTAATCTAATTAATAAATAAAACAGGACTTGTATTTGTATCGCCCACAATAAGAGGACACTGGAGAAATTTCATTAACCACCAAGTTTAATTACGTATTGAGAATATTCGATTTTCAGCAGTGTTACGTCAATTGTGATGACTAATTGTTAAGTACCTACTAATTTGGAGGTTGCAAACAGAGTTTACTAAGTGTTCTAATTTGAAACAGAATAATTCACGGTTTAGCAATAAACAGCATCAACACTTTCTTTGCGAATTTTAATCAAAACCTACACCTCTTTGTGTATTATTATCCAAATCAAAGCGTAAAGTTATTTGTTTACAAGTTAAAATAGATGATTCTTTTAATTTATAACTCATACTATGCTGAAATTCCATCTTAAATGTAATTCAGATAATAAACTAACAAGGAACATGCACAAACTACCGTACCAGACTCATGCTGCCGAGCTTCAAAACTAATTTTAGTACTAGTAATATTGTTCAAAATTGTGAAACAGGTGTAAGGTGGAAATCAAGGAAATATTTTCATAAAATCTGTTTGTAGAATGCTATTAACTAATTAAGCACAATACAAGCGAAAATAACAAAATTAGAAGTTTAAACAATATAATAGCCCCATCAAAGGCAAAAATATTGCCAAATTCTGTTGCAATGCTCTGAACTGAAAAGGGCAAAAAGTACGTAGTACTATAGATCTTAAAATTAAATTAAGTGTCACCCTATTGAATAAAATTAGAAATTTCTTAATAAGCTTAGTTTCTGAAGATGGAGAAACAGGCCGAGAACAGAGAAAAAGACGTTGCAGCATTTAATAGATGTGAGAGATTGATATTGTTTACTATCTCGAAGTTGCACGATCTTGATGAAGACTTCCTAGATATTCCTGCATATTTGCAACTAATTAGAGCTTTGTGAACTAAAACATAAAGTAGATAAGAATGTTAATATTTAGATTTTCAATTACCTTAGGTGTACAGCAGATAATTCAAATTCAAATAAAATAAAGAAATTGGAAGGTATCTTTTCCCAAATTGGGTCACTTTGCAGATAACAATATCATTTATCATCCCTATCGAGGATTCATCATTAGCATAGTTAGTGTGGTACGGAAAGTTTGTTTTTTAAAGTAAACTTTAAAAAATTATAGTTTAGTGTAATGAATGAATGCAGAGTCTTACTCAGTGCACGTGCACTCCACGTATAACATTCGAGATACCCCAATGTCAGAGGTGTCAGAGATATGAATATACCCAAAAGAGCCAAACGCTGTTAAATGTGTAAGAAATCACCTTACACGTAATTGTTCAAAACCAACAGCAGCAAAATAAAAGTGTCATAATTGCCGATAGAAATATTCAGTGAATTACCACTGCAGTGAAGTCTTAAAAAACCTCCAAGAAAGGAAAAATCACATCAAAAAAGAAAAGGCACAAGCACTGCAACCAGACAATTTACATCTAATCTGACTACACACACAGAGTCATAGAGCAAGTGATAGGAGCTGTTGAAAATCAAGCGTCGGCATAAAAGATAGCAACAGAGGTTACTCTCATGCAAAGGATGCAGTCAATGCAAAAAATGACAAATATTTCTTGATACACCAAATACTGATATGATCATTTCAAAAGCTTTCTAAAACACATCGGCAAAGGATTAATTAGTTGCTGGAGACAATTTTAATGCCAAAACCGCAACGTGGGGATCACGAATTACTACCACTAAAGCCAAAGAATTGTCTGAAGCAATCGGGGAAACTGGATGTAACGTTCGTTCCAGGACAAAACCAACATATTGGCTTACAAACACTAACTAGAAAAATATCACCAAATTCCATCAACATAGAAGAAAACTCTGACGTAAGTTTTGATCATTCAGCAATTAATTATGTTAACGTTGAATGGGAAAATAAGAAAAAAAGCTAAGTCTATCTTGACCAATAGATCAAATGATTGGCGAAGGTTTCAAATAGAACTACAAGATAACTAGTAAGAGTATCACGTTTAACGGTTGGCAACAATTACCCAGTAGAGATTCGAAATATTATCAAAAAAAAAGAGAAAAATTGTAAACGCGAAACATTGAGACTAGAAGAATAATCTTTTAACATCTATATAATAGGTCTAACAGTTGATAGTGAGACTAGATATTCATTAGTAAAAGTAACTAACGCATACAACTAATCATGCAGGATCCACACACAGGACAACCTGATAGTAGCTGTGCAAATGATCATTAGCAAAAATCAAATCTGTTTTCTGCCCATCTTGAAATAATATTTAAACCAAATAAAATTCAAAATGCTACTACTTACATTATTAGGTACTGACACTATTAATAAAACGAAAAAATTGCGTTATTGGCACCTAAACAATTTACAACCAAAACCAACACTAACATAACTTCCAAAGAAGCTTCAGGCTTCGGAAACATTTTCCCTAAAACGCTAGTGTCATGTTAACCTACCTATTTACCGTCTCTTTTAGATTAAAACGGGTACCAACCAGTTTGAAGATAGCAGATGTCATCATGCTACCCAAACCCAGAAAACCTTTAAACGAATTTCATAGACCGATATCATCAAACTAATTGTTTAAGAATTGTGTGAGAAAGTTTTTATCAACAGACTTAAAACCATAATAGGGAATTCAGAATTATACCAAGTCACTGATTTGGGATTAAAAGCAAACACTCAACCATAGAGCAAGTGAAAAGAATTACCAATATAGTCAAAAGTGCTGGATGAAAATAAGGTCTGCTTGGCAATATTTCTGGACGTTGCACAAAAAATTGATAAAGTGTAACACAAAGGCTTCATTCATAAGCTATACAAAGGAGTGCCACAAGGCAGCTTCCTAGGACTAATCTTCTACCTGCTCTATAATTATGACATCCCGCATATTGAGAATGCAACGCTAGCGACATTTACAGATGATACGATCATTAGGGTAATTCAAGACAACGTTGAAAAAATCACGGTCAATTTACCAAAAGCAACTGAATGCAACACTGCATGGATAGAAAAATGGAAAATAAAGTTCAAATTGATCAGTAAAACTATATGGAATTAGCCTTCAATAATGATCCCTTGTGTAAACTCTGCAAACTATCTAGACATGACATTGAGTGCCAAAACAAACTAAGATGGAGGACTTGTGTCAAAAAAAAAAACGAGAAGAACTCTATATAAAATATTACAAAATGTATTGGTTTAAGAGAAAACAAAACAAAGTGCTACATAAAATTATCAACGCTGTGTTGTACATAGGTAATAGTGGCATTCATCTAGACCACGGGATAATGAACGTTGCTAGTGAGACGAAACACTTTGCTACTAAACACGAAGCAAGACTGCATAACCATGATAACGTAGAGGTGACCAACCTCCTGGACAATAGCAACCAGATCTGTAGACTCAAAACGACTAAACCGTTTGCGCTGGTGATGTAACGGGTCTCAAAGCAAAACATAGTGCGCGAAGAACGCAAGAATTAAAGAAAGACTTTATAATACACATGAGGAGTGAACTTTACTATTTAATCTGTTAACATACGATACATTATAGTCTAAATCAAATAAGAATAAAGCGAAACAATGATGGGGACAGCTTGACCTTCATCCTCATTGGTTAATAAACGAGTCCGTTTTACACAACTTTAACATGCTGATTTTATTGAATACCGTGTTACCAGATGTACGAAAGTAAATTACTTATAGTTACATAAAAAAATGTTTTATGATATATATCTGATAAAACAATTTTTTAGTAATGTTTATAACTGAAAAATATATAACGTACTTTTCATAAATGCCTTAAAAATAGATGATAAGACAAACCTAAATGAAACGGAGACGTGACAACGTTGGCTTTTGTGAAGTTGTAATATAACCACACTTTTTCCTTCTTGCTTGGTTAGGGTCAGTTAGCCTGTTATTCTAATTTTGTCATTTTACGTCTTTTTTTGGTATTGCTGTTATTCTTTTATTTATATTAAAATAGTTCTTTTAAGAGCTCATTAAACTCAGCGTATCGTTATACAGGTAATTATAGTTTGAATTATAACAACATAATGATCAAAATATCAATGCAATATTTCAGGTTATATTTGCGATTATGGCTGAAGTTTTCAAAAATGCTAAAGGAAAACACGTACAAAGTGGTCAGAGACTTATGGCTTACAATGTCTATTTAAAACATTTACAAAACAACAGTAAGACTTGGTCAGTCAAGCAAACGTCGGCTGAAGTTGGGATCGGACAGAATACGATGTGCAATATAATTAAACAAATGGAAGCTTCTGGATTGGTACGATCTCCTAAGAAAACTAGGGAATCAAAAACATGTTTTCAGAAACTTGAAGACTTCGAGAAATCTGCCATACGAAGACATGTACATTGTTTTTATTTTCGAAATGAAGTTCCAACTGTAGGAAAAATACTACAAGCTGTTAACGAAGACGATTCATTACCAGATTTTAGTTATTCAACATTACATAGAACGTTATTAAAATTAGGATTCAAATATGATAAACGAACAAGAAAAACGATTTTGATTGAAAAGCCAACTATTGTTTTGTGGAGAAGAAAATATTTAACTGCTATTAAACAATACCGAGAAGAAGGAAGAACGATTTATTACACAGATGAAACATGGGTTAATGCAGGACATGTGGGAAGCAAAGTTTGGTATGATACTATCATTAAAACTGCCAGACAAGCATTATTTGAAGGCCTTTCAACTGGAATCAAAGATCCATCAGGCAAAGGAAAGATGTTAATAGTTGTTCACATCGGTAGTGAATCTGGCTTTGTTGATGGAGGACTTCTAACTTTGAATCCAAATAGACAGGTGAGAACTGTATTGTTTTTGTATGTTTTTTATTACAATAAATTATTTGAATGTTTGTAGGTGATTATCATCAAGACATGGATGGAGATGTTTTTAAAATGTGGTTGGAAGGGATCCTACCTAAATTAGAACCTCATTCGGTCATTGTAATGGACAACGCCCCTTATCATAGTGTTAAAGCTGATAAAGTACCCACTCGGAATTGGAGAAAAGATCAGATTATTGATTGGCTTCATGGCAAGGAAATTACACCAGGAGATTATTTATTGAAATTGCAATTATTAGAATTGGTAAAACAGTATGTGTTATCACATCCAACACCATATGTCATCGATGAACTTATTAAAAAGAGTGGAAGATTAATTTTAAGATTACCACCGTATCACTGTAATCTGAATCCTATTGAGCTAGTATGGGCTCAAGTTAAGCAACATGTTGCTGTTAATAATCGAAGGTACTCTATCGAAGAGGTAAAGCAACTCTTATGTGATGGAATTGCTGGTGTAACTGCAGAAAAGTGGAATGATTGTGTCAATCATGTAATACGTGAAGAAAATCATATGTGGGATTTAGACGGAATAACAGAACAAGTGGTTGAGAAAATTGTGATTAATTTACGGTCGGAGAGTTCTAGCGAGGAGGATTCTGCTGACGATGATATGGAGGTAGAGTGATTGCCAGAAGTATAAATACACAAACAGCAAAATGGATGCACTATTGTTATATACAGTACCTACAACTCCTGCTCCTTAATTAAAATATGTTTTGTAATTATTGAATTGACTTGTACTACAGGCTTTTTACCTTTTTGTTTATGTAAAAACTAAATAAATAAACATTTACATGTTAACTCGTAACTTCCTTTGCTTCGTAAGAGGTATATCCTTATGAGCTTATTCATTATACTTTGTCATTATAAAAATCTACTATTTCATTTATTCATCGTTCGTCAGCTACTGGTTTTTAATTTTTATACATATTCTTGAACAACTATTAGAAAGCAATTTCAAATTTGGCGCCCTTTTCGAACACTTCAGCTGCTTAAATCTGCCTTGCACCGCAGTGCCACCTACTTTATTCTTATTTGATTTAGACTATAGAATTAAGTTGATTGTAAGTCTGCTAGACTAGTTTCAATGTTTAAGACACCCTTGGATGTTCATGTAGAAAAGAACTATTTTCGATTTATTCAGATTTACAAAGCATACAAATCAGATGCTAGATAAACGTTTTAAATTGATTTATAAACTTTATCACGAATAGAAATTAATTATTTGCAAAATATTGAAATAAATAATACTGAAAACGCATATAATCTGTGAATTAATTGGTCTTGTGCAAATTTATACGAATGGAATGAGCAACATTCTGTAGACATTGCATTTAATTCGACATTTCGAATTTGCTGATGCTTTAAGCTGAGTAAACTGCCCTTTCTTGTGGCGCAACCACTGCAATCTCTCGTAAAACAAGGTTTTAGAGTGGATATCCGAAATTGAGGTTTAAACTGCCGAGACGGGAACATTTAATGCTGTCTAGCATTTCTTATTTCATAATTTTGTCGCTTCACGAATTTATATTTGCAGTAGTTTGTAGCAGTACATTCACCGCTCCAACGTGAGAAAAGTGACACTAGAATGAAGAATAAAACAAAATCATTATCACAAGGTATCTAAATTTCTTTCTTTCTTTAAGGACGTTTTTTTCCTTACTTAATGTTAGCTAACTGAGAATAAGAACTCAATTACTGTTATTGTTACATTTTGTAAAAAAGAGGACGCCTGCTTGCTACCCTCGCATTGATATCTCGGATTTTAACGCCATCTCCGTTGTAATAAAAATCAATAACTTTATTCATAAAATACTATAGGTATATTTTATTTTTCCTCTGAATATTGCTACAAATTAATCTCAATAACTGCAGTAACTAATTCACTAAATTGCTTATAAGGAGTGAAGCAGTTACTATTAACATTTCTAAGTAAAAGTTAAAACGAGTTAGAAAACATACAAATTCGGTACTTCATTATATTCTTTATAATGCACTTCATAAATTAATAAATTCTTAAATTAAGTTTCATTAGTAATTTTGACTCTTAACTTTCAGAATTTATGGATTTGAATATATATCCTAAAGTGAACTAAACCAATATAAAGGAGAAAGCTCTTAAAATTAATTAAGGAAGCCAATATAAATTTGCTAAAGTTTCCGGTAATTTCATTCAAATTGGTGTAGGCTGAAAGAAAAGATATCCATTTCACGCGCAGTTAGTATCTGATTCCCAAATTCAATTTCAATTTTGCTAACACGAGTGGACACCTGCAAAAAATGTAGCTAACGAAATCTATACCTGCGAATATCTAAAACCTAACGTGTTTACTAAATCGATATGCCTATTCCATGTCTTTTAATTAAAAGCCTACCTGTTAATTTACGGATACGTGTAGGGAAACGGTGTTTTTAAATTACATTTTGACGTTTTTAAAAGCTGCCAGATACAGCGCCAAGATAAAAGTCTAGACGGTAGAATGAAAATTAATACAAACACTGGAAATTGCACACAGCGTGAGTATAAGGTAACGAAAAAAATTCATATTTCTTTATGGGCAAGTATATTGAAAAATTCTAAAACAGGTTGATTTTCTAGTAGAAGAATGCACATTTTTATCTTGCAATCATTTGTTTCGAAGCGCTGATGTCATCATCAATTTTTTAAAGGAAAACCGGCTGATTTCTTTCGTGATTCTGATAGATCCTGTCTTGCCTAAACAATGATATAAAAATTTTTGCACTTTACATAAAAAAATTCTACACGCACGCTCGTGGCTAAAGGGTTGATGAGCGGCAATTCCAACATTTACTAGGTTAATAGTTGAAATTAAATAATGTACTTGCATAATATCTGTTGTTGATGCTCTCAATTAAACTAGAGATTTCATTAAGTTTTACTCAAAAATTAAAGTTTTAGTTTACTTGCAATAATTTTTAAAAATAAACTGTAACAAATTTATTTTCATGAATTGTGACCCGTTTTGTCCTTCATTCAAACAGTTACTGATTGTCGAACCCTAAATACCTGAAGATTTTCTAAATCCACTTACAATTACTTGGCGGGTATTTAAAACGACTACAGATATACATAGGTGTATACCTATGAAATGAGACTTTTTTTTTCAATTTTAAACGTTTATTAACAAAACATGGTTACAAATTTAATCTTCAAAATAATAGCCATCGCTAGCGACACATTTTACCCATCTCTCAGGCAATTTGTGAATGCCGCGCCAAACAAATTGGCCGTCTTTGGCCGCAAACCAATCATCGAGCCATTTTTTGGCTTCTTCGTGAGAATTGAAGCGCTGCTCGGAAAGTGCGTGGCCCATCGATGCAAACAAATGATAATCGGAAGGCGCCAAGTCTGGTGAGTAAGCCGCATGCACCAGCGGTTCCCAATCGTACGTCTCCACCAATTCCCGGGTCGCTCTTGTTCGATGTGGTGGTGCATTGTCATCAAGAAAAATTACTTTGTGACGCCGATCGGCATATTCTGGGCGTTTTCGGTGTATAGCGCTGTTCAAATCGGCCAATTGTCGTTGGTAGCGTGCACCGTCAATTGTTTTACCTGGTTTTAATAGCTCGTACCAAATCATACCATGCTGATCCCAGAAAACACACAGCATTGCCTTGCGGCCGAAGCGATTTGGTTTGGCCGTTGATTTTGGCTTGTGGCCGGGCGGACCATACGATCGTTTACGCTTGGGATTGGAGAAATACACCCATTTTTCATCACCCGTAACGATTCGATGCAAAAAAGACTTCCTTTTGAACCGGGAGAGCAGCATTTCACAAATGGTTTTTCGGTTCTCTTGCTGCCTTTCAGTCAGTTCATGCGGCATCCATCTTCCCACCTTTAAAATCATGCCCATGTCTTTCAAACGTTTGCAAATGGTTTTTTGGGTCACTCCCAACTGCTCTGCCATCATTTCTTGCGTTTGACCATCATCTTCATTCAACAATGCTTGCAATTCGGTGTCCTCAAACTTTTTCGGTGGCCGGCCACGTTCCTCGTTCTCCACGCTAAAATCACCACTTCGGAATTTTTCAAACCACCTGAAGCACTGTGCTCTGCTTAGAGCATGTCCACCGTAAGCTTCTATAAGCATTTGATGAGCTTGAGAAGCGTTTTTCTTCAATTGATAACAGAAAATCAACGATGTCCGCAAATCGTAGTTTGAAGGCACGAAATTCAACATTTTTAAGAGCGAAAAAATGCGTTGTTGTATGAAACATCACAAACAATGAATTGAATATTGTTGACAGATGACAGACGAAAAAAATAAGACATTTGGGACAGTTTAAAAATACTCCTAGCGACATCTGTGGTCTAATAGCTGAAAGTCTCATTTCATAGGTATACACCTGGTACTGCAGTCGCATTTAAATAAATAAATCTTTCTAAAAAGTTAAGACTTACACTTGTTGTTTTAGTATTTGTAAAAGAATTGACACAAGTAGCGGCAGGCTGGGTGCCTTCCCCTGTCGAAATTAGCGAATTTTCAATTGTTTGTAAATAAATAACAAATGATCGTGTATCGCAAAATCTAAGTATGATATGAAAACAATGCAGAAACTTTTCTAGTGGCCGCTTGGGGGTGCTTATTATTTGAAGTGGTGGACTTTCTCTGTGGAAACCGCGAAAAACATTAGGGCGTTTCCATTTAGAAAAAATTCATCATGACGTAATTGCTTTAAATATATTACTGCTGAAAGGTAGTTGCAACATTAAAATGTGTAATTTCATAATTGAAAATTGTCCTGTTTCAGGATTTTGCTATATACTCACGCTGTATATTTGAGTAATCGATTTTAAATTTATATTGTTACATAAATAACAAAAACAATGTTTACTGTTCTATTGTATGGAAAACTATGGCATTACGGGTCAATATAATTATTATAATATTTCATTAATTAAATAGTATAGTGTGAAAAAACTAAAACCTTTTAAAGTAATTTATATTTATTTATAATTTTTTCAGAAAAGGAATAATAGGAATTTGACATTTTATTGAATAGAATTCATTTAAGTTCAAAGTAAACCCGATAAACTCTTTTGTTCTTGTTTTATTAGCGAACCCTTTAAAGTTTATAACTTACTCCACACCATCTAGAAATTTATGAATAGGTAATTGTGGCGGGTTCTTTGGTAATTAAAGATGATGGTTTTCAAATTTCAAGAAATATTTAATTAAACAAGAAAATGTACTTTATTGGTTTAACGTATTTCGAAATTCCCTAAGTTTGTGAAAAACAAAACAAGTTATAAATATTTGCTCTATTTTATAAAAACAATATTTTCGGCTTTCTGTTATTATATTATTATTATTATAAAGGAATATAGCTGCTTCGCTTCTCAGAAGCATTTATGATCCTTTTCTTTAAAGATGATCAGCCTTTATCTTTAATTTATTTATTCAGATGTTATTGCGTGGTTCTGCCATTTCCTTCCATTCACGTCTGTTGGCTGCTCGTTTTTTCCAATTTATTACATTCATCTTACATAATCATTAGTAACTTCATCCCACCACGTGTTCTTCGGTCTTCCTCTTTTTCTCCCAGTGTCTGGTTGCCACATTGTTAACTTCTTTAGCATACTTGACTCCTCTCTTCTTAATATGTGTCCCAGCCATCGTATTCTATGACTTTTGATAAATCGCACAATATCTTTTCCTTCTATTTCCTGCAGTATCTCTCTGTTGTATTTACTCCGATATTCTTCTCCAATTTTTGTAAGTCCTAATATTTTTTTAAGGATTCTTCTTTCAAAGGCTGGTATTTGTTCTTCATTTTTCATAGTTAAACTAATTATTTTAGCCGCGTATATCACCACAGGTCTTATCATACTTTTATATACTCTCATTTTTGTTTTCTTATTTAAGTTCTTCTTCTTCAGAATCCATTTCTTCTTTTTCATCTTAAAGATTTTATTACTTTCTTTTCTTTTTTTTTATATTGTCGCTGGTCTTCCTCATTACCTGTATTTAGCCATCTTGCCCTTGCCTGCTTTTTTTGTTTACTAATTTCTTTACATTGTAGGTCGTACCATTCTTTCCTTATTTCTTTTTTATTATATCCAACCACTGACTCTGCTGTTTCTATTATTGCATTACGTATTTGTGTCCATTCTTTTTCAGTATCTTCTGTCTGCTTGTCACTTTCATTTTCTAATGCTTTATTCAAATTTTCTTCATAGGACTTTTGTACTTCTTTCAATTTTAGTGTTTTTATATTCCATGTTTTCCTTTTAGTCTCTATATTTCTTTTTGGTTTTATTTTTTCTCTAATTTTAGCCATCACTAAATAATGATCAGTGTCTGCATTTATTTCTCTAAGAGATCTTACATCTTTTATACATCTAACTTTGCTTCTTGTGGTAAGGATATGATCTATTTGGTTTCCTCGTTGACTGCCTGGTATTCTCCACATTTCCTTTTGTTTAATTTTGTGTTTGAATTTTGTACTACTGATAATCAAATTCCTACTTGCCGCCCAATTACATAGTTGTCTCCTATTATCGTTGGTTTTTTCGTGCAGTGTATGTTTTCCTGCTACTTCTTCTATACAGGGTCGCTAAAAAGTTTGGAAACACGCTACCCCCGCAGACACGGTAAGAGATAGACAAATGAAATTTGGAAAGCTTAAAGTAGGTATTTTTTGCCATATTTTGCGAAGATAATTAAAAACAACTCTTCTATTGTGTTTTCGTACGGCCGCCATATTAAATTTTTTTAAATTGGACACTCTGTATATGATTCCATATTTGGATAGCGATTTTAAAGACACATTCAATGATATAAGGGTTGCTATACGTATCTTGAAAGGGTTTGGAGATAATCGCTATTCTTTTCTCAGGGGTTTCCCTGTTAAAAAGTATAGAAACACGCTGCTCCTGCAAAGACGGTAAGAGATAGACAAATGAAATTTAGCGATCTTAAAGTAGGTATTGTTTGCCATGTTTTGCGAAGAGAGTTAAGATCAAATTTTCAATTGTTTTTTCGTACGGCCACCATCTTGAATTTCTTTAAATGAATCGCTCTGTATATGACCCCATATCTCGATGGGAATTTTAAAGACGAATTGGATGATATAAGGGTTGCTTTACTTATCTTGAAAGGTTTTGGAGATAATGGCTATTCTTTTGTCAAGGATTTTACTATTAAACAAAGGAATGGCGATTGTAAAGGATAGAATAAGAATTTACTATTAAAATCTTTCCTTTAAACCCACAGTGCAAGCAGAGAGCTAACGTATATCTTTGTGTCTCTTGTTTGACAAGCGTGGCCACACTCTACCTATTAAAAAAATGACATTTAATAAAACAATATTAAGGCACACTATGGGAATGTTGTAAACTGAATAATAGAACACAATCGTTTAGATGTAATACTTGATATTTTTAAAATTCTTTTCCCTAAAAAGCTCGAAAAGAAATTGAAGCATCCACTGGCAACGCTTCTGTTTGAAAGCCTTACCTTAGGCCGAAACCTAGAGGGGAAGATTAATTCTCTAGACTCGCGCCCATCTTGCTTTTTTTTCTTGTCTATTTTAAGTAAAGAAGTTTTGCTTATAATTATGAATACTGTCACTAAGGATGTAAAATTTCAGTATTGCCCACTTTTGCTCATTAGAAATGAATAAGATACTGAACTTCCACGATCTATCCGTAGTCTGCACAAATTGGCATTACTTAATGAACAGCCAGATTTATCAGCTTTAAAACCATAATAATAAAACTTTTACGTCGATCATCCAGCAATTGGTTTTTTCTATTATGCTAATTGCGTTTTAATAATGTGAGTTCATTACTGACGTTTCAATTAATACTATTAACACTAAAGATTTTGAGTTAAATAATTGTTTTACAATTACTCTTCGATGGAATCGTCTTAAAGTGGCACACCAATATGTAATGAAAGTATCTCCATGCCTAATAATGCCAAAAATGATTACTCTACAAATATGATACGATCTAGTCGATTGGGTCGAATCTCTATGTTCGGCTGCGCTCGCCTTATCGAGCGTCATGCTCGAACGTTGGTGGGGTAGCAACCCTTGAGGACAGGCGACAGGAGAACCACGAGAGACAGTCGCGGGCCAGAACACGAGGCCAGATCATTATCAATAAACAATCATTAAAGCTTACAGTGAGTTTTATTATCAGCTTGAGTTAAAAGCAACTCAAGACACAACATATTGGTCCTTCGAGCCGGATCCAAGCATCCAAGTATCCAAAGCAAGATTAGCATCAACTAATCATCATAAACAAAGTATCAGCAACCAGTAATCAACAGACGTAGACGGAATCAGAATTGAATAAGGTTAGTGACCATTCCCTTATATCCTTTCTTATAATTACCTACTTATCAAGCCTCAAGATCAGAGTCAAAAGGTTTTACGCGGACGCGCTAAAACAAAATTAAGCAATTCAATTAATTATTTACAAATGTTTGATGGAGATTCTATTCTTGATCCAATACAGCTATCAATCAGGTTAGAAAAAAACATATAATAAATTCGATGAAATTCAATTTAAAATAGAAGAATCTGCTGCAATAGATGAAAAAGATATTGAAATGCAAGAACGAATCGAATTTGAAAACAAATATTTTGAAGCCGTAGCAACGGCGCGATCATTTTTACCTCAATTTAAACAATTAAACAACAATAGTAGTAATAATAATTCAAACCAAAATTTCGAAGTTTCGGCCTATAAAACGGAAATTAAATTGCCTCCCTTAAAATTACCTTCCTTCTCAGGAACCTTTTCAGGTTGGTTTTCATTCAATGGTACCTTTAAATCATTAGTAGATTCAAACAACCAGTTATCAAAATTACAAAAATTTCATTATTTAAAATCATGTGTTCAGAATGATGCAGCTCAGGCTATCAAGACGTTACCGCTAACTGAAGAAAATTATGACACGGCTATGAAAATTTTGCAAAATCGTTAAGAAAATCGTAGGCTCATAGTACAGGAGCATGTATTAAAAATTGTCGACCTTCCTATAATTCAAAAATCATCCTCTATATTATTGCGTCAGTTGCTCGATACTGTTGTGGTCAATATAGAAGCGCTAAAAACATTAAAAATTCCTGTAGATTCGTGGGACGCACTCGTTGTTCCCATAATCGAGAAAAAATTCGATTATCTTACAGTAAAAGAATGGCAAAATAAGCTAACAACCGAAGTACCGACATTAGATCAATTAGTAGAATTTCTAGAAAAACGATGCAATTTGTTGGGATCATTTGCAGCAAATTCTCATGTAAATAATAATCAGCATTTACAAACAAACACTAAAATTCAATCAAATAAAAAATTTCATCAAGCGCATAGCACAACTACTTCCCTTGTAAGCGCAAAAAATACAAAACCACATAATTACTTTGCTTGTAACAAAATGCACTTTATTTTTCAATGTCCCGAATTTATTAACAAATCGGCAAAAGATAGGACTCAGGTTGCGGAGGAAAAATCTCTTTGCCTTAATTGCTTAAAAAACAATCATATAACAAAAGATTGTAAGTCGGAGCAATCATGCAAGAAATGTCAACAAAGGCATAACACACTTTTACATGTACTAGAAACAAAGGAAAACGAATCAGTTGTAGCTTCTTTCATATCAAATTTATCGCATGCCAGTAATACGTTTAATACGCAAGGTATTTTACTATCAACCGCTATAATTTTAATAAAAAATAATATAGGAGAGTGGATTCAATGCAAAGGATTACTAGATGTAGGGAGTCAAACACGTTTTATAACGGAATCGCTGGTAAGAAGATTAAAACTTCCCTTAACAAATGTTAATATTCCTATAACGGGAATTTCTAAAACCAAGAACATGGTTAGCAATTCAGTCAGAATAGAGTTTAAGTCCAGGTTTAACAATTTTACAGTAGATCTTAATTGCTTAGTATTGTCCAGTATAACGGAAAGCATGCCAAATTTTAAGGTCAACGCGAACAACTTAGAAATACCTAAAAATTTAAAGCTAGCCGACCCGTACTTTTATAACCCAACAACAATTGATATATTATTAGGAGCGGAAATATTTTGGGAGTTACTTAGTGTAGGTCAGGTTCGGCTAGGTAGTCATAGACCAATATTACAAAAGACGAAGCTGGGATGGGTAATTGGTGGTCCGGTTGAAAGAGCTTTTAACAGGGAACCAACCACGTCTCTTGTCGCGTCTGTAAGTAATTTAGAATTAACAATTACCAGATTTTGGGAACTCGAGAGTATTACTGACAAACAAGAATGGTCGGTAGAAGACCACAAATGCGAACAACATTTTAAAGCTACTCACAACAGAAACAGTGAAGGACGTTTCATAATAGAACTTCCTTTTAAAAGTGATGTACCAGCACTCGGTTTGTCACGGCAGGGAGCAATAAACCGTTTAAAAACCCTTGAACATAAACTAGAAAGAAACTACAAGCTAAAACAAGATTACAGTAATTTTGTAAACGAATATTTAGAATTAAATCACATGTCAGTTACAAAAAAATCAGGATTCTGCAGAACATAAAGGCACATACTATTTTCCACATCACTGCGTTGTAAAGGAATCCAGTCAAACAACAAAGCTCGGGGTAGTTTTTGATGGATCATTCAAAACTACAAATCAATTGAGTTTAAATGATAATTTAATGTCAGGACCAAATTTATTGCAAGACTTATTTAGTATCATATTAAAATTTCGTACGCATCAATTCATTATAAGTGCAGACGTTTCAAAAATGTATAGGCAAATTTTAGTAGACTCTAAGCATCGGGATTATCAAAGAATTGTTTGGCGAAATAATACAGCAGAATCACTAAAAACTTTCCGGCTTAACACATTAAGATACGGTACATTGTGCGCTCCTTACATTGCAGTTCGTTGTCTTCATTAATTAGCATATGAGAACAAGAATAAATTTCCCGAAGCAAGCGAAACAATTTTAAAAAACATGTACATGGACGATTTATTAGCGGACTCAAATACATTAATAGAAGCTAAAGTTTTACGCGATCAGGTTATAAACATACTAGAGCAAGGTCAATTAAACAAATGGGCTTCAAATCACGTCGAATTATTACCGACTAAAACCTCAACACAAAAGGAATTAATCATTTTAGATTCAGAAACGAAAACATTAGGATTAATATGGGATCCAAATTTAGATATACTAAAATACACAGGACAAATTACCACAAATAAAACAAAAATTAGTAAAAGGATCATTTTATCCACAATCGCTAAATTATTTGATCCACTAGGGTTAGTAGGACCAGTAATTGTAATAGCTAAAATAGTTATGCAAAAGTTGTGGTTACTTAAATTAAATTAAGATGAATCAATACCTGCTGACTTACACACCCTGTGGACTCACTTTTTAGCAGAATTACCAATCTTAAACAATTTGAAAATATCGCGTAAGGTTATAATACAATATCCCGCAATAAATATCGAGGTACACGGATTTAGTGATGCTTCAGAATCTGCTTATGGTTGTTGTATATACGTGAAACATACAGATATTCACGGACAGCACTTTTCACGACTACTTTGTGCAAAATCGCGAGTAGCACCTGTTAAACAAATAACCCTTCCGAGATTAGAACTTTGCGGAGCTTTGTTATTGGCTCAATTATTTCACAAGATTATTCAATCATTAAATCATTTAGTGATTAGCGACACATTTTTGTGGACCGATTCAAAAGTAGTACTAACTTGGTTAACCGAAGTCCCAGCTCAATGGAAAACATTTATTGGTAATAGAAAATCTCAAATTCAACAATTAACAAGCATTAATAACTTGCATCACATTACAGGCGCAGAAAATCCTGCCGATGTAATATCACGTGGTTTACTACCACAACAATTACAACAATCAAATATATGGTGGCACGGGCCACATTGGTTGTGTGGTGATAAAATTAATTACCCATTGGGTGAATTTGAATCAGACAACTCGATATCTATCGAAAATCTAGAACAAAAATTATTTACTTCTTTAGTTAGTTTAAATGACAATACTTCTTTAGAGTTTATAGACAGCATGTTTTGTAAATTTTCGTCCTATGATAAATTAACAAGAATAGTAAGGTGGTGTTTACGATACATAAATAAATTAAAAATTCGTACGAAAACTAATAATACACTCCCCGAGGAACTAAAATTGCTAAGATCAAAAAATAAGGAGACAATTAAAACACAATTTCTAAATTTAGGCAAATTAAGAACTGCGGAAATTATTATAATTAAATTAGTACAAGCGCAAGGATTTCCTTCCGATTTACACGAACTTAAAATGAAGGGACGGGTAAAGAAAAATAGTCGTTTACTATCGTTAGCTCCGTTTCTAGACAGTAATAACATTTTAAGAGTAGGAGGACGGCTTACAAACTCAACAATGTCATTTGAAAGGAAGTTTTCTATATTATTACCACCTAATCATTACGTCACAAATCTGATCATAAGGAAACTGCATGAGCAATCACTTCATGCGGGACCACAAGGTACTTTAGCCACAGTGCGACATAAATTTAGGCCAATTTCTGCTAAATCGTTAATTAGGAAAATTGTACACAATTGTGTGGTATGTTTCGAGGCTAATCCACGTAGTACAGAGCAATTGATGGGTGACCTACCTGCAAATAGAATAAATGTAGCTCACAGACCTTTCATTAATGCAGGTGTCGACTATGCAGGACCCATTAATATAAAGGAAGGTTTCGGACGAGGCAAAAAGGTTATAAAAGCTTATATAGCCTTGTTTATTTGCTTCAGTACTAAAGCGGTACATTTAGAGCTGGTCACCAGATTAGATACAGAATCTTTTCTAGGAGCACTAAAGCGTTTCATAGCACGCAGAGGCAACATACTGAACATATATTCAGACAATGCAACCAACTTTACAGGTGCTGATAGGGAATTAAAGGCAATCATTAAAACAATTACGGAGGAAAATTCAGTTTTAGCAAGTGAGCTGAGTAAATATAACATCACTTGGCATTTTATCCCTCCTAGATCACCACATATGGGTGGTATTTGGGAAGCAGGAATTAAATCTGTCAAACACCATTTCAAACGAATTATCGGTAAAGCTACTTTAAATTATGAGCAACTATACACTCTTTTGACTCAAATAGAGGCTATACTAAATTCAAGGCCTATTTCCCCATCCAGTCCTGATCCTAACGACCTGCAACCATTAACCCCTGGTCACTTTCTTATTGGAGATGCAATGAACGCTCCTGTGGAACCCAATCTCCAACACATTACATTAAACCGTCTGTCCAAATGGCAGCATGTTTCATTGCTACGCCAACATTTTTGGAAGAGATGGTCAGAAGAATATCTGCACACTCTCCAGCAACGAAATAAATGGACAGGACAAAATCGGTGCCCCAGGGTCGGAGATCTGGCACTGCTGAAGAACGAAGACGCTCCACCACTATACTGGAGTCTAGGTCGCGTCATCCAACTCCACCCGGGTTCAGACCAAATAGTGAGAGTGGTGTCGTTAAAAACTGTAAATGGTGTCAAAAAACGGGCAATAACCAAATTATGTTTCTTACCATTAATCGATGAAGGTGTGAAAGACTGAGTTTAAATTTTAATTTCCTTATTATATATAATTATATCAATTTGTTTTGTTTTACCTTCGTTTATTATGTTTTATGTATAGCAATTTTGTTATTTTGTTTATCTGTAACATATCATTAATTACATTGAAGACTCATAGCCCTTCAACAGGGGGCGGAATGTTCGGCTGCGCTCGCCTTATCGAGCGTCATGCTTAAACGTTGGTGTCCCTTGAGGACAGGCGACAGGAGAACACTCTCGATACAGAACATCACGAGAGACAGTCGCGGGCCAGAACACGAGGCTAGATCATTATCAATAAACAATCATTAAAGCTTACAGTGAGTTTTATTATCAGCTTGAGTTAAAAGCAACTCAAGATACAACACTCTACGTGACCAAAAATTTTTTCCAACAATCTCTTGTTTTACAAAAACTCCTCGTACTTTGTAGAATTTTTGTAAATATTAATTTTATTTTAAATTGTATGATGTTAGCGATCCCGTTGGCTCATTCATTCTTATTGTCATTTGCTTTAGTCAAACAGCAAACTCACACTAATAAAACAATTGTCGGTTCCGTGCTGCATTCTTACTATTAGATTGTACAATAAAGGACAGCATCCAATTTATTACAACTGCAGCAAGTGTCACTTCTAGTCAGATTTACTACATCTGAATGTTTGGTGATATGAGCTAGTCAACGAAGAGGTTAAATGGTGGCAACAAAACTACCCTCGTAAAGGATTACCAAAACTGCGCAAAACAACATTACGGGCGTAAATGTAGCAGTTGACGTCTTAATTGAGACTAGCATGTTTTCAAAACACAGATTTTTTGTTTAGCAGATTATGTTTTATTAGGTTATGATCTATTTTAGATATACAAATCACTCGTACAAGACTAGATTCTCGATACGGACATTTTTACTGTAAGTTACTTGCAGCCCTCTACGATATCTCCACCTTCCAATCAGGAATGGAAGATGTAGCAGTCAAGCTGGATTGGTTCCATCTTGTTAGAAAATTACGTCAACATATTTGTGCCCGATCTCTGGCAGAAATGCAGGACCAAACAAAATAGAAAATTAGACAGTCTCAAAAACGTCAAGTGCTTGTCAAGAAAAACACTTCTCTACTATGGCAGTCGAGGCTGGGCAAAGTTAAAGAAGTATTTCCGGATAGGGATGCTGCAAGTCTTGAAAACTTTGCTCAAACAGTTTTACGGGCATATTGACCATCTTACATTTTTATTTATATATTTTTTTTTAATTTATTGATATACTTATTTATATTGAAAACCTAACTGACCTAATGTTTTGTTTAAGAGAGGTTTTACAATTCAAATAGTTTTAAATTAATGTGTACCATTCCTGTTTTCAATCGTATACCATAGCAGATTTTATTAAGCACACAATTGAACATAATAATATTCGTGGTAAATGGAATCCCTCTACAATGAGCAGGAGCATCACAAATAAAACTTTTATACTGTATTTGTACTTTACAGCTTTAACTGAAAAAATATGCCAACTACAACCTAGAGCAGGATTTCTGTAATACATATGAAATTTTATAGCTCGTATGTAAGAGCAAACATGCATTCATATGCATACACGAGCAAATAAAATCTGTAATGTACCTGAAATTCATTGAAGTTCTGCAATTTTTCATGAATGGTTGGTTTCAATCTTTTGGGAGATAAAACTGCTGAATACCTTAATTCAATTTAAAATTGCAAACATTTGCGCGTGTATCCGCCGTTTTTGTTCTGCATATACAAATTTCATCTGCTATCATGTTTTGTGCTTGTGTAACCCTTACTACTACAGGCTTATTTAAAGTTAGTTTGCTTTTTGTCGGTTAAATAAAGCAAAGTAAATCTCTAGTACTCTCAAATAAAAATAAATACTCAAAATTAGTTTTCCTTGTATTTATTTTATAAATTGGGAATATAAATTTCAAGTAAACGATAAAGGAAAAAACTACACAAGAGAAATTGGGCATTTTAAAGATTAATGTTTAATCGATATCCATTTACTCTCTTTAATTTTATTTTCACATCCAATAAATTTTTGATCGCCTGCATTCTCACTTATAAAAAAATCATTTCTTTTATTATGTGGATCCCTATTAATGATTTTAAAAAAACTGCTGTCTAGGATTTATTTAGTAGCTTAAAATTGCAAGTAGCGACATAACCGTGCTTTCTAATAAACTTACAAAGAGTTCTCGTTACATAAATACATTTTTACTAATCTTTGAACATACAGCAAGAGAAAGCATTGTTAAGACCATTTTATAACATGTATGTCAGACTGAAGGAAAGGTTTGATGCTCATAAAAGGCCAAACTCTAGGAATCTTTACGACCTACAGTCAGGTTTATATTATCTATATAGTTCAGAATTTTTCATTTCAAAAGAATATCGACTTCAATCCCTCTAGGAGTAGGAGTAAAAATATATCCGTACAACTACAAAAGAAAGTATTTTAAAGTATGAATTTTTCTCTAAATTTATTCTATTAAAATAACAAAAGTTTTCGAATATTTGAATTACTTTCTTGGAAGATGTAAAGAAAATGTTTCCACATTATTGAACACGTACTAAAAAAATACGTAATGAAATTGCTGGAATTTATTAGCAGTACTATCATTAACGTAATTTCTAATTGCAATTCTTGGCAGTAAAATGTTTTTAGACTAATTATCCCAGCGGGTTTGGGTTCTTGGTGGGATTGCATTTTCGTTTAAAAAAATGTTACAGCTGGCAGAAATCCTTTCAAATGTCTTAAGAATTCTAACTTTATGTGTTTTTTTATACTTACAGCAATAGGAAGAGTTTCAAAAAACGACGTTCTAGTAATATTGCTGGAAATTCCTAATTTACTGAGCTAGCACTGACTTTCGGTTTGAGTTTGCAATTTTTTAAATTAAAACTAAACGTGCGAGCTGCCAAACTTTTCGCAATAGGTAGCTAGATTTATGTTTAGCAGGTCGCCATGATATCAAAACAGAGTTTGGATTTAGTAGTATCGTAAAAACTGTATGGAACCAATGGAAAATAAAAGGCTAGTTATACGCTAATTAAATGCCCCATTCCCAAATTTTAGGCTCTTCAATTTTTTTTCTAATTAAAAATTCCGCTAGCTTTAGAAATAATTAGCGAAACTTACCACACGAGCTTAATAAATCTCAATGAAGGTAGTGAATAATTAAAGGTTCATTAAAGTCTTCACGATGACATTGTAAATCTTCATATTCGACGATTTGTTAAGTACTTCTTTAGAAAACGAATGAAACCAAAGTAATGGCGTTCACTTGGGCGAAAATAACCCAAAGTAAGTTTGATTTCTAAGGACAATACTGAGAGTTTTTAATTAGGCTTTAATTATGAACAAATAAAATTTTCAAAGTCAGGGACGTTGGAGTGAATACTTGCACCCCGGCCCTCTACAACTAACTTAGACCGCAATTATTTTGGGAAAATCAAACATAACTCATTCTTTCTGGCAAATTTTTGAGGTCTTTAATTATTTACAAGAACGTTTTTCAAAATCAGGGTCGTACGTGTGCGTACTTGCATCCCGGTCCTGAACAACCAACATAGACAATGATTATTTTGAGAAAAGTGTACAAACCTCATCTTTTCTAGCTAATTCTTGAAGCCTTTAATTAGCCTTTCTTTTCGAGCGAATATTTTAAGTTTTTATTTAGCGTTTAATTAGTAATAAGCTAGTCTTTCAAAATTTGTGCCATATAGATGAGTATTGGCACCCTGGCCATCGAGAACTAACATGGTCGAAAATTATTTTGAGAAAACTATACAAAACCTATATTTTAATCTATAAACATATCTTCAAACCTCTAATTAGTATTTAATTGTTAACAATCAAGTTTTTCAAAATCAGAGCTGTCAGTCTGAGTACTTGCAACTAGTATGGTGGCATCTTAGTGTACTTGTAGTGTACTTGCACCTTAGTCACCAAAAATGCAGATATTAGGAAATTATCGTAAAAAAAAACTAAAAAGAGTTAATCTTTTTGTTGGAATCTCTGAAGCCTGTAATAAAGCTTCAATTATTAACAAAGAATTTGTTCAAACTCAAGGCCGTAAGCATGAGTATTTGCACTGCAACTGTCACAGATGAGAAAAATTTATTTATTTCGAGAAAACTATAGAAAAATTAATTTTTTTGTAAGAATGATTAAAGCCTTTCATACTGATGAATAATATTGCAATACTTATATTTCATAAAACTGTAGAAGTCGCAAAAAATCGGTTCAATAAGAATTGAAACGGCCAAATAAGAATCGATTTTTAAGTGTGTTCAAGATTAAAAGTAAATTAGAAGATTGTAAATAATTAAAGGCTAACTAAAGGCTCCAAGAATTTGCTTGAAGACATTACTTATGTTTAGTTTTCTAAAAATAATCTCGGTCTAAGTTAATTGTCGAGAGCCGTGGTGCAAGTACTCACACGTACGACCTGATTTTGAAAAACTTGCTTGTAAATAATTAAAGGCTTCAAGTATTTGCCAGAAAGGATGACTTTGACTTTTGATTTTCTCAAAATAATTGCGATCTAAGTTAGTTGTAGAGAACCGGGGTGCAAGTATTTACTCCAACGTCCCTATTTTGGAAATTTTATTTGTTCATAATTAAAGGCTTTAAGAATTTGCCAAAAAAGATCACTTATGTTTGATTTTTTAAAATAATTGCGATCTAAGTTAGTTGTAGAGGACCGGGATGCAAGTATTCACACCAACGGCCCTGATTTTAAAAAGTTTATTTGTTCATAATTAAAGGCTAATTAAAGACTCTCGGTATTGTTATTAAAAATTAAACCTCCTTTCGATTATTTTCGCCTAAGTGAACTCCATCACTTTGGTTTGATTCGCTTTCTAAAGAAGCACTTTAAAAATCGTCGAATGTGAAGATGTGCGATGTCATTGTGAAGCCTTTAATTAGTCTGTAATTATTTACTACCTTCATCTAGATTTATTAAGTTCCTATCGTAAGTTCCGCTAATTATTTCTAAAGCTAGAGGCACCTTTAATTAAAGAAAATTGAAGAGCCTAAAATTTGGAAATGAGACACTTAATTATCCTATAACTATCCTTTTTTTCCCATATGATTCTATATAGTCTTTAGGATGTGGCTCCACCTGCTTTATACTACTTTTGAAGTAAGATGTTGGGAGACGTTACCTTACAGATGTTCGTATAATAATAAAACATATCAATTAGTCCTCTCTATAAGTTTTTATTACAAATATACAAATGAATCATTACATTTATAGCAACATATGTTTCGATTATTTTTAATGAACTATAGTCATCTTCAGGCGATGATTAATAACTGAAGCTTACATGCTGAAGAAGAAATCTTTTTATATTTAATTATACTAATTTTAAAATTACATGATAAAACTAATTTATTTTATATAAATGATTAAAGAAAATTTGAAATCATATTTAATTTCTACATTCTAATATGAATGTTGAAATCTAAACATACAGACAGTATTGCAAACATTGCAGACATTCTCACGCGTGTTATTTCAATCTATGGTAACTTCAACTTGCAGTCTAAGGATAATTCTCTTAGAACGAGCAACACCTGCACTACATTGAGCATATGGGCCAAACTTTGTGAATCACTTTGTCCTCTCGAGATATATTTTAAAATAGTAAGAAACTCTACTGCACGAAGGTGTCCTTCTAGAGAAATGTTTATTATGGTCAAAAATTATTTCTCTGGTCAAGTTACTGAATCTAGCTCCTGCTAAAACAGAAATCTGATAGTAAACTATCAGAAACAGACGTGGTCAAGAATATTCACGTACTTACACGATCAGTCAAACGACAAATTTAACTCATAACTCATAAATCACTTTTTAGAGATTTAATAACAAATCAATAACTTGATCAAAACGAGAGATGCTGTGGAATACTTTCGTGCAAAGAGCTGATATTATTTTAAATCTGAATAATCACTTTGTGAAGGCTTTCCTCAAGAGACAATGTAATTGAACAGCTTAGGCTTCAGCTTTGAGGCAGTTTGCAATACTACTTTGTCTTTGTACCTTGACCATATTTTACTTTTACCTCGTTTGTTTAAAACTTCTTTGAAAGTTAATACCCAACTTAAAGTTTCAGTTTGGACCAGACTCACTTTTATGTTCTTGGTTTCAACTACTAATACTTGTTTTTGAGCTGATTGAATCTTTTGGGTAACAAGCTTAGGATCAATATGACTTGTTTGTTGTTTAATAGTGCGTGGGTTTTTCCAAAGCTTGAGTTTTATTCTGGTCTGTTCGAATCGAATCAGCTCCAAAACTTCTATCAATGAAAACCTCAGAACTGGGAGTTATCGAATTATAGATTGCAAATATAAGAAAAATATTGAAGAACCCTAAAACGGACAAGCATCCGTCCTGCTGTTATTTCTTATTGTACCTGCTTTTTTCTAATGATCGGATTCTTTTTTGTTTTGTGCTTTTAATACAAAGATACGCAAAGCACATTATTCGAAGAAGTGAGTTCGAAATACCCACAAACGTAGCCATTGTTTGACAGGCCGCCGATTGTGCTTCTTTTAAGATTTTAAATGTTTGCACGACAGTTCAGTTATTTACTTGCCTGATTTAAAATCATCCTTTTGTTAAAAATAGTTTATTTCATAAAGGAATAGCATAAGAGATATTGAAAAATGCGTAACCATTCATTTTTGTATTAACCAACCATGCGAAATGTTTTGAATAAAGAAAAATTCAATGAAAGTCTAACAAACTGTGCTCTCTTTCTTCCAAGAGCCGCCGCTATTTCTAGAGTAGATTTACGCTAGTTGTGTATTTCATAAAAGAGGTCTGCGTAATTGAGATGCACTCCAGATTAGTCTGACGACTCTTTGAAATGCAACTGTAGTAAAATCCGTACCAAACCGACGCAGAAAGAGAATTGCAGAACGCAAATAACGCTATGTGTTGATTCACAAGCATGTATCTGTTTGGCTGGCAATTTGTTTAATGCAACATAAAATAATGTTTTTATGCTTTTGTACATTAACACAAAAAAGAGTCTTATTTCTTTCTACCTACTTTTCCTAAAATTCATTCATTTTAAAAACATATTTTGCCATTGGGTTACATCGAAAAAACAGAATTTCTGTTTGTTTTGATACCTGCAATTTTCCTTATTAAACGTAAATATTTATACTACACTGAGATGCTACTAGTCTTGAATATTTTTAATTACAGTAATGGTAGTTTAGAAAAAAACTGAAAACATTTCGGATCACGTATTCTCTTTGCAGCGTACGTCCGGAATACAGCTCGTTGATATATGCATCCTTCATGTCGGTTTACAAGTTTGATTAAATACGAAACAGCAACAGCTGTCCACAGAAACAACAACACGGATACCCTTTTCAAACTGTATTCTCACTTTTCGTCTGCTAGAAATTAGAAATTTATCGGGTGTAGTTGAAACAAGAAGAAGACAAACTAATTAATTAATTCATTTAGTTCGCATTTGTTAATGCACTTTTGGTATTTGGAATTTTATCAAACTTAATTTGAATTTCTTTTTATTCTTTTTCAATGGAAGAAACAAACTTTTTCAATAATATACACATTTTGTTTTGTGTTCAGAGTAAAATGGAATTTAATTCTTTTTGTATCCACCTTGAGCGCATCTCAGAAGTTATAAAAGAAAGGTTATTATACGAGTCCAATAAAAATGTATAAAGCACTAACAAGACAAAGGAAAGGTTAACTTACGTATCAGTATGCGTCGTTGGGTATTTAAGGATTTTTGTTCTTTTTCCTTAGAAGTTATTACATGTCGTAGGTTTTGTGGGCATGACATTACCGCAATCCAAAATGCGCATACCTTAGTACCCACATTTGTTATTTTTTAACTTCCTTTTCTGGCCTCATTTCTTTTTTCCTTTGCCGCATTGGCTTTTCTGTCCCTACTTCTTTTAAAGACCCATGGATGTGGCTTCCGCCCTTCTTGTCTTTTTATGATTCACGATCTTCTATGTCCTCCCTAAAATATTACCTTTTATGACTGTAAACCGAGAAATTGTAGTTTAACGATGTCAGTATACCTTTCTTGTTTCAGTTCGACAAAATCTGATTTAAAGCAAATGCAAATTCACGAAAAATAATTAAGTAACCTATTGTTTTTTTATAAAGTGTGTTTTCCCTGAGCAGATATGCAAATCTTAAAAAAAAGAGAACTAGACATTTTACTTAATCAATATCGCCTTTTCTACTTAATATAAAGATAAACCATGCTTCCGTCTACTGAAAAAGTGTTGTAGTACAACGTCTATCCTACGTTTATTTTTAGAAAGACACTTGATAGTGGCATTTTACAATGCTAAGGAATTTCAATCTACAGAATTGCATTTCACAGTAACTAAGATCGCGGACTTTTAGATTTTTTAAATTAACACACATTCTGTTACATGCAAAGCTCTATTCTATAAAGAAACAAAAATCGAATTCCTCTAGATTGTTTAGAGGTGGGAAAAAAGTGATTTGTAAATATAGTTTTACTATGAAATTAGTAGTTCAAGCAGTAGTCAATGTTTCTTCTGAAATTCGGCACTGTTTACATTGGTGTAATAATAACCCACCTTCTTGCTTGCAGGTCTAATTATTTTTACTTCTATACAGGAATTATTAAGATTGGAGACAACTAAGATTAAAACTCAAATAGCGTATGTTCCGAAACCACTCCCCCATTGTATGGCCCTGGGTTTGTTAAAACTTATTTCAGCATTTCTATTTATGTAAATTCATATTGCGGAAACAAAAAGGAAAGGTAATTTAGAAATAACAAAAGTAATACGTTTTTCTGTAATATCCTGTATATAACAAATTATCAAAAGGGTCCTTACTGCATCCGTAGCAACTTTTTATAAATATACGAAGAAAAGTTAATTTAAATTTCTTCTCTGTATACATCAACAAACATCCAATAAATTTGTCTTTGCTGATATATCAAAGGGGATGCTTTTAGAGTTGAAGGGGGTGCCCTGTTTTCATTTGTTAGCAGCCAACGCGTAAACTAAAACCTATTTTGCTACTTTTATGATCCATATGAGCTTCAAGATTCCAAACCACTATTGCTCCAGACTTCCAAGAAAATCACATATTTGAGGGGGTAGTTTACTAACCTTGAAAGGTTGTGGACAAGTATGTTGCAGAGTGTTTTCACAATTCACCTCTACTTTATTCCTGCTGATGAATAGCAAGAAATTTGTGAAAAATCTTTTATTTGACTATATGCGATGTAACGTTCAAAGCCGTTTTCATGGTTCATTGTAAGAAGTATCTTAACGTTGGTTTTATCTAAGTCGGATGAGTGCTTCTATGTGAAACTCCAAAATCACTGCCGAACAGACAGTGGGGTTGTAATTACCCCTCAAACAATTTTTACCAGCTAAAAAGAAATTATGTTTTTCAGATTTTGATGCTTTACAACATATCGGAGAGGGACACTTGAGCGATGTTTCTTGTAAGTACAAAGTGCTACATGGAATTACGGTATACACAACATAATATTAACAGATATGCCAACTTTGAACTAGCTCTTAATAGCCGGAGACAAGTCGTGCACAATGAGGGCCTAGTGCCGGCGGTAGACGGTAGTGTAGGTACGAGAATCTTGAAGAAATTTGGTATCAAAAGGACGTCAGCTGCAGAAGAATGTCGTTGACCTAATTTCGAAGGAAAGAGCCTGCAGTTGTTCTCCTTATCTAGGTCACTACACCAGAAGCTTTTCAGATTCGAAACAACAAGTTCGAACATTAAACAAACACAAAGAAACGAAATTGTTTTGCTTACAATAAATATACTCACGTTCCCAGTAAGGGATAAAACTAACGTTATGTATATATGTGAAGGTCGTCGTCCACTGGCTCCAAAACAGCTGACCTCTGAAACAATCTACTACTACGTTACTTTCAAAAGAAAAGCCAGGGTATAAAATAAAAAAAGAAATGGTGAAATAATAGATTTCGATGATTTAATCTTTACGTTAAGAAGCTAGCAAAAATAATACATTTCAGCTATGTAATATACTTTTACAAAGTTTTTCACTAATGTGTAACGACGTTACAACAAAGTGGTGATTAATCTATCTTAACCAAAGTTCACGGTTGCCAGACGATAAGTGTCAACTTTAGATCCTTCATAAGGTACAAATTTATTTGGTACGATCATTTACCGTAATACAGGAACTAATCCAAAAGGTATCCAAGTTTGTGGCACAATTCACGACCACTTCACTCAACACTTGTTTACACAAGGCTCTTATAAACTAAACACATAACATTTCCAGCGACGGAGCGACGACTTCACGTACATACCAGAATTGTAGGTAAATATTTGACAAGGATAGAATCTTTCTCGCCTTTAATGTGTAAACTGTATAAACAAGGAGAACGCTGCAGCATCACAGGTTTTCTTCAAAATACACGGAAAACGATGTGAGAGTCAAAAAGGTAGGAATATTAAGAGCTCGGTGCGAAAATAGTTCATTTATTTCGTCGAAGACACGAAAGTTCATTCAATAACTAATACTGAAATAACACATCTGGTAAATCCAGGGAATTGTCAGGGTATTCACTATTCGAAGACAGAATTAATTACGGTGCGTTCATTCAGACTGTGAACGGGACTTATGCGGATGCTTTCCAAACACTTGAAAAGATCCTGGAACTTGCAAATTGTCTTAAGTTCGAACTATTTGCACAAACACGGGGTGCGCGTGTCTTACTCGACAAGCTGCTCGGAAGACTCTTTCTAAACTGTCGTTCGGAATGACAGGTCTCCGACTCCGAAAGGGATTTGGTCAAGCATCTATTGGTCTACAATAACGCGTGTTATAAGAAGTACCAATGAAGACAACCGGAGGATGGGACGGCATCGGTTAGAAGCCTCGGGCATTACTGTGTTTGTTATCTCACCAAATGTGATTATAAATCTTACCCTAAATTAGGCAAGGCGACAGTTTTTATGGTCGGAACGAACATAAATCCTGAGAGAATAAATTTTCCAAGAGATAGATTATCTCGAAGTTCCTTATTTGAACTTATAAAATTCCAAACTAGAGATAATTTCATTATATGCAATGCACTAATGCATTACATTTAACACGGAGAACATATTTTCTTAGAGAGTTCTTAAAAGAAATTATTTAACAAAGTTGTAAATTTAACTACATAAAGGAAGATAATCAGAGATTTCTAATTTTATACAACAGAAAAGATAAAAATTTAATTTTCAAGAAATAACATATGTACACACGGAATATAATACTAAGAGAAGGTTTTATCTTAACGCTGCTCTATCAATAAATTTGAGAAATGAATTTGACGAATGCGTTTTAACTATGGCTGCGAATATTTGAAATGTTAAATAATCATATGCCGTCCGAATACGTAAATTCGCGAATTTTCCTAAAAAAGAACTGAAGAATAGAGAAAACGAGTAAGCAAACTGCCGTGTCTTGAGATCGATTTCACATAGAACACCACAATGACCGCTTTACATGTGCTAACTACTAGTAAGGTACGTGGCAAGGTGTGCGACATCAATACCATACAGGATATTATTGGTGATATGAAGACAGTTGTTTAATTTTGTCACGCAGTTACTGATGGTAAAACGACTTCCGCCATCTTTGGAAAAAGAAAGAAGAAAGATTACGAATTTCTGAAGACAACTGCTGCATTGAAATCGGAAACTTCTTATACTTGTAACGTGAAGAACACAGCTCTGGAGTATGTGTGCAGAGTTGGAGAAAAATTTGTTCGTGTCGTTTATCCTACTGCTGAACGCAGAACAATGAGTCAATTGAAGCGGCATTTGTACAATCGGGGGATTTTTGATTTTGTTTTCCTTTTATCAAACACTGCTGCTCTTGATCAGCATTGTTTGCGCACTTATCTACTTGCAGGAAGATTTCCGTTCTTAATCTACTTATTTGTTCATTAGGTTAGTGATTATGTCTAACAAGTTCAGGAATGGATGGAAAGAAGCTGCCTGGGAATGGCAAAAAGTTGACAACACCTTGGTTCTACACAAGACCTTACCTTCCCCTGAGACACTTTTACTCCTTATCTCTTGCGAATGCAAAGGTAACTGTCTCTGCACCCGTGGTGCGTATTGTCAGATTGCACAGAGGTGTTCCAAAGTGCTTATTGCCAGAGAAGCACCTGCGCTAATGCCCCAGAAGTTGACATTGATCTTGTCTTTATTTTACATTATGCTTATTTAGCTTTGTACTTGTTAAACAACTGGAAAAGATCTCAAATAAAGTTTTTCTCGTATTTTTCCTCGTCTTTTGAAACATTTCCCCTTCAAATCGGACCACTTGGTCTTCTATCACAACAGTTTCAGAAAGGAGGTGCGTTTGCGACGCGACGATGACGCTCCGAAAATTCAGGACACGCGGTATTTTAGTGCATTGTTTTTCTGGCCAAATACTATTAGGTGATACATTTGATTTTAATAGCATTTGTTTTGAATGTTTTGACTTTAGCATGACGTAAGTTTATGCTTAACATGAAACATCAAGTTAAGGGTTTATATATAAAAAAGGATTGCAGTAACAGTCAAGAAAACATGTTAAATCTGGGAAACTATAACTAATAAATTATTTAAGAAAAATAGCTTTTACATGGGCATTTTATTTGCTTGGACAAGTAGCTTCATTTTTTTATTTAATTGCCAAATGAACTGGGTAAATAGCACTGAAACAGGCAAATAGAATCTACCTAAATGATTTTTAGACATATCTAAGTAAATAAATGTTTTATAAAATAAAAACCAAATGCAACAATAAAAAAAGGTAAAATGTCTAGTCAAGATCAAGAATTTAAATTTTATAGAAACACAAAACATTAGTGTACTAAAAGATAGGTTAGAATCTTGAATGCCACGTGTAATGTCCTATCTTAATGTATTCTTGGTTTAGGTTTTAACTAGAAGATAATTTGAGGACGTGTTCTAAGAATTTTAATAGTAAACACACTTAATGTATTGTGAACAAAAATAGGTGACCTACTTCTAATCCCTTACTACAATGTCCTAGGGCTCCAAGAATTTTTCTCCATTTTGGTACAAGTAATTCCATTGCTAGTTGGGGTTATGTATAAGTCCCGACACGAAAGTAACATTATCTGAAGATTGTGAAAATTCGCCTACTTGTTCTCAAGATTATAGTGAGTCCAAGTTTGTAAAATCTTTATTGTTTCCAACTTTTAACAGATCGTTTTCCGTTCCTATTTGAATTAAATATTTTTTGAAATCAACGTGAGGTGTGTAATTGGTTTCGAGAATTGTTAATAATACTAAGAGCTGTGAATGATATCTCCAGATTTAGAGTTTTCGCTGTAAAACCATTGCCACTTATTAAATTACTATCTGTTTTTGTTCACGTATTACTACTTACTACTTTCATTAAGACGCTAATTATCTTAGACCATTTAAACTCAAAGGGTGGCCTTCAGCGCGTGGTAAGGAAGTTACAGACACTATAAAATGCAACACAATTAGTTGATACGTACATTGAAATAAAAATTAAAAAAGATCACGTATAATAAAGGGTCCCAATGGAAACAAATGCACAAACAAAGTACAGTCTCATAAGTAATAATCAAACAAAAAATAATCAAAATAATAATAAACAAAATTATAAAAAAATAAAAATAATAATAGATCAAAAGAAATAGCTGTGAAGGAATCCTAATCTAAGTCAAAATTTGTAAACATATAGTGTTATTAAAGATGCCGGGACACCCGGTATAAATGATTCAAATAAATAAATATACTAAACAAAGAAAACGTTTTGATAACTGTCAGTAAAATTAAAGCATTTCAAGAAAGAAGTTGATTACAATTTTGAAGTAAATAAACCTCAAATAACGTTTTATCTCAAAAAAGAAAAATTTTGAAAATACAATAAATTTAGAAAAAATGAACTGTGAATTAACTACAAGTTATAATTTGAGGAAAAAGGTGTAAACTTAAAACAGCAACCAAAATCTAAATAAGCACAAAAATATTTTAATAATCAAACTAAAAAATATTGGGCCAAAATTTGATTGTATACTAAAGTAAATTAAATCATAAAGGAAGAATTAGTTTTTTAAGAAGGTAAAAGTAATTAAAAAGCTTACCCCGAAAGGAATTCCAAC
>VTPC01000500.1:0-20446 GCA_011009095.1 Ignelater luminosus | reverse complement strand
GGTTGGTTATTTTATAAATAAGCAAAAGAAAACAAGTAATGTAAAAAATGTAAAAGTTAGATGTATCGTAGCTACAGTAAAAGAAACAACTTTATGAAATACTAATAAATAAGTGTTTTTTACGTCACTTATTGCATTAATTTCTTCGTTTTTTATAAAGTTAAAACCTTCACCTTTTTCTCTTATTAATGAATTTTTTTAGATAAATCTTTAAGGGTATAAAAGCTTTTAAAAGTTAAACTTTACTACTTTCATAAAAAGAGGATTAGTATTTTTACTTTTAAAAATAATTAAGAAAAAAAAGCAAAACAAAGACGTTACTTTATCTCTTGAAACATCAAGTAATTCAAATCGTTTTGTTGAACAGGCGGAATTATTATCTGCACTCCGCTAATTTCCGTTTTCTTTTTATATCTCGCTTACCAAAACAGCAAATTTTTGTTAAACTTTTATTAAAAGTTTTAATGTGTTGCATAAACTTCTTTGCGTTACTAATTAATAATCGTTAACTTTCTTATCCACGTGATAGATAACGTAGGCAAAATTTAAATTGTATGCCGATCTAATTTCAGACAAGTTTGGTTTATTTTTCTTATTAAGTAATATTGAGAATTCATTTAGTTGGCAATACCAATTTTCATATGCCTTTACTTAATTCTGATAGTTTTTATAAATAATGACGAATAGAACTAATAAAATATAACTTTTTCATGTAGTTACTAATGTCAACAATTTAATGAGTCTATTTGCAAACACCATATGTACAAAGTATAATGACGTCATTGCTTAATTCTGCTCAGAATAAGCAAGAAATTTTCATGGTTATACACAAAATTCTTAATTACTAATTTCTTCTATTTATTTTTTCTTCATTTTGAAGAGTCAACTTCATAAAATATTTTACAGTATTTATAGAAAAATCACTGTCTTAGGCTCATAAAAAAGTTAAAATCTTAGTTTTTGCCATATAATCAGATTATTTTTCCTTTACTACCATTACAGTTATAAATCTCGCTATCATCTGCCTTATTTAGTGTACTGAGAATTGCATTCCATCAGTTTAATGCTCTAAAGATTGCACAAAGCCATAGAATACCAAAAACAATAAAATGATGGGCAATGTCCTGTGTGTGGCATCTAGTGAAGATTTTAATTCTCAAATAACTTTTGAATTTGAACGACATATTTAGTGGTAGGAGGAAAGGAGTGAATGGCATTTGGCTTTGTCATGCAAATGAATAAGTACTCCTCACAAAAAGAACATTAAGGATATCTCTTTTTCAGGGACCAGGTCGTTTGGGTGCGAAGTCGATTGGGCAACAGTCGTTTGGGCACAAGGTCAGTTAAACGCGAGGTCGTTTAGGCGCGAAATCGTTTGGGCTCTAAGTGTTTAGAACCCAAGGCTGTTAGAATAAATGGGCAAGGTCCTTTGGGCAAAGAAAATTGTAATTCCTTTTTTTTGAATAGACTTAAGCTAAGTTTACTAAATTAAACTCAGAATAATCATTGTAGGTTAATATCATTCTATTTTGCTGAATTCGGTTAATCCCAATATAAAAGAAAATAGAAATAAATACTTTGTGCCCAAGTGATCGGAGCCCAAACCGCTGTGGCCAAACAGCGACGCCCAAGCATCATAGACCCTCTTTTCAAATTCAAACGTCACCATTGAAAAAATTTTATACGAGAAAAATATCAGTTTGAAAGTTACACTTTTTGTAAAATTTATACTAATTTGTACTACTCTACCTTTATAAGTAGTATCTAGCAGGCAATCAAATGCTAAAGCTTAAATTCGAAATACCCTAGATAACTCTGCAATATTATGATTAGATGTAATGAAAGAGGTTGAAGTACGTGTCATTATACCTATGGTCAGTTAGAGAGTTAAAGATTTGCTAGAAGCTCAGTTTACGTTGATCTCATTCTAGCCTTTTTCAGAAAATGCTGTTCTTCATAAGCTCTCTTTTTTGAACAGTTCTACATTGTTTTTAATTAAATTTGTCTAAGAAATGCCACGTCGGAAACAAAGTTGTGAAAACGTTTTCAAATGCAATTCCATGCAAGTAGAGAAATTCTACCAAAGATAAATGTGCTGGATTTGTGACTTTTATGTGGTAATTTGTGGTACGTACAACATCCGTGTACATATTCAGAAAGCATACACAAGTGAATGGGAAATCGTTTCGAATTATACCCTTAGTATTCAATACATAATTATGTATGAGAACCTTTCCGACTTTTTACATTCGCTTTCATTTTAGAGAAAAACTATTTGTCATCATAATACACTAGTGATCAAGATCAAGAGACCGTATAATATTGGTTTAGATATCACTTAATCAAAACTTTGTAACTGAAGATTGTATGGAGTTGCGTTTATACTTTAACTAATTAACTAACAATTAAATAATGTTAAGTTTATGTTTAATTAACGATTTTTCAATTTAACAATGAAAGGTTGAAAGGAATCTATAGACAAAGGGTATACTTCTAATATCGCATATGGCCTTATCAACCAATTAAACATGCCTTCATGGTTTATTAATGTAATCCTGCGGCATTTGTTGTTATTTCTGTAAATATCAGCAAGTTCGACAACCCAAATAGGATTGGTGGATTGCGTGCTTTCTTAACATAACAATCTAAGTATTTTCAGACGGTAGGATTTGATAAGGTTTAGATCTGAACTTCTTGTTAGCCATAACATACATGTAATATCGATATCTCTTAGCGCAGTTGAGACCAAATTTGCGATATAGATTTTTACATTATCAGTATAGAGACAAAGCCTGCATCATACTTTTCAGTAAATACTTAAACAAAGAGCATAGCTATATCTAACAGCCGTTAGAAATCTATTAGAAAATATAACTGGTTCTGTACTACTTTTCTTCTTTAGCCATTAACAAACTTCCTTCTAACATCTACCCTTAGCAAATGCTGCATTGTATATACACCTCTTTTTCGGTCTTCGTAGAATACGAACACGTCAATCACTTTTTGAAGAAATGATTTGAGGTTCATCACTAGATTCCGATTTTGTGCAACGCTATAATGATTGGACCAGTTGTAGGTCGTCTTGTAAACAAATTGACCTCCCGGCTCTTTTAATCTTCCCCCAGTCCTTGTTGAAATTTTAGTATCGATTGCCAAGAGATCACTTTGTAACTCTCCTGATGTCAAAACATCCTTTTAGGGCTTATGACCTATAGCGATAGTTTTTTTTACGACTCTCTTAAAACAAACTGCGACAAATACATATCAACAAAAACAGAATTTAAAGCAGAATCGAATTATTGAAAAATATATACAGAATGCTATTTAGAAAAATAAAGTTGAAACAACTTTCGCTAAAATCACAAGCAATCTTGGGCATTCCATCTAGTCAAAAAATAGCAAATATGATATCGTTTTAATATTAGAAGTATTCAAGGGCATGTTTCTACTTCTTGAGGAGACCTTGCATATGCACCAGTGACAAACCCAAGGGGGGGGTAAGGGGGAGCCCCCTTCCAGTCTCGTTGTCAGTTGGCATTTCTTTGGCCAGTTGGAAATTTACAATTCAGAAAAAGATTCTGTAAAGAGAAACATGTGCACACATGCCTAAAACATATAATATTCTAATTGGTTAGAGGACCTGAAAAGCAGTTTTAAATAAAATGTAAACTATACTTTAAAAAATTAAAATGCGGTGTTATCCTTACTTTAGTAATAAAATAACAAGGAATTCGTAAAGATAAGGCGACTGTAACTACTAAATACAACAATACCTACCCTTTAAGAAGGATGTCAGAAATAAGATGACAGAAGGAAACCACAAGAAACATTTAACCAAATACAGATGTTTGTTTCAAAGTTTTAGTTTTAAAACCTTGGGAATTTGCAATTTTAGTTTTCAAAGAAGTACATATTTTTTCAAATAGCTTTTGTACAATAGCTTGAATTTGCAGAGTTATACAAGTATAAATATTGTTTTTCCTGGTTCATAGTGTGGTTTTATCTGAAAACACTTTGAAATGAATGAAAAGGGGCAATAAATCTTCAGTTATTTTATGCTTTTATTAGGTATAGTATTAGCTTCGAAATAACAAAAAGGAATTTTTATAACTTCATATATTCGAATTAAGGTCTTCTGTTTGGTTTCTGGTTAGTAGATATGCTTTTATTGCATTGCTGACACATATTGTCCTTCTATTTTTGCAAATTTTCCTACTAATCCTACAGTCCATTTATTTGACGGTTTAGAGCGATTTCTTCAAAAAGATATTCACGTTGGAATAAATATTTTATGAGTTTATTTATATTCAACCCTTTCCATCTTAAAATGTGAAGAAAAAAGAATTGTATAAACTGTATTGAAAGTAGTTGTGCAGTAACCAAAACGAAATCGTGTGGTGAAGGTTGCACAGTGAGTTTTGTTGAAAAAGTGACAAAATTTTAGCTTAGAAGTTTTTGGCGTTCACAGCTCCATCTGTTAGAATTTGAAAAAATGTTTCAAATAAATTCCACGTATTTTGCTTCTTAGAATCCAAACTTGCAATAACAAACAGTATTTCCATTTACAATTTTAAAGTTGACTCCCATGTCCCCTATAAGGCGGGCTGGGAGGTTTTCAATTTCTACACCATCGGAAAGAGGACGTCAAAATTAGTAAGCAAACCATTCGTTTAATCAAAAACCCTCAAACCCCTTAATTTTAATAAAGGTGGACGTGCCGTATATTATAATCAGGTTCCCCTCTATTTACTGGTGTGGGGTGATTTACTTAATAATTTCAATTTGTTTTTATTAAAATGAAAGCATCAACTGGAAGACCCAAATGTCCCGCTTCAATTTTGTTGTTAGTAATTTGATGTTACAAGAGTTGGCAAAATTGTCACAGCTCCCCCCCTCCACAAAAAAACTCCTTGGGTACGTCCATGATATGAACAATACAGCCAGCTAGTTTTATGCTTGTACCTATTATCACAGTCAACAACGGTGAACTTGATATTGTTAAGAAAAATAGCTATAATCTTACAGTTTACTGTACTAAAGTTAAATGAGCCATCAACGAGAATGTCGTAAGTGTGATTAACTACCGGAACACTACTGGCAGAGTAGTTGTTAATTCTTATTTATTTAATCAGTAATGTAAACATCTTTGCTTAGTATGAATTAAGATGAATTCGTTTAACCAAGTTTCAGAAACAGCTAGGATATCAGTTAGGAGTTACTGTGATTCATTGACTTTGGGTAGTAATTACAATCAATGTCCAATTTTAACCCTAATGTAGAGAGTCAAGATATTCAAGTTATATATTTAAGAGATTTATTATAAAAAAGCATAACTAGTTAACTGAACTTTAGGAAAATATATCTAAAACAAAAGAAAATCAAATCTACAAGGCAAATTTCAAGTATAATAAACGGTCAGGTGACTTCACTTGCGCACTACAGCAGTAATATTAACTAAGGATTCTTCTTCTACGGTAACCTTTATTCTACTGTCTATCTTCAGAGTTTGGAGTGAGGTGTTCCGTAATTATAACACTACATAGTTCCTTTTAATATTTTTTTTAAATACCAGTCTTTTTTGCATGTTTATTGACAAACTTCATAATTATTGGAGAGACTGTTCTTTGGCGTAAATTGTTTCAAATTATCAGTGGACTTCTTTAATTTCTTTGTCCCACCCTCTCTGAAAGTACATTTACTTTTTGCTTCATACTCGATAGTAGTTCCTTTTTGACTTTCGTAATAAATTTGTTAATAAATGTTGGCGATAATTAAATTTTTTCCATCACTGCTTGAACAAGAATTTAATTAATATTTAAATGGAGCTAGTGAAATACGTCTGTACTCGTACATAGTTTATCGCATCCACTTAGTTTTGTACGGGTATAAGTGAAGTAGACTTGAATATTAATATACGATCTGACAAACTTGAAAACATTAACAGTTACAGTAATATTGAATAACGTATAACAAGCGATCATTAAAATTTCAGTTCCTGGTAGGCTATGAAATTTTTCCGTAGGACGTAACTTAGACACACGTACGCCAACCAAGGCCAATACGTAACCTACAAATTACAAAACCAATTAATAACACAATAAAACAAATTCAAACTGGCAATTTGACAATTTACTGAGAATGGATTAACCTAAGAGATGAATTTTTTTTTCATAGTCTGAATTAAAAGTTTAATGATCGCATGTTATAAGTAAGGCATAACAAGAAAGGTAACTATGGTGATTCTTTTGGCTATTACACACGAAACAGTCTACCTTCAAAATTAAAATATAATATAAATTGTTAAGAAGTAGATGTTTTATTGAAAAAAAAAACAAGTTTTACTTTTCTCTAATAACAATAGTATTGCATTATTTAGATTAAATAAACTGCTGTATTCAATTAAAATGAATTGGTTAACATACTAATGCTTTCTCGGTACTTCTTTTTAATTAAAACACCGCATTGATGTATTAACTACATGGTAGGTTCTTACTTTTGTATGCTCGTTTACTAAAATTATTTTTTTACAGGCGTGGAAGGCACGGAGAGTACGTTACTTCATCGAAACAATACCTCTACTACGTATATTAGCATGAGAAGAAAAAATGGGACGAGAACCTCTACGTACAATCAATTTCCAGTCAGATCCGTTTCTCTTATGAGGAATTCCAGTAACAGCCTGCATCAGCATCACCATCACCATCTTGTGAGACGAGTAAAACATTCTTCTAGTATATTAGAAGACGAAATATAAAGTTTAGTGATTAATTTAAACTGGTGAGTGACATACTGTTAATGTACTAAATGGGGAAAACAAAACAGCTTACATCTGTTTCCTTGTCCTCTTATATTAGAAATTTTAAGAAACAGTTGATAAAATGTCATTAGGGCCCAAACACGATTTAACATATTCGTTTGTTACAAAACAATGTTATAAATAAGTAAAACGCATGTGTTGTAAAAAGCAGAATTTCGCTTAAAAACAAGGTTCAGTTATGCTTCAGAATCCTGTAAAATATTACAAGTCGCGGTAGTAGAAATGTAATCATTTTTTAAACCCTTGGCTCGCTTTAAATTTTTACATGAATTTATTTTAGTCCTCTATCTGATTGTTCTGAATAATTCAAAGGTTGTGAGCTGCTTCTATTTATTTACATAATTTACCTAATGAATACATTTATTCAAAAAGTTTGTGGTTAAGTGAATCTCATATTATAATAACCACAAAAATAAAAATAAATCAAACCACCCCGTAAAACGTTTTTACTACATTTACTTCACTTAAACTCTGAAACGTAAATTCATTAACAAAGATTTTTATGAAATTTTGTTAAAAGCAGAAACATGTTTTGAATAGTGACGAAAAATGAGAAAGAAGACTATTTTTTTTAATTAATGACTAATTAATAGGTTATTTATTTATTATAATTTATTTTGTTGTTAGAAGATTAATTTAATCTTTCACTGTAATATTCTTCGAAGAGTGTGAGTATTGTAAGACATTTCTCAATATTTTTAAATGGTCAGCTGCAACATTACAGAAATATTTCATAATAATTATAATACGACATAGGCAGCAGGTGATCCAGAATGTTAATTTTTATTGTAACAAACCAATTATATTTCTTCTAAATAAATGCTATTATCTATAGATTCAATTCAAAATTCAATACAATAAAAATGTATCTGGTAACAAAATTAGTTTTTGCTGTAAGTGAAGAAAACCTTTTTAATTTGTCCATTCAATAATCTCACAAAATAACATTAAATTTTTGTATATGTTAAATTTTAATACTTCTGTGACAACAAACACAAACTAGATGCTTTGGAGGCTTTAGCAATTTACAAGCTCACGCACAAAGTACCTTTGATGAATGAACAGGCTGGGCTCATAAATTCCCCGTTATTGAGAATCACCCTGACAACCAAATTATCTTAGTAACCACCATGTTTATTTATGTTTTACCATGATCATGCTTCAAGAAATTATCGCACCGCTATTTTACGTATCATTTCCCTTTTCTGTTGCTATTGAAAATTTTGCATTCAATATGGATACAACACAACTTTGATGTTGTTTTTAACAAATGAATAAAATAAATTAAGCTTCAGTTTATAAATCTTCTGCAAACTTTTCCTGAGTTTCCTGATAAAGAAGTTAAGTTGTGAATTAGGACTGGTTGTCAGTCAAAGAGGAACGGTTAGAAGCGATCAAATTTCTATTGATGTTCTCATGGGCAAACAAAAACAAACTTGTTATTAGATGTTCTGGTTTGTTATATGAACATTAAAATAAAACTTTTTCCACCTTATTTCATTATTAAATTTTTTTTTAAATTGACTAACAGCTACCATTTCAATAGTGGTGCGTTGATTTCTTGAAGTTGTGTATTGTATCAAAATACGTGACAGGAAATAATTTAATTGAAATATCTGTGAAATTTACTACTGCGTTGTAATTTATTATAGAAATAAAGGACTGTTTTCCTCTTTATAATTTGGCAGCCACATTGATACTATGCACACTTTCATAATGTGTTTATGTAGTACATACCTGTTAATGTTACCTGACCATAAAGTTATTTTTAATTCATCCATCCTATTCCTAATAAATGTTGCTTTTAACAATAACAAACAACTTTAAATAAAACTTATAGCTGCAAGTTTGATAAATTGCAAATCAAACAAACGTGTTCTTTGAATAAAAAAAATAAGTAAACTATTAAAAATAAGATTTTGTAAAGTGATTGTGACCAATTAGCGTAAAGTATAATATATTGTAGATATGTGACCTGAATGTTATGTAAAAAACTTAATTAAGTAATTATTTTTAAGATTGCACTTATCTGGATCTTGAATAAAACTTGAGAGCAATTTATATTAGTGTTTTCTTCTTTAGTAAGTAATGTAGATTTTTAAGATAGAATTTCTTTAGACACCAAAGTAACAAGAATATGTAAGTTAGAAAAAGCAAAGGTAAAAGTTCAACCAGCTAAAGAAGTTTTAAACAAGTTGCTGTATTTGCAGGTATCAAGTTCATTACCTTTTGGCCTGCTCTTTATGTTCGATAAATGACGAAAATGTGAATGCTTAATGGTGAGTTGAGCTTCAAAATAGAAATAATTACTTTCGAACATCTGAACGTATACAACTTTATACCAAAAAAAATTAAATAACAGCTAATAACAATTCCCGGTGTAATTAATAAACTTTCTTCGGTTGTAAATATCTGAATTTGAAATATATATACAAATTAAAAAGTCATAAATAGAAAATTCAAGCTTATTGTATTATGCATACAATAAAACACAGGAATTTTAATTAATACTTATATTAAAAAAAATCAAGGGCGCCAGCTTTTCCAAGGGAAAACACATCAATAAAGGAAAGAATTTTTAATTTTAAAGGTTAGTCTAAGCTTTAAATAAATTTCCTTTCAAATACCATAATCTTATCACTTAAAGTATTCATAAAAATATACAATGAAAATATTAACACTTTATACCCAAACTAGGATATAAACTTCTAAATAGCAACTTTATAATTATAACAATTTTTAAAAAAAACGGGCTTACCACGATATCCACAATTCCAAAACTTTTATCGGAGAATGATCTGCAACAAACAACGCACAAAATAACCAAAAAAACTTTTTAAGTTTTCTAGTTTTCTCTTTATTCCAAGACAAAAAAGAATTAATTTAATTGATAAGAAAATTTAAACAAATGACGACTTCATCGAAATGCATTTAAGCTAAATAACAATTAATCCAGAGGGCAATTATAAAAAGTAGAATAAATTTCTAAAATTTTAAACAAAATTGTTAAAAATTTAAATATTTAACGACCAGCATGTTGGGATGGTAAACAGATATTTCAGATGTGCAGACAATATGAAGGCACCAAACATTCAGAATCAAACAGAAATCTACTTGAACAAAAGACCGTGTCGAACGGAACCTTCGAAGGTCGTCATCTGCCGCAGCAACAAATCAAAGTGAAGCCAAGAAAAAACTCCAAAAAGTGACTCTCACGATTTCAGGGACGGAAACAAGCTAAATAAAACCAAACATCTCGTGTGAGACTTAGAAAAGCAAAAACACAATCCGCTTACCCTCGCTAAGCTGAGGCTTGTCACCGACACAAAAAAATAATTATGCAGCCCTACACCAATTACCAAGACGCAACGAATTGGCGACGAATTTCCGTTCAACTGTCTCTCTTGGCACCGGGTGAAATTCCTACATCAGGGACGAGCTACCACTCAAGAGAATCTCAATTCGTGAAAAATTTTAAAAATTTAACAAAACAAGGGACGACTTTGAGATGTAATTCCTGATAACACACACTCTGATCAAGTAGGAAAAAATTAAATTATGAACCGATAAAATACCATCTCTTATCAAGACATAATTGTAAATTACAATTAGAGTGTAGAAATGAAATCGAATAAGCTGTACGAATAAACAGATAAGAAATCTCAACTTAAATTCGTTTTGGCTCTATACCAAAGCAATAGATCAACCATACCTAGGTTACCTTTAGATAAATGAAGAAGTAAGAATCACATAACCAAATTGTACCTGTCCACTTATCCGAATATCAGAGATAAAACATAGGGAAAATTGCGAGGTTATAATTAAATAATTCATTGAACCGCCATAAAGAGAATTCCATCCTAATAAATTTGCTAACAAGATCTAAATGAAATTAACCAGAAATAGCAGTTTCAGCTGTAGAAGTTCAACATACGGCGAAAATAAAGTTAGAGTGGTTAGAGGTTGAAAGGATTACCTTGTGTCCCCCTTGCTTAAATAAAAATAAATGAAAAGTTCGTCAACCCTAATTGATTTCAAGAAAAGAGTAGTTAAAAATGAAATAATCGACCTCATCACTATCAAAACCCCTCTCAAAACGAGAAAAAACTATCAAAAAAATACAATAGCCTATTTAAACATTATTACATGTGACGGAAGCAAAAGTGACCGTTACATGTTTAAACAGCTTTTTGAATTTTCCTTTTAACTTTATTTTTGTACTAGTTGCATACAGTTATAATACACATGGTGGACAAACAGATAAGTTAACACCCAAAACAATTTGAGAAATTCTTACTACGCGATTTAGATAGTAGTCTACCCTTTTCTTGCTCGAGTTTAATTCTCAGATCATTTCAAAAATAAGAATAAGCAACAGTTGCTAGCAAAATATATTTCAACATGTGAGTGGAATTATTAGTGAAGCTTCAAGTCGGAAAAGCTATCCTGGTAAAATGGTAAGTACTTTTAAAAATAGAACAGAGTAACTGTTTAACTTTAAATTTATTTGTTAATTCTATTGTCATCTTATGTAAAGCTACCATAACGCTGAATTAGCATTGAGTACCACGAGACTTAGGTTGCAATCATAAGTTATTTTTTTTCCTGCGTCAATTCTAAACATAGCAATATTTTATCTGTTAAAAATAAAAAAATTATTAATTTCATTAATAATCAAATTACGAGTTATACTTATTCGGTGACAAAATGAACTGATATTCTAGAAATCCAATTAATAAATAGTTTGTTATGTAACAAATGCTGAAAGAGCAATGTCAACATTGTAGATTGAACCGCTAGTCATGAATTAAGTATATATTCTCGTAGTAACAAATGTAGTACCTGAAAGGTTTAAGTTATCGTTCCGCGAAAGGAAAAATGAGAATCATTGTTATGCAAGATAGAATTCTGCTACGTATTTCCAGTTTATTTAAAAACACAAGATAACTGGTGACAAAGCCTGATTTAAATTCAGCAGCTGTGTTTCTTTTTAAGGGTAAGTACTTAAAGCTGTTCACGATCATGACGTAAAAAGACGATATTGTACTAAAAAAAATTACTTCTCGCTGGATTTCAATTAGATTTGCTTATTTATCTTATTTACTGATGACGTAAACGAATTGTAATTGCAGAAATTTTAAGAAATTCCTGAAAATTAAGTAAAGTTTGTTTTGTATTCAGCTGATTAAAATTCCTCGCGCAGCAATGCAACTAAATCATGCCAATTATTTACCGATTTCCTATCAGGACGAAAAGAAATTTATGGTTGCTCGTAAATAAATCAGCGTCAGAATTAAAATTAGGGGTAATTGACGTTTCTAGCTTAACATAATTCATTTACATCGTTCCGAGAAAGCAATTAAAGATGCGTAGGTTACGTCAAAAATATTTATTGTTAAGATTTCAAGAGAAGGAGAAAGCTAATGCAATTACGTCAGAGTTGAGACCAATTTTTTATACTATGTCTCACTGCTTTTATTAATTTAAAGATATCAACCATTGTAATACCAATATTTGTATATAATTATTTTTTAAATCCAGGATATTTCCATAAAACTAACAAAATTTAATTAACTATAAACAAAGCGACACTGTCTGTCCTATCACATAGATGTTTTAACGATACCTAAACAGATTTTTTGTAGATAAGGTCAGTTTTAGAAACCATGAAATGAAATTTGATTTCACAATAAACGTGTTGGGACAAAATCAGCACTGATCGTTTTTAACATTAACTACCTTTAAGCTTCGATAGCACATTTTAAAGTAGCACCGCTTAGTTACATTCTATAAGATAAAGAATTCTACTTGTAAATCTCAAAGGAGTGAGTGATTCAAGTTTCTCATTTGCTTTAAAATAATGTGGAAATCTTCACGGTCGGCGTGAAAGAATTGGAAAACAGCAAACAATTGAACCTTAAAGTAATAACATTTTGTGTTTCCTCATTTGAAATAATATCTTTGTTTATTTTTAAATAAAATTAGATTTTTCGACTTTTGTCAACAAAATCTGGTTTTGCAGACACTGTACGGTGGACAACTCTCACCTAGTAAAAATTTAAGTATATGAAGATGTGATAACAAGACATGTTTACCAAGAGAAATATATCTAAGTATACAAGTCGTGGGCTGCTTCGCTAATTGAGATTAAAATCGATAATTTTCCCAGAATTGTCAAAAAAGGTAAAACATGTAATTTACATTATATAAGAGAAAATCTGGTAGCATAACATGTGTTAGTATAATTACGGATTGGTCATTAATTAACAGTACAAGTTTTCTATTCCTTTACAGTCACAAACATAATGACCAGAATTAGTCCCAGGTAAGGAAAACAAGAACACCTACATACTTTACTTCTCTGTCTTATGTACGTCTAAATTCTTTCGTTTTGTTATTTAAGGCTGTTTATAAGAATTACTTTCGTAAAGATATTTTAGATGTAGAAATTTTACTAGAGAATAGTGTGCAATGGTGACTTTGTTCCATGCCGAAATATTATTGAAGAATTGAAAAAAAAGAACAACTAACTAGTTTGCAAATATTGATCTAATGGAAAACTAATCATTAGCCAAGAACTATGAATAGATATCACGTGCGGGGTCCCACAGGGTCAGTCTTTGGGTCACCACTGTGGAACATCATTTACTACAATGGGGTCTTACACCTTGAAGTACCACAAGGAATTATAATGATTGCTTATGCAGATGATATCGTCGCATTAGCTACAGGTTGATGTGCAGAAAAGTTAGAAAGCAAGTTGAACCTTACCATAATAAGAATTAATCAAGTGGTTGAAGGAAAAAAACTCACATTCGCATCGCAAAAGGCAGAAGCGTTCATACTAACCGGCAGACGCTTCATTAGTAGAGATTGTTCAGATCGAAACTATGGAAGTTATAAGGTATTTGGGAGCGATACGTGACAAAACACATAATGTATGCTGAAACAAAACCAGAAAAGTCTATTGAAGCTTTAACAAGACCAACAATATTAAACAAAAATAAAGACCACATCGTATGTCCTTCAGTTATGGTCACACGGTTCCGGCACATACGTATTAACTATCGAAAATGGTACACATTCCGGTTATTCTTAGGACGCAGCAGCAAGTCTGCAAACCTTTATTTAAGAGAAAGAGGTGTAGAGATTGCAATGTAGATTGACAACCATTTGAAAATCTGCGCATAGCTCGTAAATTACTAGCACATTGCTTCCAATAAAACAGAGATTTACGTGGCTTTGTGTGTTCACGGAATTAATCCCTCCGAAAGTATGAATGTGCAGCCGGGTATGAGTTCGTAAACATAAGAAAGCAATAAAAAAAGAACTATTTATTGTTTCATATTAAGAATTACAATATAGCAAAAATCACTCTTCTCTAAAATGAGTGTAAAAGTTTAATATTCTTAATTTATCATTTCCAAAGTATCCCCATTTCTTAGATAAGTGATTTTAAATATTAATCGAATAGAGAAAAAAGTCGTAGCTTCTTTTTCTATTTATGTTGTCGATAGCTCTAGGATATCAACGTACATAAACGTAACCCACTTCCTTCGATATATGTTACAAAACTTTAGTGCGCATATCTGCAGGCACAAAACAAAAACTGTTGTTTTCTGAGTTTTATTACATTTGACTCCTACGGGTCAGCATACTTGCCAGTCACAACCTTCTGTAATGTATTTCGCAACCGTGAATTGAAATTATGATAGAAAGCAGTTTTAAAGTAATTGATAGAAGTGCTTTTAAAGACCACTTTCATTTTAGTGATTACTAATTTCCGTTGGATTCTACTTTATGAACAGTTAATGCAAACAAGAGATTAAACGAACTACCGAGGATCACTGAAATCGTTTGGTCACATGATATTAATAACTTTCGGTTCTAAATTATCTAGAAACTCATCGTTGAAATTTAATTAAGAAGGTTTAAATTCAAAGTGACCTTCATATTTTTAATTTTAAAATGTTTCTCAAACTTTCCTATAAGTTTCATATTCATAGCTTGTTATTAATTCGTCCTGAGTCAACAGCTAAGTTTAAGCTTTCAGGACAAGGTTAGTTTCAACAAAATTGATTGAGGGTAGTATTATGTAATGCCTTACCAGATAATAAACAAAAAGAAGGCAAGCTTGCATTAAGTATATGTTTAAAATTCAATTACTATAGTACAATTACTAACTACATACCTTTTCACATAAACTCATTAACCTAAGGTCAAGTTGGGTACTAAAACTTAATTTTACAATAGTCTAAAGTAACTGAGCTGTTTACGGTTAATTCTGCGAATAAAGTTGAAATGAACAAATAAATGTAGGTTTTTGCTTAAATTTTATCTGGCCTGCGGATTAGCCCAGTTATCTCATATTTTGGAGTAACTGGACCCTGAGAGACTTTTTGCTTCAAAAAAAGAATTGCCAATGTTTTGGAGAAACTGGAAGTTGCCTTGAAGCAAAAACACATATAGGAATGCGAAATTTTATATTGAATACCAAGGGAAATACAGGAGATGCAATAAAACGAATAATAACAACTTCTGTCATACTGCAATTGGGATTTTTGAATGATTTGTATGATGTAACTTTCTGGGTATGTCAGAGTGTCTGACTTAGGAAGTCAACGCTAGGCAAACTTTTGGTTATGTGCATAGCACTTACTTGATTGTCCTTTTTTGATAAAACCTTTTCCGGATATAGCTCAGTATTATAACTACAATACTAAACAAAATCAGCTTCGACCGCAACTACAGTTTCGATTGTATCCTCATCAGCTTCTAATTCCATTTCATGTTCAGAAATATTTTCAGATTCTGAAGTCTTTAGAGCTCTTCACGTATTATCTTTTGACGTCTCTTTCTCTTCTGGCACATTTGCTTGTTTTTCTTCTCGTCCTTCGCAATTTGTTTCTTTTCCGTTCTCTATTTAGTTAAATATATTTCTGTGATGATTATTTCGACACCGTTAATCCTTCGTCTTTCTTGTTGACCAACTTGTGTGATACCTTTGTTTTCAAAATACGTATCAGAATATCTTAAAATGATTTTTTTGCACAATAGAAATTGAAACAGATTTTTGGGTGGAAAGTCCAAGACTAGATTTATCATTCAAGTGACTTGCATTAGTTTGTTCAATTGCTTTGTTTGAATCTGCCTCATGTTGTCGATTGTCATCATCACTAAGAGCAAGCAGATAAATCACAATTTAAATTATTGTTAGTAGTAGGAATTTGTGCAATTCTTTTCTCAACTAAATGCATCTACAATATTTGCGTCAAATTACTGTTATCTATCCCTTCTGGGATGTTGCATAGGCGGTTCTGCCCAATGGTTCTGCTGCTCCAGGTATCAGAATACTGTAATAATTTTTGTCTTTAAATATTGTTAATAGGCGTAATATGTGCCCCAAATAAAAACAGCACACTAAAACAGTTATATTTTCACTGCCACATGTCGATCTTATTCTACTACATTTCGAGCCTACTGCACCTACTATTTTGGTCTTCGACGCATCAGAAGAAAATGACGTCTCGTCACAATTAAATATGAATTGCAGTTTATTTGTTAAGTGTAGATTTTCTGGTGTCTTTTTTAAAACGTTGAAACCATAACTATTTCAAGACTTTTTCTGCTTCTTCCAATTAATTTCTGCTCCCCGAGTTTCTTCAAAGACAACTGGTGTTTCTGACAGTATTCAAAAACCGTTGCTGTCCCATTTTTGAATTTGGATTTTATTTTGTTTGTTTTTATGGAACTCTGGATTAAATTTAGTACTCCCTCTTCTCGGTACAATTCGTATCTCCATTGCTGCATTGCATTGAGGGTTGTTGCAAATTCTGTTTTTACGTGCAGCTTCAAAGCATTGCACCACCACCTTTCCCAGTTCTAGCTACAACTTTTTTACCTCTTGTTTCGTGTATGCAATCTATCAACGCAGAACGAGGAATATTATAAAAAGCTGCAGCTAGAATTAGAGCATCTTTGGAATAATTTTCTCTATCTGCTCACTTACTGCCTTTCTGTGATAACTTTGACCCATATTTTGTAACAATAATATGTTATTAACATATTAAAAAGTTTTTGGATAATTGGAACTTACTCCCTTAGGGAGATATAGCCCAGTTGTCTTAGAATGATTTGGTATCCAAATAATATTCCTAAAACTTATTTCCAACTTAACATCAAAATATCACTTTCCAGCATTCCTTAATGTTTTTTCTATTTTTATAATATTGATTTCAAAACAAAAGCTTTAGCAGCTCTACATACCACTGCTTTTCTTACACGAATTGATACATAGCTGTCTGTGTCTGCTTGAAGCTCACACTTGGTCAAAAGTTCCACAATGGATAAAACACCTGGCGTTTCTGTTTGGTGTGCGTTGGATAGTTTTAATCCATATAGGGACGAGCTTGAGAGGAGGGAATTTTGAAATTGCACTTTACGAAAATATAATCACATGGCTCAGTTACCACGATGTTCTAGTTGACCCTATTTTGATGGTTCCTGACCATGTAATGAATGAATTTGTCACCAGATTGCATCAAAGTATTTGGAGTCGTGCAAGTCGTTGCATCCTCAGGGATCACTGAGTATTTCGTCTCCAAGCAAATATTATTTTCTTTTTTATACACCTATTAACAATTTTTTCATCGTTACTAATTATTCTACTTTAAAAATAGGTAGTAAACTGTTAGAATTTATTTAAACATAAATTTGTTTAGAGGAAATATTATTAGCACTTACTCCAAGTATAATTTTACAAAATCTACTAAAACATTTACACTATGGTAGTGCGAAATTCCAATGTGGAGCACAACATAACAAATAAATCCATTATTAGATAAAATGCAAATAATGAAAAATACATTTTTTCTTCCTTTATGCAGAATAATTACTGTCGCCATTTAATTATATTACCATTCTTGCAAACAGTTACAGGCTAAACTTTGCTTTTAAAATTATCTCTCGTAACTGTCTACAAAAAAATCAAATTTTTCACTTTTAACTTTATTCGCAAGAACTGTAATTGAATAATATATTTAATTAGTCTGTTTACTGGGAGGAAAGGAAAAAGTGTTAACACGTTTTTTTTAAAAAACCCCCATTTCCAGTATTAAAATCTTTAAAGCTGTTTTTTTCATTAATAGAGATTATTGAATCTCTTTGTAATGAAATAGAACATTTAAACTACTGGTATTGCTAAAAATAATTTTAATTTCATTAAATTACTAATATTATTGCACCCGGTTGTTCAAGTTGAGGTAATTCAAAGACGCCCGGACAGTTGAAAAGGACATGATAACCGCTTAAGAAGATATTTACACTATTTTTGTTGTAACGTAGCCTAGTATTACCACAATACTTACTCTACAATAAGACTCTTTTAGTCTTAACCCGCTAAACTCAATAAGTGGCCTCGAGCGTAGGTAAGGAGATTATGTTCAAATAAATAAATCTATTGAACTGTATGGACAAATCTAAATAAAAGTGAATTTTAAGAAATAAATTATTATTATTTGTAAGCAAATAGATCTCACATAATGCTTCATCTTATAAAAAAGATTTTGAAAAACAAGATTTAGAACGAGACTAGCAATCAATTAACTTCAAATTAGACTCTAAAAATCTAAAACAGCAAACAAAATCTAAATAAAACGAAAAAGAATTATTATCCAAAATCAAGATTTTAGGCAAGTTTTATTTTAAATGTAAATTGTAAATTAGATCACAAAAGGAAAATCAGATCAAACTGACCTACTGATACACAGGCCTGTGAATTTTATAGAATTCCTCCCGGAGTAAACCTGTGAATCAGTAAAAAAAAACTAAAAGTTGCAACAAACAATGATACACAAAAGGAAACATCCTTAATACTTGTTATTTTCTTCCTAAATAGCAAATCCTTACAACTAAAAGGATCAAGTAATATTTAGGTTGAAGTTAATTACGAACAAATATTCAAGTTATAGATTCAAATAAAAGAAATTGTTACATCATTACAATAATACTATAAAGATTCTAGATCTCAAGAAAAGTAGAGGTTTGACAAATTAATCTATTTATTATTAAGTTTAGCATGGTGTACACAAGTCAATAACAAGGAGTGTAATGCTGATAAATTCCACCAGCTGGAAATACAAAAATGAAGAGCCGATGAGTAGCTGCTGTGAACAGGATTATCGTAGAAGATGTTGCAATCTCTGGAGTTGGACGCTTTGCACCAGATTTTAAAATTGTATTCTCAAAAATAGAAAACCAAATTAAAACAAACAAAACAAAACCACGTTAAATTCGAGATGCAATCCATTATACATCTCCACAGATAAGTTCAATCTTTTTTTTTTCATTTTAAAAACATCTTGAAACACACACTCCGCCAGGGGTCCGCGGGTGGGTGGATTGAGTAGCTTACCTGTGGACACTGGCGGTCCCAAGCGCAGATAAAAAAACTCTGTAAAAAAGCCCTCATTACGAGAGCTAAACAAATGAAAACCGGACGGACCTTTTGGCAACGACGCGGCAAACGCAGGTGGAAAATTCGATTTGGATCATGGAATGTAAGAACATTGTGCGTCGCGGAAGCTGTGCAATCTCTATAAGATACCCTTTCAAAGTATAATTTGGATGTTACAGCCAAACAAGATGGAAAGAGACAGGAACTGTTCAGAAGAACTTAAGCACTGTACATTATAGCTGTCATCAAACCCAAGATGTCTTTGGAGTAGGTTTTGTAGTCAGTAAAAAAATTAGGGTAATAGCCTTCAAACCTATAGATCATGCTGCATGCTGAAAATACGTGGAACATTCTTTAATTATAGTTTTATAAATGCACATGCCTCTACCGAAAATAAGACAGCGCTGGAGAAAAAAGAATTTCACTATAAATTAGAACAAGTATATCGACAGTGCCCCAATAATGATGTCAAGATAATTATTGGAGACATGAACGCTAAGGTAGGGCAAGAAAAGATGTACAGCCCAACAATAGGACCTTTTAGTGTCCACCAAGAAAGTAACAACAATGGCACCAGACTCATAATTTTGCTGCTTCTTTGAACATGACAATCAGCAGTACACACTTTCAACATAAACAGATACATAAGGTGACATAGACGTCCCCAGATGAATAGATTCTGAATCAGATAAACCACGTCCTCATTGATTCAAGACACGGGTCAAGCATACTAGACTGCAGAAGCTACCGAGGAGCTAACATTGACTCGGACCACCTTTTTATAGCCAGGGGCCTTAGAGCGCGAATATCAAATGCCCGGAAAGGTAAAACAAAACCAAGAACGATTAATTACAACGTTGAAGAATTAAGGCACTCTGAAGTCGTATAAAGTTTCTGAGCGAGTCTAGATCGCAGATTGTCGGAACAAGTTCAGGGTAAGGCAAGTTCCACTGAAACTGGAAATTTCTGAAAACTACACTTCATGAGACAGCAGCAAAAGTATTAGGTAAAACATCTAAATTACAGTGAAACGATTGGTTTGATGAAGAATATAAACAAGTAACAGAAGAGAAAAATAAAGCCTATCTTAGATAATAAGCCAAAGAACTAGAGGTAACACCGGGGAATATTGAATAAAAAGAAGAGAGGAAAAACGAATACACAAACAAAAAAAA
>VTPC01000499.1:97362-154593 GCA_011009095.1 Ignelater luminosus | reverse complement strand
GCACTAATAATTCTAAATAAATTACATATTCAACTTACACAAGCCTTCACAGTAATTATATGCTATAAATTATAATTCCAATATTCATTTCTCAACTGTGTATAAACTCGAGTAAAGAAACTGCAATAACGAATGCTATAAAGATGATTAAGCATAAATTCAACACCTTTTTAGTGCAAGCCTCACTATTTCAGTCTTTCAGCATTGTAGTACTACTTGGAGTATTTCCCATTTTAAGTTTTATGTTAAAACATACCACCATATTACATTGTGCAATAATAACTGATAGGTGCTTTTGTTGCACCAACTTAAGAATATACAACTAAACAGCAGATCCGTTACAATAGTGCATAACTAATTCTGTTTCGTAATGTCGATGCAAAACCCGTTGTTCTGAAAATAGGAGATGACTCTTATCTTCTTTCACTTAATTCCTGGCAACATTTATTACAACCGTCTATTTATACAAGTGTCAATCAAAGAACACATAAAATCTAAATTAAACAAAGAAAAAACTGTAAAAATCTTACTTTCTATTTCCACACTTCGGAAAAGGTCAACCTAATAAATAACACACTTGAGTTTTATATATTAATTGTGTAAAAACTGATTGTACGTACTTTCATTCAGTTCCGCAGAAAGTTCTTAAATTATCCAGGAATTGAAAACCACTTTTTAATAAACATTTACGGAGTCGTTGAAGCGAAATTAATCACTAGTGAGCAGTGGCTTTATAAAACCGTCTATCAATACCAGACAGACGCACTATGATTTTGTTTAGGCACTTTAGGTTGACAGACGAATTTCCCATGAGGGGGACAATTAGATATAATAGGGTAAAATAAGTTGTCACCCCTAAACCCCTACAGGAAAAAAATTCAATCCCCTACTATAAAATGCAATTCAGCAAAAAAATTAATTCTTTAAGCTGCGAATTTAATGAGGACCCCTGTTGTAAAAAATCACCCTAGCGACAATTTCAAGTTTCATGTACTGAAAGGATGTAATATGTAGAATAAGTAATAAAAAAGGCAACTTTCATGTGGGTTTGTAAGTAAGAAATTATGCCTTCACTTTAGTGAATATATAGGTCAATATCGGTTTAAATCGACGTGTGCATTGCGAAATATTTCAATAAGTTATTGGTGACTTCAGAATATATTTCTCAATTTCAGATGTGTATTGACATGAGCATATATCATTTAAAATAGTGATGCATGTCAACTTTATGTCGTTTAATGTCAACGCGAGTAACTATATAATATACGCGATTTTACATTTGATACGAATAAAGGAAATAATATTTTAAATAAGCTAGAATCAGTATCATGACATTATAAATATAATATTTGTTTATTATTTTAATTGTGTGGGACATTGGAAGTAACGCGTTACTTGTAATTAATTACATTTTTCAGTAACGCTAGAGGTAACGCGTTACTTTGTAAAGACGCAGTAGAGTAATTGTAACTAATTACAAAAAGCATGTAACGGTAACGACTTCAGGTCGTTACCTTTTGCGTTACTTGAATAATCGATTTTCAAATTTAGTTTTGATGATGTTCAGTACAGCTGTATAGTAAGCTTATACAAAGAAAAATTAATTAGAATCACCTTGAATCTTGATGTGTTCTAAAAAGTTTTTTTTAATTTTCTTTATAGAATCAAAGTAACTGACAGTAACGGTAAAGTAACTTAGTTACATATTTGCAGGAACTGTAATGGTAACTAGTTACTTTTTAAAATCAAGTAACTGTAACTAATTACTTTTTTAAAGTAACTTTCTAATGTCTGCTTATCAAAGACAATTATTTACTGTTATACAAGTATACAGGGTGTCTATTTAAAAACTTTCAACTTAAAAAGGGTGTCGTAAAATGTATCTTCTTATCTTCTGGTGAGACCTACCAAATTCGAAACGGTTGTTTAAGGTTACGTTGATCATTTTAATTCGCAATTCTTTACTTTACAGTGAAAATCCTCAAGTCCCTCAAATCATTTATACACTTGTATATCGTGAAACAATTCACAGTTATCATGTCGATGGTTATATGAAACTTTTTCTAAAAGCCTGAAAAAATCTGGTAAAGATACGGAATTAAACTTTTCAATGTGAAAAAATCTACATAAATAATGAAATAACAAGAAGCGAAATAAATATCCAAAAGAAACTAAAAACTATGCTAAAAAAGGAAAGGAAAGCCGGAAAGAAGGTCAAAATTAGATTCCAAAAGCTAATAATCGATGGAAATGAGTGGAAAAGAGAGAGAAAATAGGAATGCCTGTAACAACAAATAAACCAGAGGAGCAGGCCAAAAATGGAGAGTAACAGCAACCCTGAATAAGGTACGGAAGAGGAAAAATAACGACCGAGCTATGAAAAGGATGACGACGAGGACAGGAAATAGTAACAGAAGAAAAGAAACACGCAAAATGAAAGAGATACAAAATAACAAGAAACAAGACGGAAATAAATCAAGAAAATGTAAGTGGAAAGTGGAATGTTAGGCATTTAAATGGAAAAGAGAGAGTGCTGATTGAGAATTCTGAGAAGAGTGATATGGAAATATTAGCAATGATTGACACCAAAAGCCAAAAGAAAGGGAAGACACTTATGGAAGGTGGACACCTACTGATGGAAGAAAAAGAAAAAGCAAGAGCTGGAGTTGCTTCGTAATAAAGAAGGAAATAATACCATAAGTCAGAGACTGGGAAAGCCTAAATGAAAGAACCCAGTGCTGAAAATACACAGAGGGGAAAATCGAAATAGTAATAGTAGCATATGGTCCCGACGTAAACGAGAAGCAAAAGATAAAAGAGTAATTCTGGAAAAAATTAGAAGAAGCGATTGGAAAAAGAAGAGATAAAGTGTACCTAATGGAGGATTTAAAAGAGTGGGAAGAAAGGAAAATGGGTGGATATTCGGGCGAGGAAAAGATGAATAATAGCGGGAAGAGACTTCTTGAGTTTTGCATAGACAATGATCTGATAATAATGAACACAACACCGAGATATACATAAGTACACAAGAGAGAACATAAACAGAAAAGAAAAATTCATTATTGGTGGAACGAGAATATAAGGAAATTAACCCCAGGAAAAAAAAGAAACTGTGGAAACTATACCTAGGAAGTAAAAGCAGTGCTGACTACCAAGCGTATCAAAACAAAAGGAAGGAAGTTAAAATAGAAGTACTAAGAGCAAAACAAAAGACATGGGAGGAGTTTGGAAAGCTGCTGGAGAGGGACGTTAAAGAAGGTATTATACAAAGCTATCGAGGGTTTCCGGAAGAAAGCAGAATGTAACTCACAACAAATCAAAGCTAAAAGGGGGAGATATTGACAGATGAAGGAAAAATAATAAAAAAATAGAAGGAATACTATGAAGAACTTCTAAGTGCGGATACCAATGCAACAGAAAAAAGAAGATGAAGCTAGGCTAGACACCGCTATGGAAGATAAGTAAGACAGGACAGAGTTAAGAGAAGGAATAAAGAAAATTAAAACCGCAATGATAAAGTATCTGAGTGAAAAAGGCGAAGAGAGATTGCTAAGTATATTAAACGTATGCTGGAAAGGAAGGGTGGTGCCAAGTGAGTGGAAAACACGAATCATAATGCCCATATATAAGAAAGGAAATACAAAAGACTGTTCCAACTATCGTGGCATCACACTTCTTTGCGTGGGATATAAACTATATGAAAGGATCATAGAAAAAAAGCTAAGAGGGCAAATATAACATAAATTGGCTGATATGTAAAGCTGATTCAGATCAAATCACAGTGAACAAGATCATAGCTTCACGGTGCAGCAAATTATCGAAAAGAAGTTAGCCAAAAACCAAGAAATGTCTGAAGGCTTCATCGACCTTAAGAAAGCGTTTGATAGTGTCAACAGAGCTAAAATATGGAAAGGCCTAGAAAGAAAAAACGTCGATAAAGACCGGATTAAAGTAATCCGAAGCATATACATACACTGAAACAAACAATAGAGTACGAACACGCAATAGATTGCCAGACACATTCAGAACTATGGAGGGAGTGAGGCAGGGAAGTATACCCTTTACTGTTTCTACACATGTACAATCAACCAAGCAATAAGACAATGCCAAACGAGAATGGAAAAATTCATAGTAGGGTACCATAGACTGCAACCAAAGTTAGAGAAAAATCTGAACATCTGGGTACAAGCCTTCAAGAAACAAAACTTAAACATTAACACAGATAAACCAAAGTAATTGGAAAAAGAGCAACAAGAGTAAAGATTAAAATCAATAATGAGCTAATAGAGCAAGTGGCTAACTACAAATATCTAGGAAGTATAATTAACGAGAAAAGAGGGAATGAAGACGAATTAAATGCTAGAATGCAGGCAGTGAATAAAGTATTTTGGGCGATACAATTAAAACTTCTCAACTACAAGGAAATAACAAGGAAAACGAAGCTGACAATATACAGAACAATCTACCTACCTGTGTTACATATGGGGCAGAGAACTGGGTAATGAAAAAAAGACTACAGGAAAGATTCCAAGCGGTAGAGATGTGGATATAACGAAAGAGCTCGAGGTAAACTCAGTAAGGGAAGTGTTGGGAGACAAAAAACTGATGTGGTTTGGGCACCTGCAGAGACTGGAGGAGGAGAGACAAGTGAAAAGAATCTGGGAGGCTTGACCAATGAGAGGGAACAGGAGAGGAAGACCCCAAAGGACGCGGAACAGTGTGGTCAATGAAGTACCGAAGGAGAAAGGCGAGAACTGGGACTCAGTTAAGAAAATGGCAGAAAATAGAAAAGAATGGAAAAAGTTCATAAGTACCTTGACACCGTAAGGTATCAAACTTATATAGTGGCAATCCGTTTGCCATGGTTTCTGAGTATTTTGAGTAGTTGAGCAAAATTTGACTTCCACCAATTAGTGAAACTCTACCATCGGCGAGTATTCAGTCTTATAAAATGGGTAGCATGCAAAGGTTGGAGTGAATTAATTGAATTTCAGATTTGTCGAAATTATTATCATTATAGAACAAGATAACTTTAATCACACAGAAAGTTTGTCTTCATATCAAACTTTGTTATGTACTTAACAGCTCACATACAGGGTGTCTATTTGAAAAATTCCAATGGATTGTATTTTGTTTAAAAAAAAGGTGTAGTAACATGCTCAAAACCGTTTTGGTGGAATGAAGGGGGAACCAAAATGACCTTACAAATACGGCGCCACCCTCAACTCCCTGCACGGTAACATATAGCTGGAAAGATCTTGAAAAATGCTTTTTATTGATACCATTCAAAATGTAAAGTATTATTTTGTTTTCTAAAATATCATTTTATATCAAACAGTATTAGTCAACAAATCATTTAGTAAATCAAACAATTTCTCTCTTTCTTTCTTTCTTTGTTTATTGAAACCAAATTGAATCTTAATCAGGCAATTACAACAATAAACTGCAAATTTAGGTTTAATGGTTTGTTAATGACTTTTGAAATCGCCTGATAGTTTTCAAATCCAAATAAATAGCACTTGGCTATTTCATTACATTTCATTGTCTTATATTCTTCTGGAGTCATCAAACTAAATCTGCGAAGTCAAGTTTTATACTGGTATACTCGTTGCTAGAGAGGGTTGAAATAATTTTTATCTATGGGCCTGAAAACCACTGTGTATTAAGGAGAGGTACTGTCTTTAATGCTAGATATCTTGGAAAAAATTCCAGTTATATGTACGTCCGTCAATTAATCTTGAAATTTGAAGAAACTGGATCGGTAGCAAATAAAAGCCACGCAGAAGATGTTTTGAGGCAGTTTGTAGCGACTCCAAGGTTATCTCTTCGCAAAGCATCTGCTTTAACTTCATAAATTTTTGGAAATCGTTCAAGAATTGGCCGAGAATGATTACGACAGGTGAATACAATTTTGTGAAGAGATGGCCGAGAAAATTCTACACGAAGATTTCCTCACCAATGAATTGGCAGAAGAGATCTTATAGAATGGCCAACAAGATCGCCAGATTTGACGTCTCTAGATTTTTTCCTCTGGTGGATTTAAAGTCAGTGGTTATAAAACCCCACCGGAATCACTTGAGGATCTGACTAACCCTATCATTCGAGAATGTCGAGAAAGTAGTAATAAATCCCTTACCCTTTTGAGTTGATGTTTTTGAATGGAACTCAAGAAAGAATTTGTAAATGTACAGTAATTACTGAATGTCCCTCGTATAAATAAAACTGATTATAATTTGATATCTGTTCCAAACGATTTCAGGTGAAATGTGTGCATAGATATAAATTATTAACAAAAAGAAAGGATATTAACATTCATTTTGCCGAAAGTTAATTTAGAATTTAGCGAATTTATTCTGGCGTAAAAAAATCAATTAATAATCGTAAAAGGTACCCAGTTTAGTATTACCGTAAATCTTGTCATGTTCCCCGACCAATCGTATAATGACTGACCTGAAAGGTCAAAGGCGAACGGGACCGAACGAACACCAGGAAGTGGTTCTGATCCCGTTAGCGAAAATTTTCGACTGAAATCATATAAAACACAGCCTCAAACATTACCATTTTCAGACGTAAGCGGTGTTGACAGGCCGTTTATTGAAGTTATGCCACTTTCTCCGTAACAATTAAATCTATATACGTATAGTTATTTAAATACCCGGATAAATAAGAATTAAAAATCGTTACTAAATGCAGGTATTTACTTTCATACGGGCACACAAATTGACTTGGATGTAAATGACAAAAGTATTTGCTAGTTTGTAGAAACTTTCACGTGTGTACTATTGTTTTAATAGTTAAAGCGGGTAAATTACCGCCATTGTTTGTTTTTATCTAAGAAATATTTTAGACAGAATTATTTAACAATTCACTGCGAGAATTTATATTATAATTCGTTGAATAACAACTTTCAGCTTTAAAATAATAGCCGACGGAGTACTTAATTATTTTTAATTGCTTCTAGTATAGGCAATTTTTTATACTCTGCTGCTTCTTATCGTTGGGTTGTATAATATATTACGTTGGTGACATCTAACCATTATTTCGCTAACTACTGATAACGACTTGAAACACGACTCGTTAAAGTTCGGATATCGTTATAAATTAAACATGTATTTAAAATAAAAGACGTTTCAAAAACTAGGTCGTGTTTAGAAGAGAGACAAGGAAATATTAGGTGCTTATTTCTTTGTTGTCGCCTACAAAAACTAATATAAAAAGTTAATGTTGCGTTGGTGTGTAAAACAAATCGTGTTTTTAAATACAAAAAGAAGATAATAAGTTATGGATGAGAAAGGTCAATTATTATTATTATTTTCAGGCGGACCGTAATTTTAAATTCTATTTTGTCATATGAAAGAAAAAAAAACAAGGAACGGCTAGTAATTATTATTCAAAATAAAATTTTTGTAAAAGTAACGGCTGCACCGAGGCAGTCCAATAAATTTTCGATTGCCATCTATATAAAGTTGATTATAATAAAATGTGTATATCCGGTTTTTTCTTACTGACTCATGTGTTTATACCATATTTTAATACTGACTGGAGTCATCATGTCACTTTCTCCCCGTACTCAGTGAAGAAAATTCATTATTAAGATCTGCAGATGGATTGTCTCGATACAGAAAAATCTGCTGGACGATCTGAAAGTAATTTCTTGTTACATTTTCTAATCAAAATATATTTAAGTATACTGTCAAAAGTTTTAAATTAGAGATGCTAATACCGCTGGAAAGTTTTGTTTATCTCTTGGGGGTGTTGTACTATAAGTAGAACAAATTAAATAATTTAAAAAGTTTTACTTGTTTCTTGCTTGTTAGATCTTAATATTATTGTCTTGAGTGTTTTAAAACTTTTCTTCTTAGCAGTGGCGGAGATGGCAGGATGAATAGGTAATGTTGAAATAAATTTAACAAAGTTTACCTTTTTCTGTAGTTTAGAGTGCTTAGTGAATTATTTATTATGAATTCGTAGTCTGCTGTGTTTCTCACACAAAAAAGAGAAATTTCAATAAACTTGAGCATTCTAGTAATTCTTGTTTCTTTTTCTGTGATTTTAAGTATCTTAGTATGGAAAATCAATGTCGTAATCTTGATTAATGATTAATCAACTTTTTTGTCTTTTTCTTTCTAAATCTAGAGTCTTAAAACACCATAAAGGTTGTTTAGAAGTGACACATGTCAATCTAGCAATCAAGAAGAGGTTGTTAATCAATTGACTCACCCTGAATGATGAGAGGTATCTTCACACATCCCAACAATTATTTTTGTGCTTATACAAAAGTGAGTTCATCAGGTGTTTCTACTTTTGTTCGTGTAAATGATAAAATTAGCCTGAAAAGATTAAAATGAATCAAATATAAATCTGTAGGTGTAGTTATTGCTCAAGTTCACATGAATAGAAATAACAGTAAATTGTTGTTAATGGTAATAATAATAATAATAATAATGATTCTCTAACACTATATTTTGAGGAAAATCTGAGATGAATCACGAATGAAATCAATCAATTGGTATAGTGTCTACCAAGAGACTTATGGCATCTGTGGGTCCTACTTATGAAAACTTAATTTTTGGTTTACTTATTAACTGGTCAATACTTTTTTTTACAAAATGCGCAGTATTTGTACTTAATGAGAAGATACTATTTGCATATTAAACATTCAGCATAGAGAATAAAATTCAAGGATGATGTAAAATAAACATAGATCTAGCTATATAATACCTTCTTCTCTTACGCAATATACGCCACTGCTTTCCATTCATAACTATAAAAATGTCGTTATAATAAAGTTAAAAGAGTACGTGATGACCAAATTGAATTACGACTTTTTTACAAGCTCAAACGCAGTTAGGAGCAACAAAGTTGATTAAATGTGGAGGTGTCTCCATATGATTATTCTCTTAATCTCCCACAATACCATCATATATACATCTTTTTATTAGTATTTTTTAACGTAATCGAAAATCTCCCGTACGAGAAAGCCTCAAGGTTTTCTTTTTATGTATGTATGTATACGTACTTATTTCACCAAAGAACTTGTTGTTATTGAAGTCAAAATAAATATACGACCTGTCTATTTATTAAAATAAAAGATTTAAAACTTAAATGGATTTTTTTCATGCCAGCTTATGCTACTTGCGTAAGTGTATTAAAAAGGATTAACGAACAAAAGTTATGCTTTACATCTCCCGGCTAGGAACGAAATCTTAAAATTAATTGCCCATTTTTGATGTCGAGTAGCTAACCTTAAATCGGCTATAATTTAAAAATGAATTAGTTTTAATTGCAGGTTCGTTATGATAGAGGCGGTTTCATTTTTATGTAAGTCATTTTGCTTAATTTTAAATATCCATAGATAGTAAACTTGCAGATTTTATTGCCAAAGTGACTGACTATAATGTAACCGTTAATAATATACGAGTTAGTAATTGTCATTTTAAACATATTCTTTGCAATTATGCAATTTTAGCAAAGCCGTAACTGTAAATGAAGAGATGAATGCATAATTGGGTATAAATTGCTAGGAAGGAACTGGTTTTAACTGTTTAAAGGTGCGACTTTTTCAAGTCAAAAATTCAAGATTACAAAATGTGTAGGTATGCATTCACCTGATTCTCATGTTTTTCAGTTGGTGATGTAACCGAGATGATCTGAATAAATTAAAATCGTTATATCTCTATTTTAAATTGCCGCTTAATTTTTTTCCTTGACGTTGTTATTTATTTGTTACTATTTATAGCAATCTTATTCTTAAAATAGTTGTTTGGTTTTACATGCTTGTGAATATTAGATCGATTTATGTGATTTATGTAAAGTCAATACGGCATTAATTTTAAAAATAAAAAAGCCAAATGTAAAATTGAAGATAAAAAAACTTTTGACACGACGCGCTTCACAATTTGAGAGAGGCGGCATCTTTCATAGATGCTAATCACTAAACAGTATTTGTAAAGTCGAGACCCTAAAAGTCAATCTGTCACTCTTCACCTACATCGTTGCATTTGTAAGCACACAATAAGAGTCAAAAAGCGATGCAATTTAAAAATGTCAAATGATAATTTCAGAATTTAGAAGGACAAGCAGTAATAACACAGCACGATTATCTGTAGCGTAACGCCAGTCGAATAGATTGTCGCATTGTCATTTTAGATCATGAATCATGGATTTGTAGGTTTTGCTTTCTAGATCTTTATTTCTCAACTTTGAGAAAGAAGACAAAACTGATCTTTTGTCTTCTTTTTCCAAGTCGAGTCGACTGAAAAGAAAAAAGAAAATTTGATGCACTAGAGCGAATTAAAATTTTTTGCGCAGAAGATTTTTGGCTCTAAACTAGTGTCACTTTCCCAAAAACAATCTTACGATTAATGATGGTGTAAATCTTCGTTCTTTTTGAAGGAGAGTGGGGGAGAAGTGTCGTGAACGTAACAACAATTTAGATTTCTTAGGCTTCCTTTAAGATAAAAGCATGGAAGAGATCTTTATCTTGAGTTTTGCCAGCAATGTGGTACTTACATCTTAGTATGAACTATGCGCTTGAACGTATCTGAGAATCTACAGCTGCGATTGGGAAAAGTTTCATACAAGATAATATTTATAATTACAGAAGAATGTAGGATTCAACTTCAAGTCGACTTAAACAGAGATACCCAAACACCTACTCGAGCATACTAAAGTATCTGTAGAACTTGATCGCAAATCAAGTTCTATCCGAACTCAACAACTACTAGAACTAGCTTTAAGGACTAAAGCAAAGCAATTCCACGCGCAAAAAACTGATGACAATCTAGTTCTTGTATTAGTCACCCTTGCCTAGCACTAGTTGTTTTTCGGATTTTAACACGGACGATTTCGAAGAACATAGCAACTCGTGCCACATAGGATATTATGAGGGGGTACCCAGAAATAACTGGAATTTTTTTAAAGCTATGTATTTAGTTTATCATCTTCAAAGTACTCTCCATTACACTGAATGCATTTGGTCAACCTGCGATTTCATTCTTGGAAACGTTTTTCAAACCATTTTTTATTGGCGCAGCAAAATGGCTGTATAACCAGGTGCATTGTCATGATGGAAAAACCAGTCCCACGTCTACCACAGATCAGGCCTTTTTTGTCGCACACTGTTGCGCAATCTTCTTAGAACCTCCAAATGCAAAGCCTGATTAACAGTCTGACCTGGGGAAACGAATTCAGAATGCACGTCAAAAAAAAACAAATGAGCATTGTCTTAATGTGTGACTTCACTTGACGGGCTTTTTTCGACGAGACGACAATGAAAGTCTTCCACTGGCTTGACTGTTGTTTGGTTTCGGGGTCGTAACCGTAGCACCATGACTCGTCACCAGTAATGATCTTTGAAAAGAAATCGGACGGTTCGGAGCTGTTCTTTCAAAGCACGGCATGTTTCCATTCGACACTTTTGTTGCTTATCAGTCAGGATCCGAGGCATAAATTTTGCAGCGACCCTTCTCACTCCCAAATCTTCCGATAAAATTCGCTGAATTGAACACCAAATTATTCCAGATAGTTACGCCATCTCTTCAATGCACGATTTGTTTCGATGTTTCCGTCGCTTCGGGAAGCTGACGAACGTCCAGAATGAGGTTGGTCATCAATCGACATTTCACTTTCTTTAACACGAGAAAACCACTGGTAGACTAGAGTTTTTTCCATAGCGTTTTCTTTGTAAGCTGTTTTCAACATCCCAACAGTTTCTGCTGTGTTTTTCTCGAACAGGAAGCAAAATTGCACAAGCGCTTGCTCTTCACTTAAATTCGCTATGGCAAAAAAACGGGGAGCAAGCGAAACAACAAAATTGACTGTGGCCAAACACAACATTCCCAGTCGACGCCACTGAATGCACTGAACTCTGGTTACTTTTTGGTAGCTCCTCATATATTGGACATGAAGATTTTTGAAAAATTGGCCACTAGGTGACTATCAAGGAAGCTTTGATTTCGCAAAATCAACTATACCCTCTGCGGTACGTGTGCTGTAGTGGTTCACTGTTCCAGTTAGTGACAGGCCTTCCTGATAAGTTAGAGAGACCTACATCTTAATTGATGCTTGAAGTTAAAGTTTACCGTGAATTCGAAGGACTTAAGTTTTTCTGAATAACACAAGTGAACCCAAATATAGGGTGTTATTTTGCGAGGAGCCCATATACAGGGTGTTGATCAACGAGAAACTACGTTGGTCGATACATTGTTTTTTGTTATTTTTAGCTTCTGGCGCTCTTTTAATTAACATCTTAGTATCTGATTTGAGTTTTGTATGAGCTTGAGCAAATCATTTTACAGTTTTGAGGTAAGTTCATCTTGAACCACGCCCGTCTTCGACATAGAGCTACGGAATTGAACATCTTCCGTCATCCATAACGGACATTAGGCCTCTTTTTCGAGTTTTTCCCGTTACACATGTACCTTGTTATTTATAAAAGAGATTTTTAGTGCTTCACTTCTACAAGCGTAAACTTGACTCTTCAATTTTAAAAGCCATTATTGAAATGCCAGTTGTATGATTTCTTTATACGGGATGATCGAGACAGCCTGTATTCACTAATATGATTTAGGAATACATAAAACTATTTATTTTTTCTAATATTGTAAGTTGGAGTACAGAATGCACTTTTGATAATAGCATTTGCATTCTTAGAATGAAAATCGAAACTACAGAATTTTTGCTGCCCAGGGCCGATAGATAGCTGTGGTGCGTCCTGGTGTAATGGATAAAAAAGTAGAGATACGTTTTGCGATACTAAAATAGCAGAGGCAACCTATCCGACTAAAAAAGACCTCTTGCTTTACTTTAGGTCACAGTTATCAAGACAACTTTAATAAAATTGGGATATCTAGGTGACAACTAATATCAAGTCTGCGGTATGATTAGGATTTTATGGCCAAAAACATTTTATCATTTAGTTAGGCGCCATTGGTTTGTTTAGAAAACCGAGAGAAAGTTAAATACAAGCCACTAGGTAAAATTCTCTGTTTTCTTTAATTAAGTCATCAAAAGGTATGTATATGTACGTACAATTATGATTATCAGAAAAATCGTGTTGCTTACCACAGAATTGTAGAAAATGTAAACCAAATATGACTAGTTACTTCAAGAAAGCTCAGCGTACAAACGCCAATTTTTCCTAGAGGATCCAATTTTTAAATTCTCAATGGTTTACCATTACATGAATTCTAGAGTTCTTTCAAGATGTTTCCTAATAATTTATTGAAATAATCGACATTAATTTACCCTTTTATAAGTGCTGAGAGCCATCACAATGACAAGATCACCAAAATTGGATAATTCCAACAGGAGACGTTGATGACGATACCAGATAAATTTAAAGGGAAAATCACCAACACTTTGTGTTCAGATTTGAGGTTCTGTGTCATAACGAATGTCAAGCAATACAGTGACAAAAACGCGCAGGATCGACTTAAACTACAAATTGAATTTAAAATAAAAGATAATCCACGATTTTCGACGTTTTTTATACTTTTTTAATTCATATTAGGATTTTTAGATAATTGTTTGATGAAAATAAAGTTTTTACATGGGACAACAAAAAATATCTAAAAAGATTATTGAAATATAATGATTTCAAAATGAATTAAACGGGGAAGTTACTAAGTTTTGGAATGTTCTATATTATTTAAGAATTTCAAATCTGATCATGATTTGAGAAAATCTGCTTAACAGAAAACGAATGACGTTTTTCGTACCAATTTAATTTAATTACATTTTGAGAGAACTTTAAAAAAATCCAGACAACTTATTGATTGTGGAAACTGCTCAATATTATTAAATGGGGAACGTTAAAAAGCGATTATTGGAAGGAGATTCTCAGTTTTAAGAATTCTCTTTGCCAACTATGAACTACTACATCGTAAAGGAAACAAAACGTTACAGTGGCGGCGGTGGAAAATACAAAATTTTTCATCACAATTGAATTATCAAAACGTAGGAATATATCGACGTAACCAGTGGAACAAGCTTTTTATCTTTCCCGATCACAGCAAAATGACCCAAATCGAATTGTAAAAATTATTTTTTCTACAAGATAAGAGATAAGCGAGTGGGAAGATTGTCTCATTCAGGTATATTTCCCGAACGAAATGTCCTATCGAAACGAAACTTTTTTCATCATGGATGATACTTAATAAACTCCTACGAATTGGGTTTGGATGATCTTCGATTTTTCTCGTTGGAATATTTCGAAAAATCCAATTTCGACCATTTTTTATTGCATACCTTGAAGTAGTAGCTACGAAAAAGTTGCGCTCCGAAAACGACTATCTTGATTGGGAAATTTGTAAAGAAACCGAAAAATTCAAGTGTTTTCAAACAATTGTGAAAAAAAGTGTTCCGTATCCATTCGTAACTACCAGATCTATAATGGTTCGCTGTGCGATTGTTTATTTGCGATTAATGACTAGTCGCATATCTAAGAATCTAAAAATGTTAGTAGCAGATATTTATATATTTTGGTTTTTTTGGACAAAAGACGGTGTCATCTACCTACACCTACCCAACTGCAAGTTAGAAATGCGAAAATAGAAAATCTTGTACTGTTTGTTTGACATAGCTATCTCAAAGCGTTTTGGTCTGGACGAACCAAGAAGTGTCATAGATTTGAAGAATTGCATTGCTCGATGGCGGATTACCCGGCTTACCGATTTTATGTATGCCAGTATTTTGTTTTTACGGGCTTTCTCTACAAATTTGCAGTTTTATTTTTATCATTCAATAAATAAAAACGCCAATCTTGCTAAAAAAACTAGAAAAATCTAAGATTTCTGACATGGAACAAGGATGGAGAAATAAAAAGAATAATGTGCAAGACAAAGATGGGTCCAACATTTTTGCGAGTTCCTAATTTTCTAAAAAATTAACATCGAAGAAGGGTTACCAGGCACTGCTTCTTTAGATTAGCCTTTTGTTTTTTTCCTAACATTTTGTGGATCTCAGGAACTGATTGACGTTCAGACATAGGACTTTAATAGTTGGTAGTAAAGAACTAAAGACTATCCGACGATTCGGTTATTGGGAACCCCTTTTTATTTTTAACATCTTTTGGATCGCGGCAACTGGTCATGGTATCGAAATGGAATGTTTTTAGTTAGCAGTGGTTGATCGAAGGATATCTAGTGATTCAGCGACCATTCGTTTTTTCTTCTTCTCCAGTTTTGTTTGCTTCTCTGGAACGGAAGGTCATATCGAAATGGGATTTCCACTATTGTCAGTGGTTTGCTACGAAGTATAAAACGAACTAAACGACATCAACATTCTTTGGGTTGTTTTGCTTGATAGGTGCGTTGTAAATCAAACACCGTTAGTTGTACCGAGATTGGACTTTCTTAAACAGAAATACTAAAATAACATTAGAATGTACATGTACCCATCTTGTACAGAAAATTATATTCATAGAATCTGATAAGCGTGTACTTCGTTATCTCCCTTTTGGAATACGGTAGATCAGGCCTGGAACAACTCACGGTTATTAATTAGAGAAAAGTGATTACACGTGATAATCTGAAGGCGGCAAAAGATTTCTCTCATCTATTTGAAAGCACCCAAGGCTTCCGACTTATAAACTAGTCGAGGCATAGCAATTTTTCTGACTCTTTGGGAAAAGAAGATTTGTTCCAAAGACTACACATTAACGTTGTTTTGTAGCAGTATGCAGTTTGAACTCTATACTGGTTATATATATAACATAATAACATAAACACTCCATGAAAGAAAATAAAAGCTGCGATATATCACACTTTTATGTCCCATCCTGTACATTTAAGACAATTTATAATTTAACAGTCAACTTTTGGCAGTAACATCTTTTGATATTGATGCAACGACGTCCACACATCACTAAAACACCTTGTATTTTTATTAATTTTTAAGACTCCGTGAATCTGTGGTTATGTATGCATCCTTTCTCAAATAACAATTTATAGAAAATACACATAAATTGGTGCGATAGAAAAAATAAAATTAAAAACGAACACCCTGTATATTCAGTATTAAATATTATAGAATCTGTGATAACCTTAGTGAGATTTTTTGTATGAGAATTGTGTAAGAAAGATGGTAATAACTTGTAACACATGGAATTATGATTGTTAAATATTAATATAACATAATTTCGTTTCGAGTATGTTTTTCCCATTAAGTTGCGTAACGAGGTTTTCAATTTCATCACAGTTTGGATTTCCTCGAATACCGTTAAACATATTTTTCTCATTGAAAGATTTAATGCAAAGTTACACCCATATTACATGCAGGAAGATATTGTCACCTCAAACCATATAAGGCTGAAGACATTCACAGAAATTTACAGAGCGGTCGTTCCTATAAAATGACAGAAAGAGACAGGTAGGGGTTTTCACAAGATGTGTATACACACATACGTTGTAATAACAATGATCGTTTGGGACTTTATCAAGGATAGTCTTTAGATTTCAGGAAGTGATTGTCAGTCACCTTCTTCATATTTAATAAGGATGCATATTAAGACCTGTATAAAATTCTTAATACGTAACGTGCATGAAGAAAATCGCATAAATCTAAAACTTTAACTATTTATAAATGTGTTTGATACTTCGTAGAAAGTGCATCTATAAAGTTTATTGAAATTGAAATATTTAATAGGGCTGTAATTCTTTCCAAAGAACATTTTTTTCTTGTGGTTTTCCAAGAAACACAAAAACTTTTAAAATACATCATGGTATACGGAATTCCGACGAAAGCTTCTTGAAGAAATTTATGTGGGACGTTTTGTAAATTTGGATAAGTTCCAATGTGTCAATAATCGGTCTGTTTAGAAATTTCCTTTGTACACTACTCTCGAGTCTTGTCTGCTCGGAAATATGGTGCTGTTTTGTATAATATACTTTAAGGAAAGGTCACGTTGTGACATTTCAGCTTTAATAATTTTTAGGGGCTGAATATTAAGATACATTAATTAGATAGATGTATTCGTATTGCTTAGTTTACACATTTCGAAAAATACACAACCTAACCTATCTTTAGAATGTGTGCTAGTTGCGTCAAACACCTTGCCATAAATCTCTTTTGATTTGACACTTCGACCTTTAAAGTTTCTGTGAGTTAAATTGGTTTAATTAAAGTTAAGGGAAAAGTTTCTCTTATTATTACCCTTTAATAACACTCCTTAGTTTAAAAATGTGACGAACGTTTAACAACACATATTTAAATTTACTTTTATCATGCTGGTACAATAATTTATTTACTTAAGCAACCAGAAGTCTCGTTTTGTTTACGATTAAACGTATAGGATTACATTATTTAAATGTATTGAGTGTTTACAGTTGTTTGAGATAACATGCGATCATTCCTATGGCTATTAAAGTTGCAAAACAATTGAACGCTATTTAAATTTTTCTGAAAAACTCATTGTGTTTATTCTTTTGTTTTTCGTTGAATAACGTAACGACTTGAAAGCTAATAACAAAAAGTCTTGGGATTTAACTTTAATAGCTTAACTAATTGGATTTATTATAAAATACCAAACTTATTGCTATTTGCAGAATAAACAATTTAATCGTACTACCAGGTTGATCAATGAGTTTAAGTTATCATTTTCTAATAAATGAATGAACTTTTGACCCGAATTATCATTAAGAAAACTTAGATTCATTTTAGTCTTGTTGTTTTGATGCAAAAACGTTTTGATTGAGTGTTTTCCTTTTTGTTGAATTTGTTCGTTTTAATTGTGTTTACTTTTTCTTTTTAAAACGTGATGTAATAAAAGAGCAATCCTTCAAATTAAAACAAATTTTCATGTGTTATGTCAATTGTTTTGAAGTATAAATTCCTGGAGTGTCTCTAAAATTTATCATTTCAGGCGTCGGACAGTTGGAAAATTTGTTATTTACTATTTGCTTTGTGATTTTAAATTATTGTGTCTAGCTATCAGTTTTATTAGTTGTGTAATCATTATTGTGCAACGAGTAATTTTTGGTTTTCTGTTTTTTCAGGTACGTTCCTTTGGATGTAATCATTTGGTGAGTTTTTTTCTTTAAAACAGATTAACAGTTTTGAATGAGAAATAAAAATGTCTCATTTTTATGTAGAATGATTAAGCCGATTGTGTATTGTAAAGTTCAAGTATGCAAAATACTTTCCATCAAAATATCATGTAGAATAATAATAATGTGAATGACATATGTTTTGGCCTTCAGTCGTATCAACATTTAGAAATTATAATGTGTTTTTTCAAATGTAATTTTTGCAATAAAATAGTGTAACGCCTATTGTCGTCTATAAACTATGTTAGGTCAGAGTGCTGGTGTTTGATCTATGTAGATTAGGTTTAAATGCCTTTTCCTGAAAAAAAAAACATTCAGACCTGAACATTATAAAAAAAATTATTAGTCATCTTCTAAATTACCTATTGAAATTTAAATTTTATCAATTCTCAACCTTTGTTTTGCGTACATCTAGACTGTCTGTCTTTTTAAAGAACGTAGAGCCCACGAAAGTCTGTAATGCATTAGTTAATCTAGAATTTCCAAGCAGTGTGTAAACATTCAAAATGTAAAAAATAAAAGCAACGATCAAATTTACTCACGAAGAAAACCTAGCGGAAGTTGACAATGAATTAAGGTTGTTCAGTACTTAAATGAAGTTATTGTTTTTATGCATTTATATATAAGAATTTATATTCTACTTAAAAATAGAAGTGCTTTCATACGATTTCTTGAGTGTTTTTCCAATTGTTTTTTAAAAAACAAGGTATTTTTATAATTGTAAACACAATGTTTCCCCAAAAAAGGACGATTGTGCCCTAAACTTTTCTGAACCATCTATTGCAATGGAACAAGACATTATAGTTGAGAAATTTTCAAAAAGCTTGGAGCAGCAGGAAGTTTCCTTATTAGGTGCATCACCAGATGGACTTGTCGGAAGAAATGGCATTATAGAGATAAAATGCCTACCTTCAATAGAGGGAAAACTGCAAGATGTAAAAACCAATAGTTGTTTTAATGTGACAGAAGGTTTCACACCTGAGCAGGAACTTTCGGCGATTCTGATAGTTGTACCATTATGTTTGTAATCTTCAGGCATTAATACAAAAACTGTAATTACAAATACTTTTTTTGTGACATAATTATATTGTATTATATCTGTCATCTATGTATTATATGCTACACAGTCATAATATTGCTACATAGTGACATCGTAATTTGGAGCAAAAGTGTGACCAAAATTCAATATGTGATTACCACAAACTGCACTTTTATTATTTTTGATGGGATTATGTTGTTTTTTTACTTTAATATTACATCTTTCAAGGTAAATAAGCCCGATATACATTTCATTGAATTCCCGAAATCTAACCTGTAAACACCTGAATGCGATACGGTTGATAAGAACGTTTTTCTCAAACTTACCGAAGTTTTTATAATTTTTGTGAATTATGTTATAATCTATTTTTTTCTTAAAAAGACTACTGTTTTCGTTTTTAATTTTGCTTGGGTCGTGAAAAGCAAAAGGGCGCGTTCGAAAACACGACTGGACTCTCCTATGATGCTCCTTAATTGTTCGAAAAATCCGTCTGGGTAAAATTTCTCCTATTGTCAGGTATGCCCGTTGGGAGATGAATGATATTCATCTTCTCTTTAGAAAAGGAAGATAATTGTTTATGATTACTTGATGTTTACCAAACTGTTCGAAAACATCGACACTCTCGCGTTAGCTCTACAGCACCCATCGATTACCAGCATTTTACCTTTACCTTGACTTTTCGAACACGCCCATAGAATATATACTTCAGGAGAGAATACTATTTTTCCATGATGTTTTGTAGCCTTCTCTGCTACAACCTACATCTCAGAAAAAATCATGCATTTCTCTAAGAAACCAGGCCAACGTATGAATACGATACTGCATTATTTATCTGAACCATCGACTGACCCCCACTGTTTATCAACACCGATGTTGGGTAGGATAGGATCTAGAATCTGGATTTAGATACTATGGAAAGATCTTGTATCTGAATCAAGATACTATTTTGGTTTTAATATTTCTTGTATTAAAATCTTTTTTAGTGAGATTGTGTGCTTTTCTTTATATATCTAAAGTTTGTTGTTACCCTAACAATTTAAATGAGAAAAATGAAATTGAGAAGATAATGATATCCGCCAGTCAATATCGCCATAAAAAAACAAACATCACAGAAATTAGGGTAGTTTTAATTTTTTAATATGTTGTTAGGACCCCTACGGATAGTATAAGTCCAGATTTCCAACCCCGAAAAGCCTGTGCTACATGCGTAGTCGCCAAAGAACAGCGACGTTTTTGCACTTGTTTTGGTTTTTTGATCATATCTGCTAAACTATGGGTTCTACCGAAAATGTTATCCATATCTTTTTTAAAGTATGGCGAGAAATTTGCTGTTTTTGGGCCATTACGCAAGTAGCACAGGTTTTTCGTGGTTGCAAATCTGGATTTATACTGTCCGTCCTAACAAGATATTAAAAAATCAGAACCACCCTAATTTTTGCGATAACTTACGTTGATATTGACTGACCTAATAAATAACGGAAAGAGTATATGATATAATAATATGTCCAGGTATAGATCCCGCTTTCAAACAATAGTTTTCAAAACAATAACAAGTCAATTTTTTTCTAGAAGGCAGTGGCGTAAATAGTGAACCAAAAGCCCGCAAGCGGGGAAGCCTCGGAGCATTTGGGACTCCACAGCCGTTCGCCACTGCTGTTTTGCATCAGATCTCTTTTGTTATGAGGAACTAATCCAAAACATTTAGCCTCTCCTGGACGAGCACATTTTTTGTTCTTCCACTTCAATGCCTTTTGATTAGTGGAACTGAAGTAGTGAGAAAGTAACATCACTTTGAATTTTACAATTGACTTTTTGTCTAGTAACATCTCTATCACTGTCCGATTTTGAGTAAACTTACATTTTGTTTTTTTTGAGCGTAAAAGTAAATAAACTTAATGTCAAAGGGTTTTTAGAAATTTTGATTTTTTTATGTTTTGTGTTTTTTTTATAATTTCTCTCATGTCGTTTTACACTTCGACTTATGAGGATGATCAATCTGATTGTAAGGTGTAACGCCATGACAAGATGGTAGTAAAGAAAGTATACAATCTAAAAATTGACGGTGACTTTTTTTCTCACTTCAGACATGAAAACATTTTCCCATTTTTAGTCTCAACATTCTTAATTTTCTACTCCCTGTAAAGATTGAACAACATGCTTTATAAGATAGCTCTGTTGTAACTACTAGTTACCGCTTCAATATAGTGTTACAGTGTGGTATTTATAACAAGTCTTTTTTCCCCGGAGGGCCATAAAAATAGTTACGCCTTGACTAATTTATAAGTCGGTCGCCTTGGGCATAGGTAAGATATATCATAGCAAATAATATACTGGCGAGCAACTGGTTAGAGACGCATATAAGAATTGGTGATTTACAAAGGGGAGACCTTCTGAGAAAACTCTCTCTCTATCTATCTCTCTCTCTCTCCCTCTCTCTCTTTCTTTCTTTCTTTCTTTCTCTCCTTCTCTTTCTTTCTCTCTTTCGGTTATCAATGTTGAAGATTGGTTTGTAGCACCAGGTTTCTCCATCCTTCCCTGTCTTGAGCTGCTCTTTTCATTTCGGCGTAGGAATGACAGTTTATGTCTTTTATTATCTGGTTTATGCACTGTAATCGTGGTCGCTCTCGTGCATTTTTTTTCTCTATTCTTCCTTCTATTTATGTTTATAATCTCTGCATAAAAAGAACAATGCCTGGTAAAGTTAGATAAACAGCACGTCTTTTCTAAGAATTCTTATAAAACAGGGGAGTAACATTTGAGCAATTATTAGTAATTTTTTATTATTGTAAAAGAAGTGTTGTAGTTTGTAGAAGTATTTTAAAGATCATGCAGTTGTCTAGAAGAAATTGCAAAAATTTTAGCTTCTTATGACGAGGTTATTCTGGGCGGCAAATTGCCGAGAAAATCGGCCGCAGCGCTAATGTCGGATGCCGTTTTTTACGTGATCCAGAGAATTGTGGTAGAAGTTACAAGGGAGGTGTGAAAGCTGCAACGCCGGAAAGGGAGAGACGCGCAATAGTAAGTTTAGCTTGTAATTCTTTGTTGGACTGTGAGGCGGATTTTAAAAGCAAGTCCCCACCTAAAAAGACTGAAACAAAAACCACCATTGACTAAAGTAAGGTACATCAAGAGGCACGATTAGAATTCGCCCGCCGACACATTATTTGGAATAACGAAGGGAAGGAAGTTATTTATTCCGAGGAGAAGCGATTTTCTCTTGATGATCCGGATGGTTATTTGTATTATTTCCATGACATACGCAAAGAAAAAATCATTTTGTCTCGTCGGCATAGCAGGGAGAGCTGCTCGGTGATGGTTTGGGGGGCCATAACCTTCAACGATCCTATAAAAATCAGAATATTAAAAGGGAAACAAACTGCTGAAACTTATAAAACGCTACTACAACGTATTTGCAGACGTGGATAAGAAAATTGGAAGCACGGACTGGATCTTCCAACAAGGTCGGGCAGCAATTCATACTACTCGCCTGATATCTGAATGATTTCGCATGGAAAAGATTCGCCTTTTAGAATGGCCATCGCGCACCCCGGACTTGAACATCATTGAGAATCTTTAGGATTAATTATCCAAGGAAGTCTATAAAAATTGAAAGCAGTACGGAAGTGAAGCAATTCAGCAAGCGTGGGAAGAAATGTAAACTCTTTAGTAGTAACTGCTAAAGTTAAAGGGTGGTCTTTCTAAACAAGTCTTTCTCCCAGAGTTTAAGAAAGATAATTATGCTTCGACTAATTCGTTAAGTCGGCTGCGGCGGTTTCGGAAGTACAATATACAAAATGATAGACATTTCCTATCAGAAATAAATGTAAATTCTATGGTGACAACAACTACAGAGAAGTGTTAAAGTGTGGTCTGTGTAACCAATTTTATTTCCCTGGAGGAGCATGAAAATAATTACGCCTCGACTAGTTTATAAGTCGGAAGCCTTGGGAATCGGTAAGGGATATCATAGCAAATATACAAAATTTAAGTTGAAAATCGTTTTTTATATTTCTTCTGAAGGAAATTCAAACTGTATTCTAGCAACTGTTTACTGCTACATTGCAATGTTGAAATGTGGTGTTTGTAATCAGTCTTCTCACTCTTCGACTAACTTATCAGTCGGCAGCCTTGGGAGTAGCTAAGGAGTAGAATCGTTATTATTAGCAAATAGTATACAAGAGGAAAGCTGAAAATCATTCTTATCTGGGAAAAATGTAAACTCTGTAGTAGTAAGGAAGAGTAAACTATCTTGTAATGCAATTTTAAAATGTTAATGTTGTAACGAATCGTCTCTTCTCAGAGGTTCAGAAAACTGCTTACACCTTGAATAACTCGTAAATAGCAGCCTTGGGAATAAGTAGATTGGTTATTATAGCAAATAATACACAAAATGTAAGTTTACAACTATTTATTGCATCATAACTGAAGAAGATGTAAACTTGATTGTAACTACTGCTCACTGCTGCAATGCGTGGTTTCTGTAACTAATCTTCTTTTTCCGGAGGCCCAGAAAATATATTTGTGCCTCGAATAACTCGTTAGTCGGCAGCCTTGGGAGTAAATAAGGAGTAGAATTAATATCATAGCAAATAACACACAAAATCTAATATATGTAGAAGGTGTTTGGAGGCGCTTTCTTCAATTAGATAAGAGAAATCGTTTTCCGCCTTCATATTATCACTTATAATTATTTTTCTGTAATTAATAACTGTGAGTTGTCTCAGATCATATTCCAGGCTTGATTTACCGTATGCCAAAAGGGAGCTGACGAAGTAGACGCTTATCAGATTCTCTGAATATTATTTTCTGTAGAAGAAGGGTACATGTAGTCTAATGTTATTTAAGTATTTCTTGTTATTCCAAAGCAACACAACAAAAATTTTATCTGGATTAGATTTTTATTTGATAAGCTTTGACAGTTGAAAAAGTCAAAAGATCAAGTGTATTTAAGAATGCTTTGGAGAAAATTCTATTGGCTGTTTCCATCTTGGTTACCAAATAAATACAATCCCGAAGAGCTGTCAAATCTAACCTCAAAGTGATGATAATGAAAAACCATAATATACATGCTGTTTCATTGCTTATTATTGGTTATCATTATCATCTTCTATTAATTTAAAAAAATATTTTAATTATTGTAAGGTTGGAACAAAACCATTTTTATTGCTACATTTCTTGGCTAAATGTAACATGCAAATCAACGGCACTTCTGGGTAGGTTTTTCTAGACACTTTATGGTTTCTATGGTTTTCGTATTGTTTTGTTTTCAACTGAAATTACTTATTGTAAGATTTCTATGCGGGCAAAACAATTGAATGAAGATATCGTTTTTCGGAATCTTATCAGTTTTAACAGAATTAAAACAAGTGAAAATCAGTCATTGAATCATAACCATAAGTCGATAAATAACCTACTACTAGACTAGTATAGGCTATAGAGTGAGATCGCAGATACTCTTGAAACAATAAAATCGCGATAAATGAATTAATATGTCGTAACGTTTATTAACACTAGTAGCCGGAATGTTAGGTACGATAACATATATAACCTGAACGAAAACAATAGATCATTTTAATGTGTGACTGTCAGTTTAGGAAATTCGTCAATCATTTCATCGGCTAACTAAATTAATTGACTATTCAATTGACCATATCCATATATGGACGATTAATTTCCATACCAAGAGAGGCTGGCACTCTTTAAAATTAAAACCGGGAAAAAAATTCTTACCAAATAAGCATCAAAAAAATTAAATAGGTGTAACTTTATAAAGACTTGCAAATTAATATATTTCATGCCTTAATTGTAAAAATAAACATGCCAGACACTATAATAAAGGAGAAAAAATAGTTAATAAGTTTACTATCGATAGATACTATTACATTTTAAATTCACAATTGGAAGTCTTGTTATGTTCTAATTATTGTAGACAAATACTAATTAAAGTCTCCAAAATTTTTATTTCACAAAGAATTCAGGTCGTCTAGACTGACATTATAATTTAATGACGTCATAAACTCTCTTAAAATGGCTATTGTAGGGAGAATAATCAATAACTAAAAGTGACATTTACGACGTGCCTGATTTTTTTAAGCTTTTGGACATAAAAATTCAAAACCTACTCCAATTAATATATTGAAGTTGATTAAATTATGCATTAGATAATAAAAGAGATAGTAGAAGCTTCTAGAGATGACAATATAATCATAAAATAGATCAAAGGCTTTTGATGAGCTTATTGAAGGAACGTCTTTGACATCTAAAATAATATCGTAATGGTATTCATAATACAAGAAGGAAGATAAGGTCGACATGAAAAATTACAAGCCATTTAAGTGTTTACGAAAAGAATAAACGGACAAATTGGATCCGTATCATCCTATGTAGCAAGAAAGACTTGGGAATGGCTTTGAAAAACAATTGACTACGAGAAAGATTAGCTTTCTAACAATGTTACAACACGACTTAAGAACATTCATTACTTTATACAACAAAATATACATAATTGTATCTGTGTATCCTGGCTTATTGTTTTCAGTTAAGACAAATAACTAGAAATTTTCAATACCTATAGAATATTATGAAGACAACGGTATATGGAAACCTTTCAAATAAAATAACAACGCAGTTAGTAGCTAAGCCACCCCAACAATGAGATGAAAACACTAATCTTTTAAAGTCAGAATTTAAACCAGCGGACACAGGCGGAAGCAAACAAGTAGCTACAGGTCTTTTAGAAAATATCTAATGAACTGTAATAAACGCCACTTGGTTAATGCTTCCTGCATTTTTGAGTCGAAAAATATTTCTTACAAAATAACGAATCTTTTACCGTATCTTCTTAACTTAAGGAACAATAGACGGATTACAAGCTATCTGTGACTCAGGTATACGCAAAATCCCTTACTCAAATTTTGCAACCTTTTAGGATGATAAAAGTTAATTTGGTTTGCTTTTTGAAATTTCCCGATCTAGAAATATTTAGACAAATTGAATGTATACCTGTTACAACACCTTTTATATGAAAACAAGTCTATTAACAAAAGCAAATACTATTTAACAAGCCATAAAATTGTTAAGCACTTGACTTTTGCATAAGAAGATTGAACCAACTAGAAATAAATGCAGTTTACAACTAAACGGCTCTAATTTATACGTTATAATTTAGATCACACTGTACATAGTTAGCTGGTACCAATTACAGATTAACAAGACAATGATTTTAATATCACGAAAGGACTTCTGAAATTTAAAAAACCCAAAATGAGAAGATTTTATAACAATCCGAGGTAATAACACTACATGACAGCAAGTTACCATTCAAAATTATATAGAGCGATCAAAAAACCTGGAGTAAATTTTAAAATTGTTATCATCTATTAAAATGACAAAAGCGTAAATATGTGAATTTTGAATTTAGATTATCGTTCTTCTCTTCTAGTGTCTTTTTTTTTAAATAATCTGACCACATTTTGATTTGATTTATTTTGATTGATTCACTGTGGACGACAAACATTAGTATAATGTTAAAAGGTTCAAAGAGATCTCAACTTGACTTGCCTTCGAATAAATCTGCGTTGCATTGATTTCCCGACTTTGGAAAGTTTTTGGTTCTGTTTTTGTTCATTCAACAAAAGAATGGCGTGTTTTTCAAATTCACAACATAAAATATTTTGGGGCTGTTCCTCAAACTATGTCTACAGTCTGGACAACATCTAATACAACTTGAGAAGGATTAGATGGATTTCGACAAATCTTACTTCCATCGACAGTATGGTCACCTAAAGGTTGAATTGCCAAGAATCAGTTAGGAATCGGAAGTAGGGTGCGCTGTTTTCGGTTGTCCTTTGATATTATTCTTAAGCAAGCTGAATTCGAACTCATAAGCATTCATCGGCAGATGTCGAATTGGGACATTTTTTCACCACGACACCTATGTATAGACACCGGCTGCTTCTTCAATGGTTTATCTCTATAGTTTCTCAAATTGATCAAACTTATTAAACTTCTTTATCTCAGTGAAAAAATGAAAGTGTGATTATAGATTTGTGACACAGAAAACCAAATGGGTTTCGACATCTTTCACAGCAGGGTCGGATTGGTTAAATGTGGTTGGATATTTTGCTCCTATATGATGACTTTGATGATTTACTTTCACTTTTAAGCAAAATCTTGGGATTTTAGAATTTAGTCCTACTTTTACTTCTAAACCGATTTGGCCTTAGACTTCCTAGTTCTTCTAACACCAGCTTGACAGCGACTCGAAGAGCAATGATTTACAAGATTAGCTGTTCTCTCGGCGGTACGTGTGCTGTAGCGAGCCGAACTTCGCTGGTTCCACGTTCTTTGCAGTTCTGCGTGTTCCTTACTTTGTCCGTGTCCGAGGTTCATCGACTGACGACACCCTTCTGGCTGTATCCGGGTGACCCTACGTTCGAGGGGCCGCAGAGCTAGGTGCAGTGCTGAGTACCCAGGAAAGGAGAGGCATAAGTTACCGGTTCAGCAGTCCCATTTCCGCTTCCTTGGAAGAATGGTATGACTGTCAGTAAGGTGTATGATCCTCGCTCTCTACCGAACGCGTCTCGGGATGCGGCGCTAGTAGATTTGTATCCTGCCTCTGCCACTGTTTACTACTACCGGTCGCTACCGAGCTTTTTTTCCACATCGTTCTCGTAGGGAAGTGTGGCCTTGAAAGCTGTTGGTATGCCGCAAAGATCAAAAGAATCACAGCTTATCCTTTTCCGCACTTTTTCATCTTCTGCAGTCTCCAGCATATTTAACTCATGTCGCGGGCCTCCATACAACGCATCAACATCTAGCGCCATCCTTCAAGCAAATACCTCTGATAGAAGCAAGCGCACTTGCATTATCTGTGGACTTGCATCATCTGCGCACTAACCAGTCACCTTATCAGCATAACAACAATGGCAAGGCCGGTTATTTTTAACACCATACGTTATTCCACGTACCGTTCGCTTTCTACCGTCTACACATTGCCGACGCCCAACATCTTTGTTGGCAATGACGACCGCCAACACTAAACGTGCTTCTTCTACCACAATCCTTGCCAGATTGCTGCGCACGACTGCTACTCACCATCAGATTTCCATTACCTGGTTTTACCGTCGATGGTAGGGAACCAAACCAAACCACTTTGGCCGAATAAACTACAGAAAGGAGGTCTAGAGTTATTCTCTGTTGTTCTTTTGTTTGAAATTTGTATCAGCTTCTCAATTTTCTCAATTTTCTCTTTTAATTATTTTTATTCAATTTTTTTATTTTATTTGTTGAATGTTATTAAACAATGATGTTTATTTCAAAGAACACAGGTTCAGACGATTTGAAAAGGTGCTGCTGGAGGCAGGCTGCTTTTCGGTTGAGTTGACTGAGTTCAAGTGATTGCTGCTGTTGCTTTGGTCAATTGAATTAGGGTCGCTGTGAAGCTTTATGATCCGAGACGGATTTCCATTACCCTGAATGTGGATGTGGACAGTCAATGAAATTTTCCAATTCGTCCGAGTAGGTATATCTTTAGTTGACGCTGGATGACCCCACCCCCCGAGGAGAGAAACTGTCTACAAGCTGCCGCTAAACTGCTTGCACTTTATAGGTTGGTTCTGTAATGAAATGTCGAAGGTGAGGCATCACCGAAGCCACCTGCCAGCACTAGTTTTTCTACCACCATTAACCGTGTCTGACCATTCTAATGCTGTATTTCGTGAAGAAAACTACGTCACTGTTGCGTCTTGCTGGCTGAATGTCTTTTGGCACTTTCTTGAAACAACGCGTCGCTCTAGACATTGCTTGGTTTTGGGTTCTCCGCTGTGCGCAATCCATGTTTACGTTCCTAGCATGTTATACTTTCACTCATGTTTCTTGCTGACACCGTCACGAAGGAAAGTGTTTGCACAAAACTTCATATTACTTCGGTCGCTACTTGTAACCACCACGTCTATCAACGCCTCGTCTAACTACCTGATATTGCACTGCCTACCATAACAATTAGACTTTTTGTGTCGTTTGCTTGGTGCGGACCTTCCTTCATCAACCCACTGTCAAAATTTCACTACTTGTTTACTGAAAAGAAGATGAACTCCTGAACTTTTGCACGTTTGCTTGCTTGCTTGACAAACTTTTATACGCACTCTGTATTACAGAAAGAAATCAATATTCTAAAAAATTTACTTTATTCTGTTGGTTAACAAGTGATCCACTTCAATGCCTTTTTGCCTCGTGATACCCTTTCGAGTGTAGAGACCGCGGAGCTCCGTTCCTTTTCTTCTATTTGTTCCGGTTTGTGGCCATCTTTTTTACCGCAGCCCAGGAGAGGCTCCTTCCTTTCTTAAAAATTGGCACTATGACTGCGATTTCGTAGTCTCTGGGTATCTTCTTGTTTTTCCATGCCTTATTTAATATCTTGTGCAACAATTTCAGACCATCCTTCCTCAAGGCTTTTAGCATATCTACCCGTCGTCTCCGAGTGATTTGCCCAGTTTACATGTCTGAACTGCCTTTTGGACTTCATTGATGTCTATGTCATCATCTGCTTTGTCCTTATCCGACTGGAGGAGTGCTACTCTCTCTGCCACCACTTACTCCCCTTCTAGCACGCTTTTGAAATGTTCTAGCTATATTTCCATTATTTCGACTTGCCGTGTAAATTCCTAATACTTGTGACCGATTGTCTCTACGTTTTTCTCATGTTTTTCAGTGCTCTGAAGAATAGCTTCTGGTTTCCCTTGTAGTCTGCTTCCATTTTCTTGCCGAATTCTTCCCAGGACTTAGTTTTTTCCAGCTTTATACACTCTTTCACCTTTTTTCTCTGTAATTTGTACTCTTCGCAGGCTATTACTGGCTAGATATTTTTTCCACAAAGCCTTTTTTGTTTTTACCTCAAACCTTATTATTTCCTCCGACCACTAGGGGGTTTACTTTGTGGTATTAGATAGCACCTTTCTTCCGCACACTTCCTCGGCGGCTTTCAGACATATTTTCTTAAACAGTTGACCTACAGTTGTTCCATATTTTTTGATTCGCGAATTTTTTCTTTTTCACTGATTTTGCAGATTAGTCTCTTTCTTTGGCTACAGTTTTGTCATAGCAAACAATCGAATCTAATATCATCCCTGCGTTAGTTTGCTCTTTTATAAACACTATTTCGCTTGAAGATCAGGAAGATCGCAAAGTGTAATAGGTTATTAAGGATCTTATCTTGCTATAATACTGAGAAAACGCATCTCAAGACTGAATCCTAACACATGCAATTAATGTTTTTCATTCTGCTACGTTAGCCAAGTTTATATGCTGTGCATTATAAATTACATTAAATGTATTTTCTTAAGAGTACAATAAAGTTGACATTAGAACTGTAAGAGATATATCTTCATATGGAACAAAAGACGGCATTGAAATAAATAAAATAATGGTCCACTTCAAACTTTCATTTGTTTAATAAAAAAAAAGAAACCAGGAAAAAAGTATCTTGAGAGCCTAAGGATTTCCGCGAAATTCAGTATTGAAAGTACTGTTTGTATGCGTTTCTGCTTTCCATATAAGTAGAAACATTTTTTTTAAATCTGTACTTATGACTGCATTGTAAATAAATTGTGGTAGTGACTGTTTCTTTTTGATTTCATAAATTTTAATATAAAACACAAGCATTGGAAATTCCTCTCCCCTTATTACAAGTAAGGAATTGCTTATTGTTAAATATTTTCGTACTGAAATTACTCAGCTGTTCTAAAATGCGTCGCACATTAAAAAAAAAACTAAAACACCAGTCTAAAATAAATTTAATTTCTTTGAAGCAAGGTTATCTGTCATATGGAAATTTTTTGCATTTTTTTTTACTGTAAATAGCAGGTGACAATAGGAATAGTAAATGAAGTAAGTCGTCTTTTGTCTTGTTCTTTAAAAAAATGCATTTCCAATGAGGTGTTTGCTGTTGTTATTTTGTTTGAGAATTCAACTTTTTAATGAGTAACATTTTTCTTTGCTAACAGTAACCTACTAGTGTTATTTGTCATTTCCATTTATGTTATACAGAATAAACAATGAATAATTACGACATGTAGAATCAACTAAATTTCCTGCAGCGATTTTTCTTTCGAAAAATCGAAACTAAAATCACCTTTCCTGCGACGAGCACGCACAGTTTAGCAAGAATGTATTTAGGATCGTGTGCTGTAGTGGCTTCGCGTCTGACGTATTTAGGGGGGATTTAGTTAGTGCTGGCTGTACGGGGCCCCATCTAACCCAGTCCACTGCCAGTGTCCAGCTCCGGTAGTTTATTTTGTAGTGATTTTTGACATTCTTTAGTTTTTCCGGCACTTAATGGATTATAGTTTTCAAACGAGACTACATTATAGCGTTCCAGAGTGACAGTGAATAACTTTTTATTTTTGTTTTAAGTTTATTTTAGTGCTCACGTTTTTAGTTTTTCCACGATAATTGGATAATTTCTGTGCTAACTCGTGACCTTGCGAATTAGTTGTTTAAGTTTTTACACCTTGATTTTCAAGACTTTGTGATGAAATAACAACCGGTAACTTCGATTCTATGACTTCATCGACTTGTTTCGGATTTTAGGTAAGTTTTTCAATTAGCACTTACGTTTTCACGTGGTCAAAATATGAATGGGAGAGAACGAGTTGCTCAATTGAATGTTTTTCGATTGCACATTTATTTGCCGGCTTTTTCGAGCAATTTCAAAATGGTTTAAATTCGTATTTGTGTGGTATGTTTATAGATGTTGCAATTAGTGAAGAAGAATTTTCACACAGACTTGCATTTATATAAATCAACTAGTTACAGTTTAATTTTACTTTTTGTTATAGTTTTATATAATTAATTTAGTTTTAATTGCAAATTATTGCTATAAATTTCTAAACGGTTGAGAAAGTTGTGTGTATATTGACAGTTGTCGCAAACCTGGCTTTGAATTTTAAATTTTTTAAATAATTTATTACTTTTAATTTATAAATTTAGATCAGTTTAATTTGTAAGAGAAATTTTATATTTCTGCTAGTTAAAACCGCAAGTTATCATCGCGATGATCATAGTATGTTGGTCATTAATGACATAACATTTCAAGAATGCTCACTCTGTAAACCAATATGTGACCTCTGCCTTGTAACAATAATATGAATCACTAGAACACTAATTTACATATTTTCAAATAAATCTATCTGCTGTTTGGAACGTGCCTCTAATTTGCTTGGCAAAATTTTGTAGGTATAACTAGGACGAATTTCTCCGGGGTCAGTGGCATCCTCTTACATTGTTTTGCGGACTTTTTTTGCCAGCTTATTTTTCATTACCTCCCACTTGCCTTATTTCGCGCACTGTAGAATCTGACACGGATATACGGTTGGTAGACTCAAAATACAACTGTCATAATTTGTTACTCCCCAGAGTTGTATTTTTTATAATATCATTCATGTATAGCTTTAAAAACGAGATCGGTAGATAATTCTGATAATGATGACCTTAAATGCGTAGTAAGCTGCTATACAGAACGAAATAATATTTAATCGCATTTAACAAGGACGCCTTTATTTACACGTGTATTTGAAACAATATTATTAGTTTTTATTACTTATTCATTTATACTTTGCATATAATGATTTTTTCTGCATTCTACCCAGTGACACTGTAATTAAGTAAAACAAAACAAAAAAAAAAAAAACGTGCTGGAACACATTTATGTATTTACTTGGAAATAGTGTGTCGATTTCATGTTTGGCTAAACGATAATACTTATTTACATTATATTCTGTTTATTCATACATTAAAGCGTGTTTAAAAGTATTTGTTGACGTATCTACCGATCTTTCGTTCTATAATGTTGTGGTAGATAATTGTTTGTTGATACAGAAGATGGTATCTTTCAGAATTGTCTTTATTTATCTAGGGATTGTATATAAGATACATTAAATCGGAATCTTATTACACGATGATTTTCTGTTCAAGTACATTCGTTATTAGAACGAGTAGCAAGAAATCTAAGCAAATAGCTAAAATTTCTAATTTTGAATTTATTTAACCCTCTTTGTGTTCCAGCTTATCAAAAAGGTTTAAATTTGGAAAAATTGTATTGTTTTTAGCTTATTTTTTTATTAGCGTAATTTATTTTTTTTTAAATTCTTGTCAGCCCCAACATATGACTTTTGGGGTTGAAAATGTATTAAATTGGGTTGGGTACTTACAGAGGGTTAATAACATTTATCAATGATAGAAAGTGTTTTATTGCGATATTTAATGGTTTTGAAAAAAAAATTCTTTTTTTCATTAACACATAAGTACACATTTTGAATGAGGACGAGATTCTATAGCTAATTATGAACATCTTTTTCTTTGCTTGGTGAAGATTGGCCAATGAGCACCTCTATATCCTAGTATAACAACGTCATTGGGCACGCAGTAGTTGTACTTTCTGAGTTTTGGTGCTGGTACAGGACTACTTCTTGAATTAGACCGAAAACTAGAACGATTTGCCCCAGAGAAACGTTTCTTTGAGGTACTTGCAGTGCTACTAACCCCCTCGTCTTTTTTATTTTATAAATACGTAGCTGTTTATAAAAGTTATATCGAGAAGACCAATGAATAGCCTATGCTACCATTTCTTTGTGCGCCTGTTAATGCAATATCGCCGACCAAACCTATCAACCCCCATCAACACTATCCATGCGCACTGGGACGATTCTATGTTTTAGAATAGAAATTTAGAATATTTGTTACTCACATGGAGCAGATTAACTAGTACAGTTTCTAAATACATTCTTTGACAGGTATTGGAATAACCACCTTTTCGTCATCTAGATCGAATCTTCCAGAACTGGAAAAAACAACTAATGACAGTAACTGCCATTTACATGGGCGCCCGCTTTTACAGGCAAGGAAAAAGACGCTTAGCTCCTCTCCCTGAATCAGCAAGTAATTTCTTACATCGATACAAGTCGCTGTGACGCCATATTTCAGTGCTGTAGAAAAGGCCGAGCGCCTGAAAAGTTACAACGCATGTATATTGAACAAAATTTTTTGTAATGGAAAAAAACATTAATTTACTATAAATTTTGAGGTTAACTTTGAACGATGCCAAGTTAACTACATACATAAATAAAAAAAACATATTTACTTGTATATTACTTTTTCGTGCATGTACTTCACAAGACTATTACAAAAAAAAAATGTTACATACTTTCTACAATAAGGTTATTTTAGTGATTTAATTATCAAACTTGGAGTTTTTGAAAACAAAATAGTTGGGCATAGCCTTGACGTGGTTCGGGTTAAAGCTCGGATTCGGGTCGGGCCGAGCGTCAGTTTAAAAATTGATCTGTCTTTTTGGGCTTGCATTCGATCAATTGGCCCTCTCGGGCCTTTCCAGCCGATGAAGCCTGTCGGACCATACGGGTTTGCTGGTTCGTTTGGGCCTTTTGGATTTTGGATGTTCGAACATCTTTTCGGGCCGTTGAGTCTTTTGGACTTCTTGACCCTTCGGGCCGCCTGAATTTTTCGAGCTTGTCGGGCAATACGGGTCTTAGCCCGGTCAGACCTGTCAAGCGTTTTGGATCGTTTAGGCTTCATGGGCATTCGGGCCTTTTGGACTACTCGGCCCTTCGGGCTTCTCTGTCGGGCCGTGAACTGAATTTTTTTCGGGCCGTATCAAGCTTGTTCCCAGTCAGGTTGGGCCTGGAAATCGATATAATTAAGGAAAAGTAAGAAAAAGTAGTACTTTATGTTGCTGAGTTTGACATTATTTCCTTCAATAACACACACTATGGCTCTCTCTAACTGTGACCCTTAAATGTCTTAGAAGCTGTTCGGAGATTTTCGGTACTATATCATCGTCTCTGCTTTCTTTTACAGTAGAACAACCAAAAATTGCTTTAACGATTCAATGTTTGGATGAGGCGTAATACAGACTCTACTTTCCAGAATGCTACTTCGAGAATAATCTAATGGATTAAGATCGAGTGAGTAAGGCACAGTTGGACAGTTTGAACTGTGTGAGAATGAGTTGATTCTTGTTGAAAACCTTCAACACTATCACGGCGCCATATCTTTTGGTCAATTTAAACTCTTCTGTCTACGAAAATCAGCGGTGGTTTACTATTTGATGGAGCTTTAAACTCTTTGACTATGTTTTATTATTATTATTATTTCGCCCGAAAACAAAATCTTGCAGTAATTGCCGTTTGCAGATATTTAGATAGTTTTATGATGACTGTCTTTGTTTGGTACATCAGATGTGACTAAAGTCTAAACTAGAGAGTTAAACTAATAAACTCGCAAGGAATTGAAAGGCTATCATGAAAAACAAGACTGCTAAGACAAATAAATGTTGCGTCCAAAAATAGATGTCATCCTGTATATATTCCTTGCATTCATAATTGACGAGTAAGCCTTTCTCATTTTAGCTTTGCAAGGATGCTTTATACGGCAGTCTTGTGAGGTACACCTTGCAATGACGATATTTGGTTTGAGTTGCGAGGCGTGAAATAACCTCGACGCCACTATTGGTTTTTGGGCAATTTTTCTGATTTTATTGCCTCACGAGCGATAATGTGACTCTTTGTGTGATCCCTACAGAAGTTGAAACTGTCACATTTTTGCTCCACAAGCAGCCACTGGCAGGTGCAACTGAAAATGTCTTAAAAGCTAAATCTTCAAACGTTAATTTCAATACCGTTGGGCATCAGGAAGCCTAACTCTATCGAGATTAGGAACGTATCCATCCTTAATAACAAAAATCGATACCTAAATAAGATGGAAGCGACTCTTATTTTCTGCATTAAAAGACTAACTAGTGCAAGTTTGTCTAAATTCTTATAATATTCCAGTCAAATTTTTTCATTATGTTACTTCTAGAATTAAGCAGCAATTGAAATGATCATCATCTTAGTCATAAGAAATAAGTTCTAACGAAGTGAATTCTCTACTGGATTATGTTCGTTGGTTGATCATTAAGGCTAGTTCAAACGAGTCTCCAGCTATCTAATTCTTCTGGTTAATATTTCTATAATTGAAACAAGAGGCCCAAACGCAATCAATTCTTTTGGCAAAAATTGTAAAACAGTCTCAAAAATTCTTTTTGTTGTTAAGTATAGAATTCTTACAGGAAGTAAGAAAAACTTTGTAAGTATGTAACTTATAAATGTTTTGATGAAGTGCTGAATTTCCCAGTCACCTTGGCGGAGGGTAAGACAGTGATCAAAATAATACAAGAATTTGTTTAATGCCCCATTTCTTAATTAGCAACTTGCCAGAATTCTGTGTGGTTAGCTTGCCAAACTAACTAGATTGGCTATTTGATAGGTCCAGTTACTTGTCCAGCCTATGTTTGGCTTACCAAGGCAAGGAAACATCAAAATAAGCACCCGAGATATAAAGCTACAAAAAATATTTGACTTTTTAATGAAAATAGATTTTACTCACAAAATAAAATTTGCGTTCAAATTTCGGAAATCTTTTGGTGTTCAAAATGATAACCTAAAACTTCTAAAAATATTCAGTTTGAATTTTGAATTGCAACGGCAGATAATAAGGTTAAGACTGTATACAGCCTTGAAGAAAGATTTCTGGTAATCTTGCCTCCTTGAGTTTAAAAATAATTAATTTTCAATATTAGTTTTGCATAAAATAGTACAGGCTCTAGTGGGATACCTTGTGGGACAATATCCAGGACATTCTTTGTATTATTTTGATATTTATATTCTTTATAAGCAGACTATTTATTCAAAGATTTCTTATTTCAAACAAAACAGTAATGCTTCAGCTGCTAGTCATCCGCAATGAATATTTTTATAACGAGAAGTGGGCCACTTTAATAAATAAAATTAATAAATAAAAGTGATAAAAGGTGAAAGCAACTAATACTTCTTTTTTAACGTCTATGACATTTGATAGTATTATCTCTAGGGAAATTTCTAGATTTCCTTTAATATAAATCTATTTGTCATAATAATGTCCCAATGACACATCTGCATATTATTATTATTATATGAAACGTTGACTTTCGGCAACAATATTATATTACTATTTATAAATGCATAAATTTGTGCATTAGCATTAATCATTCTCAGTGATAATGAAATATTATTGTAATAAATATTTTAATTTCCAGTTATTAGTCTTGATTGTTGTTATTATTGGAAATAATGTCAACAGCTGTTGAAAGAAACGAAAATATAAATAGAGGAGTGTCGCATACGCACGTCGTCATAATTACATATTTTAAAAGTGAATAAAAAGATTGTTTTGCGTTTTTAATTATCAGTGAATTAGAAAAAGTGATGCTTTTTAATTATTTTTATATGGATGCTATTTACCCATAGAAAGTGAAGACATTAGAAAGGATATATCAAAATAGAATCATTTAAAAACGTTGATATTGATTTCTATTTGACATTCATGGGAAATTATAAATATTAATTATTCTTTTAAAGGAATAATTATATATTTCGACTGTGAGGTTATAAATTGCCTTTCTTATAATTATTGTTTTGTTTTTAATATTAATCTTCGAATGCAACAAAAAATTGATTGTTTGAATTTATAAGTGCACGCTTAAGTAGTACAAATGATTTAAAATATATAGTTATCGACTTCTCATTTGACATCAAAGAAGATATATGTATCCAGCAATTATATATTTGCAGTATTTAATGTAATTAAGGACAAAGTAAATTATCGAGGTGGAATTTTAGTGCATAAAAAGTCAATTAGTGGAAAAGCTTGCAGCATTTTAGATTTGACTGGGCTGCAAGTAAGTTTTTATTGCTAGTGTAGATCTTAAGATGACGCTACTGATATTTTTTTTCAAAAAAGAGTTTTGTTTTTTACAAGATGTCTCGGGTTACTAGGAACATAGGAATTTCAACATGGAAGAATTACTGGGAGCAGAGTTTGTGTATGCTGTGTGTGTGTTTTCTCTGCTTCCGTTCGATTGGGCGCCAGCTCTCACAAGAATTTCTATTGAAATTTTTTAAATAAACATTTAAAAAAAAAGTTATGGTTTTTTAAAAAGTAGACTTAAAAGAAATTTTAGAATAGTCTTCACACACACTTTTGTAGTTTTTTTCAGTCAATTAAATTACTATCTTGACGCTTTTATTTGAAATGCCAATGAAGTGCTGTACACATAGAAACGTTTTAAACCGAGATTCCTCGACACTTTAGACATTATTGGCACTATTGGGGTCGTTTTCAGTCCTTTAAATAAACCCTTAAAGTAATCTTTATTAATGCTCTTCGTTCAATAATATTTAAGTAGTTCCCATAACTAAAGGTTTATGTTTGAATTCTCTAAAGTTCACCCAGAATGTAATGTACGAGAAACGTTGTAATCCCGATACCTAATGATTTTACTTTTGATAAGCAGATTTTTCTCAAATTATGGTCGGATTCACAATAATTTACTTAAATTTAAAATTGTTAATTTTCACCCTTTTTCCCGTTGAGTCATCCCTTCTGAAATATTGATATTTCCTCCGTGGATCAATTTTTAAATAAAAGAATTTTATTTTCATCCGACAGTTATCTAGAACCCGAAACTGAATTAAAATAGTTTAAACAGGATCGAAAATCATCAATTATATTTTGAATCCACTTTGCAGTTTAAGTCGACCCTGCGTATTTGAATTCTCGCTTAAGATCAATTTTCCGTCGCTGTATTGTTTGACATTCATTCAATCAGCGAAACTCAGAACGAGTGGTTGCGTGTTATTGGTAATTTGTTTTGTGTACGAGTAAATCCTTGATGATTTTCCCTTGGAATTTGTGAGCTAAAATTGAAATCTCTGCTGGTATTAAGAAACATTTAAATCTTTTATTAGGGAAACACCTTTTGCTTAAATTATCTTAGGATTTATTTGTTATCTTGTCTTTTTTTGAGTTACTATCATATAAATTAATGTCGATTCTTTCATTAAATTGTCGGGAAACACAAAACCTTTGGAAAACTTAAAAATTGGAAACGTGTATTAGTAACAAAAGTTAGCTAGAGATTGCACAGCATTGAAAACTTTGAGGCAATTAATTACATTTGGTCTACAATTACATCTTCGACAACTCTGTAGTGAACAAGATTTTTTTAAGAATTAATTTTTTTGTTTTCCTTTATAGTTTAAACATTTTTGAAATTTGAATTTGAATTTATCCGTATTAAGTCGAGTAACTTTAAGCAGAATTATTTTGATGGCGTCATCTTTTTAACTTTTGGCTTAGTAATTAAAAAATGAACCTTAAATCTTGATCTGATGTTTTCTAGTTTTCTAAAGGACATTTATAGATTGGAATATAATCAAGTCACAAGTCACAGTTTTTTTATTTTTATTGATTCTATCAAATAACAAGACTGCGATTGGTGCGGGTTTTCCACTTCCCACATAAAGTTTTGTTTGCGTAATCTGCTTTAAAAAGTGGATGGCGCCCAGCTAAATAATTGATATTTCTTGTTTTTGATCATAAAATCCTAATAATAATAATAAAGCATACTTGATATTGGTGAGTTGTCTGAACTCGCCGATCATATTCAAGTTGTCTAAAACAAGATAAAGAGTTCTCTGTAAGCTTAGTAATTTTAGTACTACAAAGCTCTTTTCCATATTTCGATTTTTTAATAAGTTACAAGGTTCACTATTTTTTGGATTTAGCTTCTCAAGGTACTTGGCTTTTGTTTTTCTAAGTATCTTTCAAACAGAGAGACTGATCCCTGCTAATAATCGTCGCACCGTTTGCGGTGTGGACTTGAAAGCACCACAGTTAGACCTTCTTTGCGCTCTCGTTTCGGTTCCATTCGGGGCGAAGTTTAACATATTTAGAATGGAAATGGGATTGGCTACTGTAATGGTTATTAACTTTCTTAGGAAAGCTAAAAACAAACAAAGAGTCCGGCTGTGCTCCTTTTCTCTTAATCACTTTAGTGTAGATTGTGGTCACTTTTGTTTCCAGACGGCTCGGATTGCGTCGTCTATTAACCTTCTTAAAAGCGAACACGGATAGGGGCTCAAAGGCCTTTTTAAAACAGAAACGATTAAAGATTGAGCTACGCTCTCCCACATGCGGTGGCCCAAAGGCCGGGGCTACGCCTTTTATTGAACTTTTTCGGAAAACTAATACATCAAATTAAAAACCTTTAAGACTTGAAAATCAAAATTCTCCACTATTAAATGAAAATCTGGCCCAAAGCCACCGGGACATTTGCTTGGATGTAACCGTTGTGCTCTCTGAGCATCACTACTGAAATAAAGACTGGAGCAAACTTGTCTTCAGCATACGGAACTTGTTTGGTTCGTTGCCAGTGAACGTTTAGTTTCATCATCCATTTGATAATTTTGGATTAAAATAGAAAGACTATCTAATGAGATTGATTCAAATTGAGTACGAGTTAGCTGTCAACAATTAAAACAGCGGCCAAGAAGAATGATTTAAGTAATTCCCCGTCTTGCTGAAAACCTTGATTAAACGTCATTATTAGTGATAGTGTAGCTTTTAAATTCAATTCGGCGATGGAAATAAAAATAAAAACTGTGACTGTCTTTCGTTTTGAAGGTAATGATATTTGTTCAGTTGGGAAATTTAGATCGTTAGTCAAATTTAGAAGAAAAGTACTTTTATTAATACGGTTGTGATGCTATAAGGGAATTTTTTTCTTTTAATCAATCGAGCAATTTTATCAGTTTGATTAAACACTTTTTTCTTTTCTCGTCTAAATATAGAAACCATTATCAAAACATTCTAATATGTTTTGATAAAAGATTTTTAAACAAATTTATGAATTAATATTTCCGAAGATTTATTTTAGTTTGTACTAAACGCGAAGTAATAAATTCTAATGTAAATTAGAAATTTCGGGTAAAATACCGAATGTTAGACAACGTTTTGTTTATTTACATGTCTACGTATTACATATTCTTTTAATGATCTCATAAATTTTTAATATTCTCATAAATCTGTAACGTTCCTAATTCTTGAGAATGTTTTGATGTAATACCGAGTGTATGATGTAAAGCAAATTTTTACGATAGTGAGTAATTCTTTTAAAAACATAATTAATCAAAAGAAAAATGTTTAAATCTCCATTCACAACCTAAAAAAGCTTTTAAAGAACTACATATTTTGATATTATTATTCAATTCTGCTGTATCTGTTTAATTAACTTTAAAAGGGAATATATTTATTCTGCAATAATATTTAGGCTAAAAGGCAATTAAAAAAAGAAAGATCCATTAAAGCGTTTAAAAAATTCTTTTACCATGTGCGTAGTTGTGGTTGTTTAATTAATGTTTATAAGCATCTGGATCTTGGACCGATGTTAGTTAGCATTTTATAGTCCTTCATTTGCAAAGCAATTATTTTTGTACTAAATAAGCGAGTTAGTTCATCAAAATTAATAGGCGCATCTCGCTTAAAAAAAATATAAACAATTCTATGCATACGAGAATTTAATAAAAGCAGCTCGTTCCATATTACAATCTTAAGCAAGAATGGTGTGCTATTATAATGATAGGTTTTCGAAATTTATGACAAACGAATAGTAATAATTTTAACTCATTTAACCGTACTAACGAAACGGTAAAAATGATAGACGCACAAATTGTTTTCTAGTTCAGGGCATTTGATGCGAAAGTTGGCTGATTGTAACAAATTTTAGGCGTTTTGTTTTGTTTGGATTCGTGATGTCGTGTACAATGTGACCTAGAACATGTTATATACGTACGTACGCACGGAACGCCTTTGTTTTTAAGACGTACAATATAAGAAAATCCCGTCAGATTTCATTTAAAATAGAAGAACGCAAATAAGTCTTAACGCCAGTTAGAAAAAAATTCGTGATGCCTCAAGGCGTACCATAATTATTTTTTGGAAAGTACCATTGTGCTTCATGACAGGATGTTATTATTTTTATTATTACTATTTACTAGATAGTCGGTGTTTGTTATTGTTGTTTCACTTCTATTTTTTTCCTCTTATTTTACAAATTATTCAAAAATTGTAATAAGCGAAAAGGAAGGTTCTTTTAATAGGTGTCTTAATTTTTTTTGTTTCCTCAATTAAGCACATTAAAACATAAAAATTTCTGATGTGAACTGTCAAATTTCATCAAATTCTATCCTTCTTAATCACTATTTGCGTTTTGTTCAGTATTATGTAACCTTTCTTAGTATGTTATGAAACTTATTAAAGTGGATCAAGCTTGAAGTTTATCTTTAGATGATGATCTGTTTATCTTCAAAGAGTTTTTATTATTAAATAATGAGCTTGGATGTCAAGTTTGATTAGCGTCAAATTATTGATATTTCCTTGTTGGTTTCCATAAGTGTTGGAGATGTTACTGGTAAACTGTATTTGTTAGTAAGGTATCAAATGATGAATGGTCGTTTTAACTCTAAAAACCGCCGTATCTATCTCTTTCTAAAGCGGTCGTGCTCGCCATTTACGAAATGTCAGAAAGGATTGATGAATAATTTTTTTCTTCGATTTCCAGTGAAAGTGAAATTTGTTTTCTTATAAATCTGTGTTAATCCTATTGGCGCGAGTGTTAAAAAATGTTCTTCTCGGCGTTTTCCCATAATCTTTATTAGTTAGTTTTGGCAATGCTGGGTGTTAATTAAACTTCTTCCCGTAACCGGTGGATTGTTTTTTTCAGTAAACAATGATTTTTTGTAATCTAATATTTTTGTGTAAAAGATTTTATGTGAAAACGTAATTCTTGAAGTATACATGCCCAAATCACCTTTGTAGGTTTCGTCTGTGTCTCATTCTTTATTCTATCTCTTTTACCCTTTCCCTCGATTCTTTTCAAGTACTTCATCACCATTGCATTTATTCGTGCTTTATGTTTTTTTCCGTCAAGATCCATGATTCACTACTATACATTAGTGAAGGTCTAACCACTTTTTTAACTATGTCTGTTTTAACTTTTTTGGGTATCTCTTTCTTTTCTAGAAAAGTTATTTTCATTATATTAAATATCTTTCCTGTTTTGCTAGTCTTTCGTTATATCTTTATCTATTTTCCCGTTGTTCTCTATTATTGAACGACTTGTTCAAAATGCTTTCCCCTTATCTGTATGTTGTGTAGGGGAGACCGGGGCATTAGCGTACTGCAAATTTTAATTGCTTATAACAAAGTTACTTTTTAGGATTATGTCTTAAAATTTTGTTTGTGGATTGCAAACTATAAATAGTTTATTGGTTTATGGCCAAATCTGTATTATTCCAAACTAAAATAACATATTTTCTTATTTTATTTATTTTTCTAAATACGCTAATACCCCGAACCTATTGGGGTAATAGCGTATAAGAAATGCTATTGCCCCAAATGGCAACTACCATACAAAATAAAAAACAACATACTTTCAACATTTAATAAAAACAGATTATAAAACCTATAAAAGTATTCTCTATTAAAATATTCCAAAAATCGGGAAATAAATATACACTCTGTATTCATATAAGAACAGGGTGGGAGTACGTTGTACTCTAAAAATAAAATTTTTACAAAAAAAAACAAACTAAACTCTAAAAAACAAACCTAGTGATGAATACTAAAAAACAAAACTAAAATGTCACTCTAAAAATAGTAGGTAATGTTTCCACGTGTTATTAATGGACGTTCAAATTTCCAAACGAGATTCCAAAATTTAAAAAGGAATGTTGTCGTTTAGTTGCGCCATGAAGTGTTGGTTCTGGAAGTTTCATTTTAATATGAGTTTTCTGAACTACACTTATATCTAGTACTTGAGGCAGAACAAATGTATTTTTCAGTTTGTTGCTTTTTCGTAAAAATGATACCTCATATTCTCCATTTTCTTCATCAGTTATAACTTTTCCTACAAAGTAAACTACATTTTTATCAGTCTTGAACTCTACCAAAACATAATCGAGTCTACGTATTTCCTCCAGTTCACCAAAATTTCTATCTATTCCCTCCTCATCAATTTCTTCTTCTGATGACAATTTTGGCTCTGATGTTTCTGATTCTGATTCACTTTCTTTCTTACTTTCATGGTATTTTTTGTGGTCTTCTTTAGCTCTTTTTCTTCTAATTCTCCTCTCAAAGGAGTTGAAGTTAAAATTTCCGAATGCTTTCTTTTTACATTACGTTTCTTAGTCTTTGTTTCATTGGAAGTTAAAACTTTTAGTAAGGAAAATAACTCATCATAATCTTCCATACTGTCTGCTAGTAAATTACAAGGTTCAGCACTCGGTCCAGCATTATTTTGTGAGATGTTGGCATTGGGTGGTGTTGTATTGTTTTTATTTATAACATCTTTAATATGTTGTTGATTGGAGTTTGATGGATGCAGTAAAGAATCAGATGGTTGAAAGGGGTAAATTCCTGTAGTCCGAAATCCATTTACGGCTTTTTCAATGGTGCATACTTTCTGATATGCTTGCCCAAATAATTCAGCCATTTCATAAACCGTAATACGTTTACCAGGATTTGACTTAATCCAATAGTCACATTGATGGTCATACGCGGTCTTCAGTGGTCCGAAAAATGATATGTCCAAAGGTTAGGTTCTGTGCCTCGTGTGGGGAGGCAGTGAAATCATATCTACACCATTTTCTTTGGCCAAATCATAAACTTGTAGGGAATAATGGCTTACATGGTTATCTAATACAAGGCACACATGATGATCTTTTGATGGACGAATATGTTTAATAAAATGCTTCATCCATTCAAGAAATACGTCTCCATTATTCCAGCCATTTCCACTAGGAAAACCTTTGGAACCAGGTGGAGCGTTCTTCATAAGGCGGTCGTTCATTAATATTAAAGGTGTATTTGGAACATGTCTTTCGTACAATGCTTATTTCTCGAGATATTTAGTTACCTCAGGTTAAATAGAACACTCGGTATAATTGTCCGAGTTGATTTTTACCTTAATCAACGGTAAAACTCTTCCACCTGTTATCATACCGATAACCACAAATGTCTCGCAGAATCTTTCACTTTCTGGAGACGCATACGATTATGGAACATCTTCCACCTTTACCTTGCCGTTTAGGATTGCAGTTATCGAGATAGAACCTTGCTTTGTCCATAGTAACAACACATTCAGATTTTGTACCTGCCAAATACTTTTCGTACAATTTTCCGTTGTTAGTTTTTCGGTTCTTGGTGTGATGCTCTTTCAACACACGAACTTTTGCTTTACGACGAACGACTTTTCACAAATTTTCTCTAATGATACGTCTCTAATGGTATGTTGGGATGTGTGCAACTTGATAAGGGCATCTGTTCGAACTTTACTTGAATAGTATCTCTTTTAAGGAATTTGTCGACCAGCTGCTAAAGCACTTGGTTCATCACCACAATTATTCAAAATGCTTTAAATAGATCTACACGTAATAAAATCTCCACTATGATGCACTTTGTTTATCACTTCCTGCTGAGAAAAACCTTCTTTAGAGAGACGCCTCATCAACACTTCCACTTTTGGAAATTTTTTGGCACTGTAACAGTATAACAGTTTACTATAATTAATTGTTGTGCATTGCTACTTGTTTACACAAATAATGACAGTCAACGCTCTTTTGATTTAATAGCAAATAAAGTTGCCTAACCTTCTGTATAAGAACTAAATGTCGGAACGCAGTATTTCTTTCTTATAGATCTGCGTTAATTTTGTTAACCTGAGTGTTAAAAACTTTTTTCAGCGTTTTTCCAATAATTTTTGTTTTACTTTATCTGTGCTCTTAATTAACAAATTTGGGATATTTCTTTATATTTCATTTATGTGTTGATTAAACTTCTTCGTCGTCACCGGTGGATTGTTTTTCGAGTTACAATGATTTTTTATAAAGCAGTAATCAGAACTATTATAACGTACACAGCAGAGACGAGACCCAGCACGTCAAAAACTAGACGTATACTGGAAACCACCGAGATGAAAATACTAAGATGGATTGACGGGCAACATTGCCAGATAGAAAAAGAAGCGACAATATCAGAAGATCATGCGGGGTGGAAAAAATAAATGAGTAGGTATATAAACGAAAAAGTGAATAGAATGAACACATAAATAGATGGCAACTGACAGATTAGTCAGAATTACAAGAGAGAAATCACCTGATGCTAGACGCAGCTCGTGCAGACCAAGAAAGAGATGTTGCAATGAACTCGAACAAGGATGAGGAAAAAACCGAAGAAGAAACATGCTCAGGCCTACAATAGAAGCAGGAAGAAGAAGAAGACAATGATTTTTGTGACCCAACAAGGTTTTGTGATGGAACGTAGTTCTTGAATCTAAATGCAAAGATATACGATTACTATATGTGTACGTAGATGCGTAACTTGACTGTAATGTTCTGAATCTAACTACGAAGAACTAAATCGTAGTAAGAAATTTGGTTTCTTTGGTCTAAAACACCAAAAGTCTACCCAAAGTATACTATTACGGTCAATAAAATCAGAGCTCGTTTTTCCTGATTAGTCTACCGTTGAAGTTGTGTTCATTTTGTTTACCCGAGTATTAAAAGTGTTTTTTCAGCGTTTTTCCAACGTTATCAATGCTTTAACTAAGAAATTTGCAAATCTTTTCTAGAATTTTAGCAATACTGTGTGTTAATTAAACTTCTTACTCGTAACTCATGGAATATCTCTCGAGTTATAATGATTTTTCGTGATGTAATAGTTTTTTTCTTTTTCTTTCTTTCTGGGGAAAAGCACATTTTCTGAATTTATCTGTCTTCGGAGGATAAAATCAACAGAGTATAAAAAATTTGTTTTCCTTGCTGTAAAAACACCAAAAGTCTACTCACAAGAAGTCAGAACTCATTTTGTCTGGTTAGTTGAATTTTTATTTCGAAGTTAATAAAGAGCTTTGATGTTAGACTTGATTATTGTCGAATTAGCAGATATTTTCGTGTTGTGCTTTCATAAGTCGATATGGGGATGCATTGGTAATTTGTATTTGGTAGTAAGGTATCAAATTATGGATGGCCGTCTTAGCAAGAATTCATGTCACTTTAAAAACCGCTTTATCGCAGTTTTTAAATAAAGTGCTTACCATTTACAACAACTAAAGTCAGGACGGATTGATTTATGGATTTTTCTCAGATTTCTAGCGAAAGTGAAGGTTCTTTTCTTATGGAGTTGTGTTAATTTTGTTGACGTAAGTATTAAGAGTGTTTTTTCAGCGTTTCTGGTAATACTGTGTATTAATTAAACTTTTTATGCATAATCGGTGTTTTTTTTTGACTTAATAACGATCTGAGGTGAGTTAATATTTTTATAAAATATTCTGTGTGAAAACTTTGATTTCTTTCATCGAAAACACCAAAAGTGAACTCACAGTGTACTATAGTTGGTGAGATCAGAGCTTGTCTTGTCTTTCTAGTCTTTCGAAATTAATTAAGAGCTTTGGTGTCAAGCTTGATTATCGCCGAATCTTCAGTATTACCGTGTTGTTTTCACAAGTGAGATGAGATATTTGTTAGTAAGGTACCAAATCACGAACGGCTACTTTAGCAAGAGCTCACGTCAGTCAGTGTATTTATCTGTTCTTCAAGTATTGTTTAAGTGAAGTTCTCAAGCAGACCATCTACGACAACTGAATGTTACATTGGATTGATTAAATCTTCCTTAGATTTCCAGTGAAAATGCTGTGTTTATTTTGTGTACGTGAGTGTTAAAAGTGTATTTTCAGGATTTTAGGAAAGTGGCCATGTCTGAGCAAAAATATCCAAGAAAAAATTGTTCTACATCTATTAAAACCAGGAGTTTTATAATACATGATATTCTGGACCATGGAATTTCTTCAACATCATTGCTGAGACAAAGAATAACGAAATTGATTTTCATCGATGTGAAATGCAATGGTGGCATAGCGTTTGCTAAGAACAGATTATTTTTCAGCTTGTCATGAATAGCTTTGTCATGATCTGAGCGATTTTTAACTAGCACTGGATTTGGATATTCATCTGGTAAGCTTTCTTAGAACCTTTTTAATTACCAACTATATCTTCCTCTATCCAAACATGTCTGACTTTCTAATCAAAGCGAGGATGTCACATCAAAGCAAGAGTTCTTATCTATTTTGCATCCTTATCCCTCGAGAAGTGGAAAGATGTTTTTTTGGCCTTCCTGCATTTAGAGCATGTTGGGTCATCTTCCTGCCTATTAAAAAACCCAGGGTCTTCGGCCCAGTTTAGATTAGTCACACTGCTATTTATTCACTTTGGCTTTTGCATCTTGTGAGTCCATGTACCTAGCTCTCACGTGATCCGTTGCCTTAAAAGTTTTTGAGTCGGTTCTGTTCTTGAGCAGATGTGTTTGGCTTTGCTTCTGGTAAGTTCATCCACTTTTCGTTTTGCGAGATTAGCCTTCTTCGTAGTTTGTCTAAGAACATTTCTTTTTCTGGTTGAAGAGTTTACTTTTGATCTAGACTTTCATTGATCTAACTCTTAGTACAGCATCTGAGTTTTGCCTATATGGATTGTATCATTGAATTTTGGTCTATTTTGAGATTAACGATCCTGTATCGTTTTGTGATTACATTCTGGACTGAATCATGTTAGACAGAAGTAAAGACAACGGTAATGTAATTTAGTTAGATTATAAAACTGTCCATGCGTATAAAGCTAAGATAATGAATTGCATCTTGGAAGCTGTAATTAGTCGCCGAAGAGTAACCAAGTAAATAATAATGAATTTAGGATATTAAACTGTGTTTATGCTAACTGCTATGAGATCATCAGAAAACAATTAATGACATGACGGTTTTGCATTGAAAATTTTTGTTTTGTTCTGGGAAGCTTCCAAGTTTGAAATTCTGTCTTTTTTCTTGGTTTTTCTTCCTCCAGTAGGTATTGATGTAGATGGTGTATCTTGCCAAGTTTCAAAAAATGCTTAATTGTATACTTTAATAAGGAAATAGTTACAAGAATTATTTCACAAAAGCCAAGAGTATTTTCTGAAAATGTCCCTTCCGTTAATACGATCTTAAAGATATTCATCTCTTGCAATTAACTTGACCTAACCTAATCATTATCCTAAAAATAAATGACTTCCTTTCTGTATTATTACACTTCAACGGATTTATTCAACCATACATTATCGATTTGAACAATCTTAAGCAGCAACTTTCAAAATCAATCATATCTCAATTTCGATACAAATTATAGAAATTAATTGTTCCTGTAACAACATTCTCAAGATAGATAAATTGCGTAATATTAGGAATTTTATATATGTTATTGCTTATTGCCTAGTGCATATTTAGCGTGACGCAAGAACGAGCAGCTTTATATCAACTTTTCCTTCATTTTTACATACGTTGCGTATTAGTTGTTATAGCATAAATAATTCGTCTCGAAAGTTTTAAAATGTATGCAGAAAATTTCCATTTAAGAAACGAAATCTCGCACAGTTTTCTGATAAGCAAGTGAACGAAATTAATAGAATTTAATTCGTATCATAAATTATTAATTAAGACTGTTCGTGTAAACGGAAACTCTGGAAATCGTGTAAAAGGCAAGCAAACCGTACGAACACCTTAAATGGTATTATAAAACATCTGCTTTTAACTGTGCAAACTGCAAAGAAACACTTTCTTCTTATAAATTTTGCACCTCGACAAATTGTTGCTGGTTTTATCTTCATCAATAATCGCAGAAAATGGCTTGTAACCCTAATTTTATTATACTTATAACGTCCGTAACGTCACATCGTAATCATAGTAATGGTTTTAAAAGAAATTGAATTTTAGAAACTAATTTTGCCGAAGGCCGTTTCATATAAACAAGTTTACTTCGTGGTGTGTACTCAAAACATGCAGCGTACACACGATAAATGGTTATCAATTTTTAATTTTCACTTTTTTATGTTTTAATTGGCATTGAATGATTAAATCGTGCAACTGGACATATTATTGGATCTATTCCTACATGTAAGGTATGATATATTGACGGACCAAATAAACTAGAAGTTTTCCAAAAATACATTTGTGAATATTTTTAATTTACAGCAGGTAGTAGGTATTATAGTTAGAAAAAAAAGAATAAACAAAACGAGTTTGATTTTATGAACCTTGTTTGTGTTTCGATCAAACTGGAAAATCGTGTTCACATTAACAAAAATTGCGGAATTTTAACCTCTGACCGTGTAAACAAAGAACAGCTAATAAATAGAAGAAAATCCCACTGTGTTTGATTAGAATTATCAAGTTAAAACGTTTGAATATTGACTGTCATTATCTATTGCCGCGTAATTTTGATTTCGACTATACGTCTATTTACAAGGTTTTGTTATTAAAATTGTGTAAAATTAAATATGAATCATCGCAGTTGGTGTTTTTAGGTACTACGTTTTATAATCTAGTACAAATTGTATAAAATGGCATGACAACTTGACAAGTTTAATGAAGGACATCCTCGGTACTGTTTTAACATGCTACCGTGTTTGTGTTTGTTAACGGGATGTTTTGTTTTTAATTACATACGGGTTTTAATGCAATCCTCAAGGTGAGATGAACAAACCTAATAAGAACGGACTTTTAAGATTTTTATTTCTGAAACTTTCTGTATTTTGATTTGTAATTATTTCATCCTCTACATCTCAAAACCAAAAGTTCAGTTTGAGTCCTTAAATGAAATTTTTAATATACCGGTTGTCCCTCATATTGCTAAACGACAACAAAATCCAGAAACAATTCAAACATGTAAGAATATCAAGAGGAAAATATTTAGATACAATGGTTGTGATTTTGATTTTATACTAATTCTTCAAACAACTGAGTTAAAAAAGAATTTGGAAAGAAAGAAAATTATATGTCAACACCAAAACCGATGCGACTTTTAATGTCGATGCCATCACGATTTCCAGGGAACTAGTGTAGATTTATTTTTGTCTCCCATTTTTTCTGCCCATATTGTATAGAAATGAACTTAAAAGTAAGCATCTCGGTATGCCGCAATCAATTCTACATCAGTAAATAGATGTTTATGTGATACTTGACTCGATCATTGTCGATTAAAACCATTTTGAGTTACCACTGTCAAATTAAAACAAGAAACGTTGTAAACAGACCGAGAACATATACAGGGTGTCCCACTTAAGCCGAGTTTTTTCATAACTGTTATTTATAAAGTTAAGAATTTCAAAAACCGCGGTTCGTATTCTATCCTCTTTACTCGATAAGATTTTTGGGTTTAATTTCTTCTTATTCTACGCTTATGCTTTAACTATTGAAGAACAAACTTCGAGAATATCTTTTCTTTGCGCTGCTAGATGCCATTCAAAATAGTACCTTAAGGATGCTCCTGCATTAAGCATTCTTGAAGATGGCTTCCAGCTATTTTGTGCCTCTACATACATACATCTTCCATATTATGTAGACGAATACAGGCAATACATGAGTTTCAAGTGCGCCGAGTAGACAAAATGATGAGGAGAATTATGCTGACACAATCCAAAATATTATGGGTGTTGGGTATCTCAATCCCTATCCACCAAGATGATATTATCTGGGCGTTTGTGAACAATGGTATGATCCATCAGCACTGACCTGTCTTAGTACAATTTATATGACTCGTTTTCCAGTACAGAACTAGAATCGTAGCGGTAGTATGGCTGTTTTCCTGTAACTAATGAGAAGTTGGCAACCAGATTAGATGCACGCACCTGTGATGTGCTGTGTGGTTTCAGGTTGACAATGGAATCTGCGGCATAGGTCGTTATCTATTCCCGTTTTTACAATAAACTTTAAATAAATTTTTGTTCCTACTATTTGGTCCTGTATTGCCAGCATGAAACACTCCGTTTCAGCAAAGATATCCGATCGAGTTTGCCAGTTAATATGCGATTGACAGCATATTTGGATGTCTGTCATGCACAGCTTTTGACTTCCACTGATCCTTTCTTTGCTGAACATATACCGTATGCGAAGGCATTTCTATTATGATCTCTTCATGCGAGAGGTCTAAGGAAGTATAGTTATTATCCGATTTTCTCACTGCTATGTGCAATGTTGCATCCTGCCTTGCAAAGCAGCTGAATGTCGATTAAGCCTTTACCACCCTCTTTACGAGGAAGATATATCCTCTCTGGTGCCTCTTTCGAGTGATGTACTCGATACTTGGTCAGTACTCGGCGTGTGGCTCTTTCAACATCTGCTAAATCAGTATTAGTCCATTTCACTAAACTCAAAGTGTAAGTTAAGACAGGAACTGCAAAGGTATTAATGGCTTTGAACAGATTTTTTCCATTTAGGCTTCATTTCTGTAAACTGGTAACTCTATTAATGTAGATGTTTCTGGCTTGGCTTTTAATATCGGTCTGATGCAACCTTCTAGCTTGCTGGAACCCTTACTAGATTTACTATTGCTCGCTGTTTATGGCTTACATGTAAGTTTCATCAACCAATTGTTATTATTATTATTATCAGAATTTTTCACGTGCAGTAGATAATCCGAGAGTTGACCTCGAGCAAGAATTTTTGATCTGATCTTAGTGTTCACTTTCTCAACTTGTCTCAAATAAATAAATTTATGAGAGATGGCGCTATTTTTCTAAAATTTAAAGTTTTAAATATCGACACTGCTCTTTACGTGTCGCTTTAATTAGAATTTCTAATATACCATAGATAATCCGAGAGTAGGTCCCGAGCAAAAGTTGTTGACGTTGTTCTTTCTAATTTTAGTATTAGTTTCCTCGACTTATTACAAATAAGTAATCTCGAAAAGTAAAAATCATTTAATCAAAATTAAGCATTAATTCTCAAATTGGTTTAGAATAAATATTTGTCCAAGTTTCTTAGGAAAAATTAAATACAAAAGTTCTTTGAACATTTAAAAATCAACACCACTTCTCACATGTTTCTGTGAAAGAAGCTTGTTGATACTTCGTCATTTTATTTAGGATTAGGGATGAAACGATGCTTGCTGCAGATTTTCTACAGATGCGCACGTTAAGACGGAGACTGTTACGGTACAGGTTAGGTTTATCTGCACATTCCAAGTTCTTCCTCTCTTTTCTTGCACAAAAGCAACGTTTCAATATAATACTGGCACATGCACATGAAAATTGAAATTAGACTGGCCAAAAATGGAAAGCAGAATTACATGGAGAGTGATTACATATGTCGACTTCGTCGTCACCAGAATAATATATAGTCGTAACTTAGTTATTGCAACTTTTCTAGTCTTTTCCGTGTTCTTTATTTGGTTTGGTTGACTTTTTCTAAAAGTTCTGTATCATCCCAAAAACAATGCAAAACTCTTCAGGGCAACTCATTTGTATTAGTTAACCCAATTTTTAAGAAAGTGCGCTCTACAGTAAATTCGAAACGACTAGATATTTTCCCTCCTCAAGACGGGACTTATTTTGTGTTTTTCTTGATTTTGTTATATCTTGACTTTATTTTTATATTTATTGATTTCTTTAGTTTTTTTAGCTTGATTGGTCATTAATTTTTTTCTTGTTTGTGAATAGTGTAGGAGAAGAGCATTCCATAATGTTACAACTGATGGGCTTCACTGTGCAACGAGCCACAGTCATGTTTCATCCTTCATTGAATTTCGTGGGCCAGCAAATACTCGAACACGGGTCGGTCGTGCTTTGGATGTCTTACCTACTGTGACACACAGTCAGTCAGGCTTTACCCTTCATTAATCTTACTAAATCACCTAGATTCAAACCCGGATTAAGCTGAATCAAAGAACTACAGTTACAGTCAATCTCATCGAGGGCCAAAACCCATAAGGATTGTGCAAGATCATTGGTACAAATGATTGTATTTAAACCTAATAACACTAGCTTTTATTGAATTTCACAGTAAATGATAGTTTTGGTCAGAAGTTGTTTGACTGGGTTCGATCGTGTTTCACGTTTTTTGACTTTTGAAGATTTATACATTCTTTTAATAAGTTTCGCCATTAATCCATTACTGAAAAAGCCCCCACGTTGTAAATTCTTGATCTAAAAGTCTAGACTCTGTATTATCTTTAGGTTGAACTGTTTTATAGATTTTTTTCTATATTCTTTAGATGTCAATAGAACATCGGATTTTCTTGATTTCCTACTCTTCTGGTACTCGATGTTGGTATTGATGAAATATTTTGTAACTGATTGGAGGATGTTGAAGCTTTAATGAAAACGCGAGAAGCGAGTTGCTGGGAAGGAGGATGATCGGTCGGATTGCCCATTATTCTCAATTGTGTTGTCTAGAATTGAAAAAAGTAATCGGAGATGATGTTGACATCAATGGTTGCACCATTGATCTGAAGCTACACGTTACATTGCTTATAGTGAAAATATACACTAGCAGCATGGAGAGCAAAAAAGAGTCCACCATTGTGCAGTCACTCACGCAGCAAACTGCATCTTAACCAATACAAAACGAAAGTCAACATAAACAGCACGCAATTATGAAATACTATAAATACAGTGGTACAGTAAACAATTCGCCACTACATAATAATCAACTAGCTAGCTGAAACGATAATAACCTTTATAATAAACAATCTACAACAAACACTATGATTTCCCACACAATATCGCCCCATTACATACCTTCCTACATTATGCAAGGTAATAACATCCTTAGTAATTAACATAGATAATGGATGAGTACGAAAGAACAAAAGGCAAAGTATGTAGAACGCTTTTAATACAGAATCGAATGCGTCACGCAATACGTTGATCTCATTATGACAGTGGACATCAATTATACAGCATGAAATCGATCATATAAAAGAATCAAAAGATATAGAATATCACACAGAAGTTTTGGCAAAGTAAACTACGACTAACTATAACCAATAAATAAAGGAATGACCATATGACCATGCAAACTGTAAGATCGGGTTTTCATAGTGTTATTAAATGCCTGGAAGTCCTGAAAAAACCACTGGAAATTCACTCTTAATACTCGAAGATACTAGATAATCAAAAATTATTATTTCGAAATGTAGAAGAATTTTTATCTGATCCGTGGCGCTACGATGATTGTACAAAAAGTACGGGTAGAATTTACAAGATAAGTTTTTGTAACGTAACCTTGCGTTACAAGATACTATTTAAATTTAAACTAAGACTCTTTTTCATCTTAGACCGGTTAATCTTAGAGCGTAGCCTTGAGCGTGGGACAAGGAAGTTATATGTATAATAAAACATCAGAAATATTTGATGATGGCGGCGAGATGTTCATTTCTCCTTTTCTGCCACTTGAAACGAAACATCTTCTTTTTTGTAGATTTAAGAAGTCTTGTAGATTTTGATAGACATTATGAAATGACGAAGAGTAGTTCAGAATGGATGATCGTGGTAAAAATCCAAGTTGAATTTGAGATTAGATGAAGGGCTGAACTCGATTTCGACTTAGATGCTACATGTAAAATAAACCACATAAGAAGAAGAAAACCACTTACTTACCCTCGCTAGACTGAGGCTTCCCAGAAAACTCAAAAAAGTTTATCACGCTAGGACGAAGAACTATTTCCCTCTCTCTCTCTCCTTCGGGCCGGACTAAAATCCGACCGCTGAACGCGAGCCGCTAACCAATCACAAAATTTCACATATTCCTCGAAATCACACAACATTGGGGCACTGAACAATTCCAAAAAAATAATTTTAAAGTTCTTATTGAAGAAAAGGAAACACGAACTCTTGTTTAATTAATCAAGTAAATCAGACAAACAGTAAAAAATAGGTTTCAAGTTCCACACCTAAACGAAATGCGAATTATAAGTTACAATTCAATTAAAAATTGCCAGTCGGCCCATATTGCCTCTTGACACACGTACTATGCCTGCAATAACTCTTGGTATAGCTCTCACCATAAGAATCAAATATTCGAGAGTGCGAGATATCTTCCCGCAACACTTCTAGTGACTACCGTACCCCATGTCTATGGGCATCTCACTTTTCCACGTTATACCATCAAATCCGATTTTCAGGCACAAGAAGTGTTCTGGCACAAATAACGAATTCACGAGAAATCTTAAGATTTCCTATCTCCAAAATTTTTCCAGCTATTCCAACCAAATTTGGAGGCAAAATTCACAAAGGTTCGGGAGAGTTACATCCCGAATCTCAGGATTGGGCATTTTCTTACAGAATCATGTATAGGTCACTAGAGTATTTTTACTGCAAACGATTCATCTCTCTTGCTTAGTGGGTGTCCATTCCAGTTTTCAGTCTTTTGCGTTTTCGACCTAGAAGAAGACCTTGGAGGAAAAAAGTGCATTGAACCTTTTTTGTTCTCCATCACATGGCGCATCAAAGTGTTGCAACTACGTTTTACTAGGAACTTGAATAATTGCCCTAAAAAGGTCCAAAAGAGGAAAATTACGGTTTTTTTTTTGTTCTAATTGACGCCAAAAAACGGTAAAACGCTACTTGTACTCACCTAGACTTATTGACCTGACCATGCTCCTTAGTTTAAAGAAAATCCTAGCTGAATCGGACCATAATGGGATCGTTTCCTAAAATATTATTTTTGCTTATTTGGGTTGCTTTCGCTTTAAATTAACGCTGGCTTTTTTTCAGATTTTTTCTGCTTCTATTTTCACTTTTTTTTTCAATCTAAAGTTTAAAAAAACTTTTACCGCCACTCTTGTGACGTCACAAGTCTTTGACGATATGACAACGCTGTCGGTAATATAGAAAGCGCTTAGAAGTTTGAATTTTATTGTTGAAGTTGTGCGGTATTATGTTATTATATATATTATATATTATATTTAAAACGTTTTATATAAATACGCTAACCACTAAATCACAAAACAATAGTCAATAACAGACGTAAAAAATGCAGATAATTATATTATCTTTGGTTGAAATCGACAAAGCGGAGAAACCCGACAACCAACGAATGACAGCAAAGACACAACAACGCGATTGCAACGCTGTCAGCTCTACTATTTGTACAGACCGTCTACCGACGAACTGTGACGTCACTAGTAAAGAAAAATTATTTTATTCCCTTATAACTCTTTAGTTATCATATTACGGAAAAAACTGTTAATGGATATTAACTATATATTCTGTCTAGAATGATAATATCTGTTTAGATTTCAATAAATCCATTTCAGGAAACGACTCCATTAACTGAGTTACAAATTTTGTAAGTAGACATTTCAGCGTGCCATGGAGAAAAGCGCAGAGTTATTCGAATCGAGTCCGGTTTTTTTT
>VTPC01000499.1:0-92362 GCA_011009095.1 Ignelater luminosus | reverse complement strand
CGTTTATCTTCATTGCTCTTTTGGGTATCAGAATGACAAGAATTGTCTTAAGGAACAAAATAATGTAAGCTGAATAGTTCTAATGGCAGTATCAATACTACTGAGTTAACTTTCCTAAGGAACTGAAGTAAAAATGCTTTAGATGAGTGATTTGATTATGAACTGGACAACTTTCGTTCGAACGGAGAACTTAACAATCTTAGAGTTGACTTAGAATACTATTGAGGTCATCTGGAATAAAGTTTATAAGAGAAAGCATCTTTCTTTGGAAAACACTCCCAATACAACATATTGGGCTAAGAGGAAGAAACCTGATAAGGATACATACGAGTTGTGTAAATAAAGTAATGAGATTGATTGTTTATAATTGTTTTATTCAATTAAAATTACAATTCGGATACTGAAATTGCCGTTCCTACTCCTAACCAAATGACTCGACGGAGTTCAAACTCGTATGGCGGAGCATCCGCCTTCCCTTTAAACCGGTAGTCTCCAGTGTTGCCACGCTAGGTTTTCAGTTTAATTAGTTTATTTACATACCTCGTATATTTGCGAGAGCTTCGAGCATTTTAGCGAACACCAGAACCAAATGCTTCCTGAAGAAACTTAAAAACTCATTCGAAATTTACACCAATTGCGTGTGGCAAACATGAAGAATTTCTAGACTTCATTGATTTTTAAAGAGTTCTACAGAATTATCAGAAAGAAGATAACTCAAAGACTGATAGAATTAGGAATGCGGTATTTTTGGAGTGTAGCTATACAATTGCTGACTTATGTACCAAATAATCCAAAATGATCGATGAATGTTTGAATTTTAAACATGTAAGTGATTTATACAGCTTTGTTGTTGGCAGTGCTCCTAGTTGTCACTAAACTAGCCAATGGTGTACGTGTTGTCATGACAATGTCAAACGAGGTTAATTCAAGGATGGAACGCTGCCAAATTTCAAAATATTTTTGTTTTGCGGGAAATTCAAACTGTCATCAATCATCCGCCGATACGGATGACGCCATAAGACGATATGAAAAGAAAACACGCACAAGATCGAGATATAAGACGTAAAGGGGTGAATATTAAAAAAATATCGTAGAGTATTATTTTCAGTACAAACCATATATCTTCCAGAAGAAACCGCCGTAATCTTTTAAACTGAAATTCTGTTGAAAGCAAATTTTTTTATACATTAAAGAAGCAAAATGCAATTTTTGTCCGAACCGTTTATTTAGTTTTACTTTACATTAGAAGCAACCTGCACAACTTGAACACCCTCGGTACCTTGTAGACTGAACTGGGAATTTACTAAATTCAATCAAATCAACTTATACTAAATCTAATTAATTATATTGTATATCTTGCACACTAATTGAATAAAAGTGTTTGATGATAGTAAAGTCAGTGGCTTAAATACATTAGGCGCTTAACACACGCGTATTTATATTGAATACTCAACGGATTCTTCATAAATTGACGTCGGTGATCGTCCAGTATGGTAACAAGCTTAGAATATGGCAAAGAAATTTTAAAGCACATTCTAGTGAATTAGACACCTGGTTACAGCTGGAACCGCGAGTGTTCAAGATAGAGAGGTTTCACTGTACGTTACCATTCTTATGAACATAATTCACTTTTTGTCTTTGAATCATTCAGCGACACTTTTGTTAATCCCTTGAAAATAAGATTTTTATCTTATGAGGCTTGTTTTGAAGAAATAACTGCATTTGTTTATTCTACAACATACCTTGCATTCTTTAAGCCTGATCTGATTCGGTTCCAAACTATACCCGTTTCTAATTCCTGATTGTATACGGACCTAAAAGGCGGGTAGACTAACGAAGCAAATAGGCCAACTTGAGAAAGTTTTACTAAAAACAGCCATAACATCGCAATAATGTGGACAAACATCAGGAAGTAATTCCTGAGTGTATTTTAAGAGAAAAAAACTATGATTAACATTTGTTTTATTCCCTAGTGTGTTTGGGATGTAGGGTGGTAAAGCACATAAGGATAAACTGCGTGCCATAACAGACGACCTGTAACAATAATGAAAATTTTAATTGCACAATAATATACAGTCGAACTTCGATAACTCGAACACTAAGCCAAAGAAATAACACCTCGAGCAATCAAGACTTTAACCAAACAAGGTATTTTTACATAAATGTATGTACATTGGTCATTGGCAATGAGTTCGAGTTATCAAGGATTTTGCGTTATTGAGGTTCGAGTTATCGAAGTTCGACTGTACAATATCACATGGATAATCCGTAAAATGATCGATACAGGGTTCGGAATTGGTACATATTTTATGTTCTGGTACATATTTTTAATGCAAGTACATATTACTATGTATCTTTAAGTTGGTACATAAAACTACATAAATTTAAAAAGTGTGCGTCTTTTATTTCATGTGGTTGTCTTTGATAGGCAGCATATAAACAAATGAAAACAAAAAGTATGCGTTAGTCAGACTCATTTTTATAACTTGCTCGTTTTTACGAAATCTGACTAATTTTATATCCTTGAAATCTTAATCGTAATTAATTCTACCGATTTTGGTACCCGACATAACTAGACATAACCTCAACATACAACGTTGTCTGCGTTGACCACAGCGATCAATCTTCAAACCAATTCGTACTTTTAAACTGATGATGATGAACCTATGCTCGATACAGTGTAATGTCACGGTTCTCAGACTAGTATGGTTGCCTTGTAAGCCGCTAGCTGATAATTTGACGTCGGGAAATATGTGTACAACGAACGACGATATATTTAATTTAGAAAATCAGAACCACCTTAAACAGAGATGTTCTGTAATTCCGCTACGTGATGGTGTCAGATTGTACTCATGTTACTCATGTATTTACATTTGAGATTTTGGTCTAGTGTGTTCATAAAGTATTTTTTAAAAGTTCAGAAAGAACAACAAGGATCTCGAAATAGGAATGGCTTGCTAAGTTGTCTGCATGCAATCAGTGACAACTCGTGGTGTAAAGATGGAGGGGGGGATGTAGCATTTATAGATGTCAGCGCAAAGCTACATATGATGCGCGGTTTGTATTCGACGTGCAAACCACAGGCTCTTTAAAATACGAGGATGCCTAGCCAGAATGTTTCGGAATATTCTTGCCTCGGAATGTCTGCACAATACAGCGCGGCGAGCTGACAAAGCAGCAAACATGTCTACATCTACATGTACACAAAAGCCCATTTAATTAAGGTGCTTTTTGAGCTTATTCAAAAACCGATACACACCTTTACGCAATGCAGCTTAAGCGAAACCGTCAATGTGACTATTCCGTTTGCATACGCTCTGCAAACTAAAGCTTATACTATTCAGCTTATAATGCAAGCTCAAGTATTACGCCTATAACATGTGTTTGTGGTATAATGCTGGAGTTGCATAAACCTGCAAACCATAATATTGACCGTTAAAGGTACATGTTGGGTACATATTTTTGAAGACTGTTGTATATAATTACATAATTGCATCACCTCCAAATCAGCATTTATTTGGTTCTTGCCTGAGTTTATTCCTTAAAGAGCTGCCGGTTCCCTCCTGGTAAACAACATTGACGAATTTTAGTACACTGTGGCTCGGTTAGGTTTAGCCTGGGTTCGATTCTCGACCGAAATCTATATCGAAACTTTACGTTGGTTTCTCCTTCAGTAAGATGTACTTAACAAGAGAAATTCTTCCAAGTGTCTTAATTGAAATATATGAAAGATACCACTGCGTAACGTTCTACTTCACGATTTAAGTTCTAATTTAATAATTTAACTTAATTTTTTTTATTAATTGTTTTATATTCAACACTAATTCTTTGTTTTCTTTCCAGGTATGTATGCAACATTTTGCCCACGGACATCTGGTACACACTTGACAGTTTCATACAGCTACCGCAGTCCCTTGAGTGAGCGACATTTTTTTCCCGTTGCTTTCGTGTAGATTTTGCCCATTGGAATCTCAAAAACGATAAGAGAGCCAGTCGCTTAAGGCATAAAATGAAATTTCCTAGTCCTGAAAACAATTTATTGATTTATTTTACACACCAGAGCTTCATAATTATAAAAATTTTGTAAATACATCATTTGAACCAAGAGTTTGCGAAATACAATTTTACTCGGAAATGACGCATTCCAGAAAACAAATGCAAAGGTATTTTTGCTAGATATTACAGATTTTATGAATATCTGGGAAACCATCGAAAAGCATTGTTTTTCAAAATAGGCAGCTTATTATTTTTGAGATTCTAATGATGAGATTCTAAGTGTTACGTGTCGGTATTTTTTCGGTTGTTTTGCAAACGTTTCGCATTTGCTTTTTGTTTTATAAACGAAATAGAACAATGTAGTACCTTATGATATAATCTGAGAAGGTATACACTCTAGCATAGTAAGTGCTTTACGATTAGCCGGGTTCAAAAAGCTTTATATTTTCGAAGAGTATCACGTAGGCGTTGAATACAAGTCGGTGGACACGTCTTCGTTTTGCGTTTGATTGTTTATACTAGGCTTCACTTCTATTAATTGCTTTTATTATTTTTTAAAATCAAGATTAAGATCACTTGATTAAACGAGATTTTGTATTTGTGTATACCACCCTGTATAACAGAATCGGTGTAATATAAGGAGAGATTCTTTACAAAAGACATTTTAACTTATTTAATCTATGCATTTATTATTATTATGCACTTTCAAAAAAATAAAAATGGAAGTTTGCAATGATATTATAATAGTTGACGTGAAAATGCGTTGGTGCTAGGTTACCTATTTTCGATTAGATTGGAATGCTGATGAATGTTGATGAATTGAGTGTCAAACCTTCAATGTTAGCTGTTTTTGACGGACAGATTTGAATGTAAATATGTTGCAATGAATAACAAAATGCTGCTAAAATATTTTACCAAAGTAACGGTGTTTTATGTTTGTCGTTTTGTTTAAATTCGGAACGTTTTCGTTTTGTTTTTTAAGCTTGTTTGTTAATAGCCGACTATTTTTCGAGTTTTATATTTATAGTTTGTCTTCTGACCACGTAGTATAAATCACTTCCGAATCGAATTAAAATTTCGCTTCGATCCAAAATCGTTGGGATATTTCAATGTTTCATTCCACACAGAAAATATTTTTAATGTTTTCAATGACGTTTAGAGAATGGCGATGATGGAACCTGTAATAAATGTTTTAAAATTGGAAAACGTAATGACGATTGTTAGTTGAGATTATAATTTGCATTCACTGTTTGATCATTAGGACCACCTTGGTCGATAATTTATAGAATTTATTAAACGTAATCGATCGATAAGTAATATTAATCACTTAGGCATATCTTACTGGCTATAAATAAAATTGCTTTTAAATTAAGTGCCTGAAAAGGCGATGCTTTTTGTCCCAATTAGATGGGAAATGCGTGAGAGGAGATTATTTTGACATCTGTCTCAGAAGGACTACCGTATGTAATTGATACTTGATTTAAAATTAGTCATTAGCACGCCCACTTAGACAAGTCGGACAGCGTTAGTAATAGATACATTCAGTACACACCAGCTGATATCAATTCGAACAAATGAGATCAAAGAACCAGGTAGTGTTCTTATTACTTGTCTTACTTGGCGGTTACATTTGTTTTTTCTCTTACCTACCTTATCGTAAACAGACATAACGTAGCATTATCAGAAAGGAGATTTTAACGTATAAGTCACTAATGATGGTTTTCTCTTTTGTTTTCATTTTAAACAAATGGAATCGTTTGAGGAAGTTTAACCTTTCGATTAGATAGCTCCCAATCAATCCTTCCTGTTATTTTAGTTTTAGCCCCACTTGCATTCGAAAGAGGAAATTTTTGGCCAAATCAAAAAGGAACGAATCGACTCAAATAAGTAGGCAAGCTCAATAAAATATTACACATAAAACCTCCTACTTATTAAAAAATATAACTAAAAATAAATGTTTAAACTCTCTCCAATAAAATACAGGTCATTTATTAAATTTTGTGCACCCATAAATTTGATAAAACATTATTATTATTATATTTCTTTTCGCTATAAATAAAAAAAGAGAAGAAATAGAAACGTACAGATTTACATCTCAATTAATCGTCATTCGGATTAAAAAATTTGATTAAATATCAACATCAGGTTTCCTTTTGAATGCAATATTTTTTGTTAATTTATTTTTAAACCCAAAACCTGTTTAGAAGTTTTCCGATCCGATTATAACTATATATGCAAATATAATGTTTTTAATACTATTAGGATCATTGGACTATAGGATAGAAGTGTTGCATCTTGAAAAAAATATTCAGCTCTAATTAATAAAATCCTAAAATTTATTTTCGTGCGGCTTATAATAAATTAAGATGTAATACTTTTGGGAAAAAGTGTGTAAACTATTAAAGAGTTATAAAATTTATAATTTACACAACGATTAATATAATTGATTTGAGATCAGATTTCAGGAAATTTACATATGAGATTTATTGTTGAAGATATTAGTTCTTCCAATTTGTTAACCTAATTAATTTGGACTTCTCCTATTTACTTAATTAATTAAATATCCTACTTTCGTGAGTCTTTCTAAGATGAATTAAACGCTTTTAGAATTATACAGTGCGATCAAAAATTTCTGATAAATATTTCCTTCTTTTTCTGTTCTAAATCCAAAGAAGTGCGCGTTTAAAATTATTATTGTTTACCTACATGCAGTAAGCAAGTGAGAAAGTGACGTTCTTAATTACTAATGTAGTAATTCTATCAACGTCTCACAATACCATCAGGTTAATAAGAAATGAAAGAACGTCAATTTGTTTACTTATTCGTTTTTAATACGCGCCTCTTGCGATTCAAAAATGATCATGGCGCCGTTATTTTATGGGCATACGTACGTCATATGTATTTATGAGACTTTATAACTTCATTTGAATCAATTTTAAATAATAAATCGTGCAAGAGATTTGCAAATCGATATCTTAATTGATTAATTTGTTATTGTTATTTTAAACAACTTACGCGATGGTCAATGAAGTCATTAAATGCCTGTCATCAATATGTATTTTAAGTTCTTGCATGTTCCAAATCTATACGTAGAAATTCTAATATTTTTTCTTGTTTTGCTAAAAAAAGGTATTATAGCTTCATGCGCGATATCAGTAAAAAAGATGCTTCGACTTCAGCTATCTCCTTTAATACATACGTAAGGAAACATTGATATATGATTTATAATGGAAATTATTGAAAACTATGATTTTTGTCATGATTGTCTTGCTTTGTATGTTAATTATCCTAATTGCATTATAATCCTTTACTCTTTACGTTTTTCTAAATGTAAGTTGTAGTTTTGACTTATTATTGCACATCTCGTATGTTTAATTTGCAAACCATTTTTATGTTTTGGAGATTTGACTAGCGTTGTCTTTTCTTGGCTGACTGAAAATGCCCAACAAACAAAAGAAATTAGAACACATTGAAATTGCTCGAGCAGCATTCATCAAACTAAAAAATATACTAAGCAGTAAGGACATAATAGTAGAATTAAGAATTAGATTTCTAAGACGTTATGTCTTTCCTACCTTACTCTACAGTCTTTCGAACTTTCGTGCTATCGAAGGATTCTCCGAATATCTTAGGTTGACCATGTGTCTAATGTGGAAGAAGAAGAAATAATACGAACTGTGAAAAATCGTTTTCGGTGGGAATATGAAAAGAATCGGAAATTAAAATAAAACTGGCAAAACCTTCAAAATGTTTTTTTTTCCAATTGATTTACAGATAGAAATAGGTGTCCAAAAGAGATAACTGCCCGAAGTAGTAACCAAAAGGATATTTCTCTTTCGATGTGTCTTGGCATATGGGAAAAAACTTTCCGTGCTGATTACTTTGAAGAAGAAATCTTTTCTATACTTACCTTCAAAGACTTTTGAAGTGCAATCTTTAGCTAAATGAAGAATGAAACATTATCAAAGCTCTAATCAAACTTCCGTTATACTGTTTTTTCTTCTCTTTCGTTCTTTCGGTAGACACGAGCCTGTTTAGTTTCTAAGCTTCTTCTTCCTCAGATGTCGATGTTCCAGCATTTGCACCATCTCTTGGGTCGTCTGCTCGATGATCTTTTCCCTATCGCCTTGACATCTTTTGCTTTTTTAGCGTGTCTTGTGTTATCCATTCTTGAGATATGCTCTTTCCACTCTTTCCTTCACTTTCTGTACCATTTTCGTATCTCTTGTAGGTACACTATTTTGTTTCAGTAGTTTTCCATTTCGTAGGGTTTAACCCTTTATCGTTCTGATCATTTTGATTTCTACCGTTCGCATTATCTGTGTGTTTTTGTAAATTCTCATTTTGCTATCAGTATGCAAATATTTGTTCTTCCATATAAGTTGTTTGAGATACGTGCAGCTTTTTGAATTTACGTTTGAACTTTTCTTCCAAGTCGTCCATCATTTGTTGGTTCTACACCAAGATATTTTTAAATTCGCTGACCTGTTCTAGTAGTTTACCGTCGACTTCTAATTTGCAGCGTACTGGGTTCTTAGAAAATGTCATGCATTTGCTTTTTTCGGCTTTGATGACCATGTTTAGTTTTTTGGCGGTGGTATTAGATTTGTGAAGCAGACGCTGTGAGTTGTCAACGGTCTTTGCCATCAGAGTAGCAGATCGTATGGAAGTAGGTGTTACCTAGGTCTTTTGGTAGCTCTGCAATTATCTTATCCTTAATTATGTTAAATAGTAGTGGACTTAACGATTTCCCTTGTCTTATGCCTGTATTGATAGGAACTTTACTACTCAGATTGTATTCTACTTTGATTTGAGTGTAGTATTCATTATAAGTTCACTATAAGTTCACTGTGTGTTTACCTCCTTCTCTTTTACGCAGACCTCTTTCAGTTTCTCTTTTTGGTCATGTCTACGAAACACGTGAATACAGGTTTGTTGAATTCTAAGACTTTCTCTGTTATTTTCTTATGATAAAGACGGCGTCAATGTTGGATCGGTTTTTTCTAAAACCTTACTGCTTCTTACGGATTGGGTCTGATTTACTGATTTCTTCTGGGATTAGTTTTGTAAGACCTTCAATGTGGTGTTAAGGAGGGTTATTTCTCGGTAGTTTTCTGGTTTGTATTTGGCACCTTTCTTAAAGATTGGTATCGTTATGCTTAGTTTCCAATCCTCTGGTATCGTCTTCTATTTTGTTTTGTTCAAGAATAGTATTTTTAATTCTCTGACTAAAGATTCTGATCCATATTTCTGCTTTTTATTTGTTAAGTTAGATATTATTTTCATATCACTTCCCCCAGTGCTTTTAATACCTATCTGTGTTTTTAGTACTCAGTATCTGCCAATACTCTTCACTGCTTTCGGTATTATTCAGTACTTGTTAGTTTTTTTAGAACCAATAAGCAGGTACCTTTTAGTACTTACCTGTGATCTTAATACAAAAATATTAGGAGCCTTGGTGGCTCTAATAGTTACGCATCTGACTATCAACCTAATGGTTGCGGGTTTGATTCCTAGCCGAGGTCCAGAGATTTTTCACGTGGAAAAAATCTGAAAAAGATGCCATTCTCCAGGAGGGATGTAAAGCACTGCATCCCGTGTAACTACGATTAGTTGCACGTTAAAAATACCTACCGGGATTGTAAAACTTTGGATTTGGCTAAATTCTAGTTGACAGCGAAATGACCATAGTAGTTGAAGCAACAAGGTCCAAGGGAACCGCGACCTGAAGTTTCAGCCACAAAACTACAACAACAAAAGTACTTTTCTCTACCTGTCAGTATTTTCCGATACTCGCCAGTGTATTATCTGTGATCATTGGTACTTTCTCAGTACTTTTCAGTACTTGTTAGCACTTTTCAGCTGGTAATTGCCAGTAGTCAGTACTTTTTAGTACCTATCGGTGATCTAAATACAAAAACACTTTTTATTAATCTTTCGATACTCGTCAGTATCTTTCGATACTTGTCAGCACTTTTCACTACCTGTCAGTACTTTTTATATTTCCAGTACTTGTCAGTGTCTATCTGTGAATTTAATATCTAGCGGCACCTTTGGGAAGGTACTTATCAACATGACTTAGCTCTTGTCAGTATTTTGCACTACCTGTCAGTACCGTTTAGTACTTACCTGATGTTAATACGAAAGTAGTTTTCAGTACTTTTTTCTACCCATCAAGATCTTTCGGTAGTTGTCGATGCTTTACATTACCTGTCAGTACTTTTCAGTATCTATCTGCGGTAGTATAGTATCAATCAGTACTTTTTAGAATTTGCCAGTACATATCAGTACTTTTTGCTGCCTGTCGGTAATCTTCTGTATCTTATTTATCTGCCATTACTAGAACCCGGTCTATATTAAACTATCGTAAACTCATCAACAAAATTAGGGGAACACTTGAAATTTTGAGAAAAATGAGTGTTTTTCGAACTCAACTATCTTCGTTAGTTTTCATCGGAACAACTTGATCCAAAATGGTTTCCTAAACATTAAGATCTCTTTTGAATGCTGTCATTCAAAGTGCCGAAAAGTTTTACGTAGAGAACGCAAGTGTCGCTAGACTGCGAAGGTGCAAAAATGTCGAAAATTGTTTCAACTCTAAAACGCAACAACGATCGAATTAATTTTTTCTCGGTTTCGCAAACATCACAGTTGAAAAGTTTGAACATTGTTCTTTGATTCAAGTCCAAGAAATTTAAAGTTGCATGATTTGTAACGAAAATGCACGCATTTGAAAAAAAGTGCAGTTTTGACAATTTTGACATAAAATTCAGATATTCTCAAAACAAGTCAGTATCATTAATGTGTTGGTGTGTTAGGCAATAGATTTTGATGCGAGTGAGTTATTGTGCACCGCCGACATTTGACAATTTGACGTTTCATAACCTGTCAGTATCTTTTAGCATCTTTCAGTGCTTTCAAATACCCGTCAGTACTTTTCAGTATCTGTCTATGGCTTTTATACCAAGATACTTTTCAGTTAATATTTCTTCGTACTTGTGGTGTTAGCACCAACTACCAAGCAGTACTTGGCAGTACATATCAGTACTATCTGTCAGTGTTTTTCTTTATTTGTTATTACATTTCACTCTTTGTCAGTATTTTTTAGTACTTTTCATTTCTTGTTTCTAGGTACTTGTCAGTATTTCTCAAAATTTGTTGGTGTCTCAATGCTTTCGGTACTATTTACCAATCTCAGTACATATCCGTTGTATTAGTACCGGTCTGTATCTTCCAGTACTTGTTTTTGCTACCTGGCAGCACCTTACTGTGCTTATTAGTATTCTTGATGGCATTTTTCAAAAACCTTTTCACTGTCTTTCGGTACTGTCGGTTATTGTCAGTACCTGTTGGTGCGTTTTAGTACATTTCGCTTCTGCTTCTGTTTAGTACCTTTCAATATCTTCCAGGGATTTCCTGGTATCTATCAGTACTTATCGTCTTTACCTATCAGTACCTTTAATATGTGTCGACAGTTTTCAGTGTTTTTCTGAACTTGGTACAACCTTTCGGTACTCGCCGGTACTTGTTAGAACTTCTCATTAGTAACTTTCGGTGAGTTTATCGATCAGTACTCATCAGTCTTGTTCACTAACTGCAAATTCTAAAATTTTGTCGTCTTTTACTGACTGTTTGAATTTATTGTTAACGGTTTTTCGTTCGTGTTCGAACTCTCATTAGTTCAGTGTTGTTTCGCTCTAATACAAGCATGCAAATAATTATAAAGAGATCGTGCGAATAATTAGGACGTAATTACCAAATGAATAGTTTTAAAACTTGAATACTATGCAGTGATAAAGCTCGTTGAGAAACAAAAAAAAAATAAAACCAAGGAAATCTACGAGGATTTGTGGGAAATGTTTCAAATCGACCTTTGATTTTTATTCTAAAGATAATTTAGTACAAGGATATTTAAGTGCAAATGCAATTACCTGGCATAAAATTCCGGCCAAGTCCCCCTCAATGGGTGGTATTTGGGAAGCTGGTGTTAGGCAGTTTAAATATATTTTTAAACGGGTTCTTGGGCAATCTCGGCTAACTTACGAGCAAATGTACAGAGTTATTGTTCAAATTGAAGCCGTGATGAATTCTAGACTCATTATCCCGATCTCCAATGACCCGAACGACTTCCTAGCCCTTTCTCCCAGTCACTTCCTTATTGGAGAATTAATTACCAGCGTTCCTGAGGAAGACTTGACTCAACTTCCGCCAAACCGTTTGTCAAACTACCAGCTTCTTCAGCAAATAAGAGAGCATTTTTGGAAACGATGGTCGGTCGACTATATCAACACCCTGCAAAACAGAACCAGGTGAATGTTCCAAAAGGCGCACGACATTCCGGTAAATGCACTGGTCTGGGTTAAGGAAGAAAACCTGCCCTCTATGCTATGGAAAATGGGCAGGATTGTTGAAGTTCACCCTGGGGCTGACAGTGTTGTTAGGGTAGTGTCTGTGAAAACCGGCAGTGGTGTTTTTAAACGCGCCGTTAATAAAATCTGCATTTTGCCCATTGACAATGACTTTAGTGCGGAAGTGGGTTCTCAAAATTAAGCAGGGACTTTAATCGATGTTGCAGCGGTATTCCTGTTAATAGAGTTATTTATTGACAAGCTACGGTAGCCTGTCAAGGCCGGCTGTATGTCGAGGTTCTCGGTCATTTTAGCCATCTGTGAAATACCGGCCCTCTTAAGGGGGCGTAACGCGTAACTGACCGTCGGCCGGGGTTGCCCTGTACCTAAAGGAACCAAGAAAAACAAAAAAGAAGACACACTCGAATATGTGCAAAGCGAGCGTGCACATCTATGTATAATTATAAATAAGTTAAAATACGTTATCACAAAATACATAAATAAGTTATAATATGTTATGTTAATTAAATATTTGTAATTCAAGAAATATATTAAGTGAAAATCGAGCATTTGTGGTATTATAATAATTACTGCAGAATAAGAAAATCGAAAAACGCAACAATAAGGTTTATTAGAATTTCAGTTTTTTACTGCAGGAAGTTCCTGCAGTGCAAAGGAATTAAATTGCAATTTAAAAATAAAATCTTGATCCGTCTTGACATCAACTAGAGAATAAAAGTCAAAAAAGTACTTCCTTAGTCTGATATCTTTTGAATATTGCGATTTCTTCTTTTTAAGAGTTACATTCAGGTACGATTTTCAGAGATCTCCATACATAGTTATAAAGTCGGCATATAAACAAAAGGTAACAGTACTTTCTTTTACATTTCATAACAACGCAACGTCTTCGGCTTCTGTCTTTTTTTATTTAAACCATTTAATCGAATGTGGGCTGCGATGCGCTTGTTCCCCCGTAGAATGTGAATGAATCGATCGATCGATGCAATAATGTATTTGCGGCAACTTGACACATTCGTTAAAAGTCACTCGTATGACAATCACGTGTGCAGTTACATATTTTTATTTGTCCTCGATTTTGTTGTCTGGTTCTTTCGATTCAACTGTACTACATTCAAAATTATTAAAGAAGGATTAAATTTTATTTTACCTCGCCGCATATTGTACTGTCTATCTATGCACACGTTACTAAAATTAATTACTCGAGATTTATGATTAATAAAACAAGGATTATTCAAATGCATGCGATGCAAGTCGTTTCTATTTAATTATCCTCGCGTATATGAGTTACAGCTAGGCATGTATTTGGTAAATATGGTAAACTTTCATTTCATGTTCGCATTCATATAAATATTGAAATTTAGCGCATATGTACAGATTTATTTAGCTAGAAATTTATCACGACAAGTCAGTTTGAAAAATTCGCCTCACATTTTCAGTTAGAATTTCCTCAAAGCTTTGTGCATAAGTGTTGTTAATCCTTTGCTGTAAAGCTCTTGGCGGTGGCTTTGATGTTCTGAAATGCATGATATGGTTAGGTAATCATAAAGCACTTCAAACGTGCTTAGTTTGCTACTTTGCCTGAAAAGATTTATGATGAAATTTCTGTTTTTAAATTGCGCCAATTTTAAGTTAACTGCTATTGTTGTTAATTACATATTCGATTGTTAATTAACAAACAATAGAAGACGCAATGGGGAAGAACCAGCAATAAAATAAATATTTATTGTATCGAGAACCCACCGTTGACCTTGGTCGATTATTACCGAAGATAAGATTAGATGATATAATATGTATTATGGAAGGAATGTAATATTCCAATAAATGCGGTGTAATCTATGAACTGGAAAGTTTGCAGTAATTTCCTTAAAGACGTTGATTATAAATTATTCAGTGGCAACAGATTTTATGGCCGTTTCATGTTGAAGGTACTTTATTATTTTGATTTCTTTGCCGTTGGAATTTCAACCATTCGGGAAACTTGAAGTGGGTTTGGCGATGATAACTTATCTTTTATTGCTTAAAATCTGCAATGTCCAGAAACGATACCACTTTGTGAAGATATCGTATGTCCAAGTTGAAGATCCTCTTAAATAAAAGTTTGACGTTTACGAGTGGATATAATAATCGCGTTATGTGCGGATATGGTAAATCTGGTGCCATATTAATGAATAAAATTAAGCGCATGCAATAAAACAGAAGTAGGTCTAACGGAAAGGTTTATAAATTAATGCAGTTTATTTGCATGTCATTAACTTTCTACCCAGTACTGGTTTACTATTTACACTAGCAATTACACGCTGAATCTATGGTTATTTATTGGAAAAGTTAAGGTATGACTGAAGACTGTTTACGATTGGTTGTAAGTTTCCCCAGACAGTTCTGTTTAATTGTTTAATAAAACATCGTCCAGCCAGAACTTATTAGTTATATTAATTTATACTTATTAGCACGGTCAAGTCTGGATGTAATAAACCTATTGCATATTATTAACATTGAACATGTGGTCCGTCTTTTTCTGTTTTAAATATCTAAACATGCTAGTTTTCACGATCGATAACAAAAATTTAATGAGTATTTGAATGTAAAAACTGTTTATTTAAAGCTTTTTTTGTTTACAATTTGAATTGAAATTGAATGATGTATTATAGTGTGTACAATTTGTTGAATTGAAAGGCAATATTATGATTGATTGGCATGAGTTCTATAGTTTAAAATTGGCAATAGTCTAGTAGGTTTTAAAAATTGGCTCGGCCATTTCAAAGATGTGTATGTCTTACTGCTTGCAAACCATCCTCAATGCTTGTAGGTGTAGTTGCAGCTGTCCAGTTTCTTACATTAACTATGCTAAAGAAGGAATTATTAGAGCTTACTTCCTATACCCTATTAACGAGTTATGGCTAGTGTTATGAGTGCATAAATTTCAATTTGAAACTTGTTTTAGATTTCAGGGAATCTTTGAAAGTTTCACTACAGGTACGAAGATTATGAAAAAAATATTTGAAATGAGAAAATTTTGTTATTATTATCCTTTTTGTTAACCGAAGAGACGAAAAATAAAGTTGAAAGGTTATTTAAAACTTAATAAAATGCGTTTCTAGATCAGCGAGTTTCTTTCCCCCCACGCGTTGGTTACAATATATATGGGGTGGTTTGGACCTACCTGATACCGCCCTTTGTAACTGAGATGCGATATTGGCGACGCTGTCATACTATTATTATTTTGATACTATGATTATTTTTACTACTTCCCGTTGCTTTCACTTTTCAACAGCAGCTACTTTGCTAGCTTGGGTCTGGTAGCTATATTTGAGAGTTAAAAAATCGGTTCGTTTATTGTGCAAGATTTGTTCGAAGAATAATCGCTTAATATGTCAACTATGGATACGATATTCCATAAATTCTACAAAATTACATAAATCTTTGCAATATTTAGATGAAAGTTTCTTTCACTTCATATTTCATATATTTCAAAAGTTTTAAGAATTTCAACAACAGTCCAGTGAAACTCTTCAAATTTTTAGATTTCATAGAATCTTACAACAGCCAACTAAGCCACTATACGGGGCATGATGTGTAATGAAAGATTTCTAAAAGAAAGATTTTTGAATTTTAAAGGAAGGGCGTTTTTCAATCATTGGTTCATGAACAAATCTCGCCTCGACAATGCTTCCGCATAAAATGGAAGCCGCATAAGCAAAAAAGGTAAGAGCTATTGCACAGCATTATTTTTGCTTCTCCCATTAAGGTTTCTAACTTAAAGTAATGGAACGAATTTTTAAGGGTATTAGAGCTATAAGGAGCTTCTTTTATAGATTGATACGCTATCTGGGAGGCAAGGCTAGACTGATTTAGACATTTACAAGGAAATGGTATCACAGCTTTTGATTTTATTTGATTTATCATAACGACAAACAAAATTGCTTGATGTGTGTTATTAACAGGAATGGCTTCTAACCAACTCGAGAATTCTCTTGGATTTTTATCTTATTGAGATGGCAACTACTTTAACTTTTATGTTCATTAGGCGATTTTTAAAATTGACTCTTTTGCTGCTCGTCATGTAGAGTGAAGCTTATTACTGCAGATTGCCTCGTGGAGGATAAAATCTGAACTTAAGAACACCTGAACTTGCAGTGCGCTATCTTATTTTTTAACAGAAGTTTCAGGTAATGGTTTTATCCGTTCGAAACAAATTGTTTAGTTTGAATAAAACCTTTTAATGCTTTTGCATGTGATTGTTTTTCAATAAAATTTTCCAAAGTGCGTGAACAAAAGTTTCCAGTTCCACGATAACACGATAAACAAAAATAGTACCCTCATTATGTCTTGATTACTTTTTGATATAAAACTAGTAAGACTTTAAGTTTTAAATTTTCTCCTTCATCTAAAATCAAAAACTGCCAGAGGGCTGAGTCTCAACAGATCGCAGCGTGGAAACTGCTCTACCGAGTACACCACCCTGCCAGGTACGTAAGTCGTCTGCAGACAATTCCGAGTTCCGACATCGAACTGATGAAACACCCACGGTCGACCGCTAGAGGCCGGACGGGCGTAGCGCGAGGGATCCCGCCGCCGTCCGGTCGCCTCGTGCGGCAATCGGGCTCGTGCGACGACCGTTTAATAAAGTAGCGTTTTTTCGAGCCGTTCGACTCTCGGCCTTAGAGGCGTTCAGGCATAATCCCACCGATGGTAGCTTTGCACCACCGTCCGCTCGAGCGAGTGCGTGAACCAAATGTCCGAACCTGCGGCTCCTCTCGTACTGAGCAGGATTACTGTCGCAACGACGAGTCATCGGTAGGGTAAAACTAACCTGTCTCACGACAGTCTAAATCCAGCTCACGTTCCCTATTGCTCACCATGACGTTATCTTTGATGAGACCAATAGACCTTTGGTATGGTGATTAGAATTGAGTATTAGAGAAACTGTAATAGAGCGCAACAAAAAGGAAAAATGTTACACAAGTTGATTGACCAAGATAGATGTCGAAACTATGCGAACCTTCAGTGTGTGTTGAGTAGAGAGAACTAAAGCTTCAATTAGGTCCCTGACTCAGATTCACTTTTCAAACATATTAAGTCGATAGTGGTGAGTTGCAGTTGTTTAAAAACGAATTCATCCGTTCAGCCTGAGAAAGTAGCTAGTGTTAGTGTACCTACTATATCCAAAATATTACCAATCAGCTAGATCTTTCCGGATGTCAAATTTTCTCTCTCTTTTAAGAGTGAAGCTGTGCTGTTATTCTTGCAGAAATTGGACGGGTTGAGTTTGTCAAGGCACGTTAGCAAGGCGGAGCTTTTCGAATTTGTCACCGAGTTCTTTTCAAACTTCAGGTAATGTTTTGGCCTGATTCCGCTCTGTGCAGGCATCCACTACAGAGTGGGATACGTTTCAGATTCGCTCTAGACACCGGCGCGTGTCGTGGGGAATCTATTCACATTTCGTTGCTTTGATGAACAGTTTGTTTAATTGAGTTGGTCACTGTGTCGTCCAGTCCATTCTGCAAAAATTTGTTGCCACCTTACATTACCTAATTTGCCCTCTCGGGTATCCAGTCTATCCTAGAGTTGATAAACCTAAAGATAAGCAAAAAATTGCTGCAGTTAAGATTTTTGAAGTTGAATCCGGGGTCCACAGCGACTTGAATATTTAGCAGAGCTGGCAAGAGAACTCATAAGGAGTTTGCTTCTTCCGTCACTGCCTGGCTAGGAGGAAATTATTTTAAATCTGGTCTGTTTTTGCTCCCGGCGCACGACTAAGTTAGTGTGGTGGTTTTGTGTGCTTGCGCCGCTGACTGAAGTCCTTCGGCTGCCTGAGGCACTATGTCGCTTATCTGACTAAATTTGTTTGTTACTCGATATGTTGATTAGACAGTTTGCTCTGTCTTCTTTTACACTCGAGAGCGTGTAGTTGGTACGCTCGCTAAACGAGAAGAGAAAACTAGACTAAAAGAGAAGTATTACCAGGAATGGCTTTTAAGCAAACTTAAAATTCTTTCGTATTCTTTCTTGTATTTATTGCTTTCTAGTTATATTTTTTAACTTGTGTACGACATTATAAGAGCTCCTTTGTGTTCAGGTTGAGAGAGAATACCTGCGACGTGTGATGCTGCTGGAACTGGAATTGGTTTGCCATTGTTGTTGAAGCTTCTTTTTTTCTGGTTTGGTTGTTTAATGGAATTAATCCGTCAGCAATAGTTGGTCGTTGTATAAAGTGAAGCCTATTACTGCAGGTGGCCTGGTGGAAGATTTAAGTTCGAACTTAAGAACAGGTGAAGTTTTTTTAATAGAGAACCAACCTGTAGAACAGAGCTGATAACATCATTGTGAAGCCTGAAGCTGATGAAATGTGATAAAGATCGAATAAGGATTCGGGATAGTTGCAAAGCCAAGGCAAGTTAGGGATATGAGGATGTTCTCCATTTAGGGGAGAAAAATTGTCTTTTTCTCTCTCCTTCTGGGGTACTGGAGATAGAATAAGGAAGGGCCCGATAATAGTATGCTCTTTGCTTTACTCTACTGTTCTTAATAATTTATTGCACGCTTCCTTCGAAGGGTGGAAACAGTTTAGTCTTTCTGCATATGGCCTTTTGTATGGTGATGCAGAGGAAAAAAAATCCAGAAACTGTGATGTTAGGTGCACGATTTCTTCTAATGTGCGCAAATAGATTCTCGATGGCGCCTTTTATTAACTGATAATGATAGTTTTACAAATACAAATCAAGATTGACCTCTGCATTATCAAACAATAAACTGAATTGACCCTTGAGATTTTGTTAACAATGTTATTGAAAGATATAAGATCTTCATGTCCTGCGATGAATATTTTATAGATAGGTAGCTACAACAAATGAATTGCAATGCTTTTATTACTAACTTATTTTTTCAGATTTTCAATTAAGAAAGTATACAAATCATGCATAAAGAATTTCTGGCAATTATCCAATAATACTTTTTTTGTTTTGTTTTGTTTTAAACATAAACAGTACTGATATCTATCTGATCAACTTTTACATATGCCTGAGAAAATTTTAATTGAATGTTTAGACGTTCCCTCGATTTTCTCTTTTTTCACTTTAGGCCAACTACATATAAAATTATATCGAAATTAATTTGTAAACACACATCTGCTTTTAATGTAACCTTGAAATTTGAGATATGTGAAAACCTCTAATTTATATATCTATGTATGTGGTTTCGAAGAATGGGCGTGATTGACACTTAACCACACTTAACCATCTTAAGATTAGTAAAAGTAAAAGTAGTATCAGATAATAACATAATCCCATGTTAACTTTTTTTTTGTTTCTAATTTTGTTTTGGGTGCAATGATTTCCGCTAGTCGTGTGTATTTTTAGTAGTACTCAAATTTCGTTATTTGTTTAGATGGGTTTTACTAATATTGTTGTGTTCTACTTTCTGCTTGTATTTTTTATTGTTTGTTTTGTAAAAGTGACAGCTAATATTTGGTAACCTAATGGAGTGTGCCAGAAGATTTAGATAAATATATAAAAGGTAATTTTACATTGATTGTTATTAATTGTTTTACATTATAAATTTTATTAAGAATACTTAATGAATGTAAAGTAGGTTATGTTTGTGTTAATTAAGATGGAAGACTTTAATAGATATGACTAAATTTAGATAAATCTCTGTATGCGTTTAATTTCTGTGTTTATCTTGGAATTTAGTTGGCAAATGTGTTTTGTTTCTGCCATTAGATAGATACATAATGCAGATATTGTTGTATGCATTGGTGCCAACTTTAAAATGAATCTTTTGTTTCGAAATAGTGATCAGAAGATTTTCCGTTAATAAAATTATTTTTCTTTTTTTATGTTTTGTTTTTTATCTTACTTTATTGCTAGATTTGCTTCTGTTGGTATTGGATCCTATAAATTTTCTAAATTGGATTTTTCTTGTGGAACAACAAGATCCTAAATCGGGGTTTTTTCTGGAGTGCTAAGAATTTTATTCAACTGTGGTTAAGCAATGTTGTTGTACGTGTTCAAGTAAATTTAAAGATGATGCTATCTTGATCCGATGGTTTTGGGAAGTTAAGAATTCTACGTCTGTAAAAGACAACATCAAAGGCTCTAATTAGAAGATATTCCATGGTATCATTTTTTTCCAGAACTAACATCGCGATCTCAGATTTTGTCAAATTGGACTGGTCTACGGATAGCTTGGACTTGGCACCCCAAACACTGGTCTGGCAGTTTGAGCCTTGCGGTTATGTGTGAAACAAGATACATGCAAACACGATAGATTTGTACTGCTTTTCTTTTAAATATAAGAATTTAACCTCAAACTGCCAAACTTGAAGTATCGATTGAAACGAAAATATTGCTAACATAAGTTTTTTAAAAATTATTATGTGAACTTTCTTGATATTCTTCCATATCGGGCTCTTTTGATGAGTCAATAACTTCAGGACTTACTTCAGTAATGTAAGATGGCACAACTGCATCCTTTGATTTTGTGTATTTTTTTTTATTTGGAGTTATTGTAACTATTAGCTTCCATAAGTGCTGATTTCCAAATTTTCTGCTTTCGAACTTATGAAAAAGATGCATAAGAAGTATCATTAACAAATCTTAAATTAATAATACTTTCATTCTATTTAGAAATACTTCCTGGTATTTTTGCAATATTCGTCTTTTCTACACGAGGTGTATAGAGTCTTATTTTCCAGACTGACCGTAATTAAATGACAAAATTGACGCTTTCGTTAACGCTCCATTTGTAGTAAATCCAACTGATTCTCGTTTTCTGCGTCATAATTTATCTATGGGCGGCCATTTCTGATCTTGGTCCGCAGAAATTAGCACTTGGCAGTGAAGGAGTCAGTGACTTCAGTCTATAAAAATTCGCTTTTGGCTCTCCCCGCTGAAAGATTAGCTTTTGAAGGTAATCTTGGTTTATAAAAATTAGCTTTTATTGGCGAATAGTCTGTAAAAATTAGCTGTTGGCGCTCCGCGCCGAAGCAGTCAATATTCTTGGTCTGAAAATTAGCTTTTGGTGGCGAACAAGTTGGTGATCTTGTTCTGTAATAAATAGTTCTTGACAGGAAAGAAGTCATGACCTTCGCTGTTGGCGCTCCGCGCCGAAGAAGACAATGATCTGAAGATTAGCTTTTGGTGGCGATTAGATCAGTGACCCTGGTTTGTAATAAGTAGCTCTCAGCAGGAACGAAGTCGATGACCTTAGCCGGTAAAAATTAGCTGTTGGCTCTCCGCGCCCAAGAAGTCAATAATCTTGGTCCGAAAATTAGCTTTTGGTGGCGAATAGGTCGGCGATCTTGGTCTGTAATAAGTAGCTCTTGGTAGGAAAGAAGTCGATGTCTTTAGTTTGTAAACGTTAGCTCTTTGCGCTCCGCACCGAAGAAGTCAGTCATCATGGTCTGTAAGAATTAGCTTTTGGTGGCGAATAGGTCGGTGACCCTGTTCTGTAACAAGTAGCTTGCGGCAGGAAAGAAGTCGAAGACCGTAGCCTGCAAAAATTAGCTATTAGCGAAGTCAATGATTTTGGTGTGAAAATTAGTTTTTAATTGCGAATAAGTCGGTGACTTTGTTCTGAAACAAATAGCTTTTGGTAAGAAAGAAGTCGAAGATCTTAGCTTGCAAAAATTAGCTGTTGGCGCTCCGCGCCGAAGAAGTTAATGATCTTGGTCTGAAAATTAGCTTTTAGTTGCGAATAGGCCGGTGACCCTGGTCTGTAATAAGTGGCTCTTGACAGAAAGAAGCCTGTAACAATTACCTGTTGGCGCTCCGCGTTGAAGAAGTCAATGATCTTGGTCTGGGAAAATTAGCTTTTGGTGGCGAATAGCTGGGCGACTCTAGACTGTAATAAGTAGCTTTTGGCAGGATAGAAGTCGAAGACCGTACCCTGCAAGAATTTGCTGGTCTCTAAGAATTAGTTTTTGGTGACGAATAGGTAGGTGACCCTGGTCTGTAAAAATTATGACTTGACGACGATCTTGGTCTGCAGAAATTATTTGGCAAAAAGATACGATTTTATATTTCGATTCTACTGGTTTGGCTCCGGACTTCTAGTTCCCCGTACTAGTCCGATTCTGGATTCTGCCTGAACTTGATGCAATTATTAGGTCTATCAGAAGTCAACATGTAGCACATTACAAAGTACCGACTGCATTATTCTTAAAATTGACGACTACTGCGCCTAGAACCATTCTGATGTAAATGGAGACATTTAAACTTTTTGGAATTCGCTGTTTAAAAATCCTAAAAACCAGAGAATGATTTTTTTATTTTTCCAAAAAGACTACATTATCTTGGTTCACGTTTTCTATGGACAACTTCTTTAATCCTCTTAGAAGCTTGTGATACCCCGCTTTCCTCAGGTTTTTAGTGTTTTGAGAAGATGTTTACTACTTGATGAAGTTTCACTAGATGGTACATGTCATCGTTGCTTTCCAGTTCTGAACAGGTGATGTATCGTAGTCTTTCTTGGTCCATGGCAGAAATGATAAAAGTGAAAATGGAAATAGTGCGTCAAAGAACAATTTTGATCTGATGCCTGTGGTTTTCTGATTGGACTCGAATACGACTGATTGCCTAAAAACAAATCTTTGCTAGAGTGCAAATGTCCACAACGTGATATAAATCCACAATAAGATTGTTAGAATTGTAAGTCCATTGTGGGCAACAGCTTTCTTCCTTCTTTTTTTTTTCTTCCACTCTTAGGTGAAACAAGTTTCCAACGATGCCCTTTTGTTTTTTTTTTTTTCAAAAAGGGAACCAATTTACAGGGCTGCTGCCGATTTTGTTATACAGATTTAATGATGTTACGGTAGAAAAATCGAAGAATGCAGTAACCTCAATGATCTTCTGTATCTATTTCAATTGTCCTGATACAACATGTAACATGATTTTTGTTGTGAGTAGCTTTACAAGCATAATAAGCACGGTAACAACTAGGCATCAATGAAGGTGATGCAGCACAACAACGATAGGCTTATTGGATATGATGAGAAGACAAATGACAGCACTAAAACACTGAATACTCTACCATTACATATTTAGTGAAACCCGAAAGTCAGAATGATTACGCCGGTAACAGACTAAAAACGGTCTAATCCTGCGAGAATGGTCTGCAATTATCTGTAGTGCCGAAGATTTGGTGCTCGAATAGAATAGAATAAATTGCCCAATAATAAACTGCAATGCAACTCAACAATGCAAACTGCAGGAAATATATTGTCAGCATGACTTGGTATCAAATTGTATAAGAGGCTTTTACAGGAATATGACCGTTATGGAGAAACAGGCAGTACCTGAACTTGATAGTTAGAAGTCGAAGAAAGTTGTTGGTTTTTTTTCGGAATTTCGGTTGTGGGTGCAACGCGACATGGATGTTGAGCATAATGAACATAGGATTCGACGATAATCGTTTATTCTCTCTCCTAAGGAATAGATGGCCGTCGGGCCGTGAAGACGGAAGGATGTCGCAGCCGGTTGTCTGTGTATAAATGCTTGAGCTTCTTGAAAACTTTTCAGGTGTGTACTGTAAGGTCAGTGTCAATCATCAATACAGATTCTTTTGTTTTTTTATTTATATAGTATTTCTGATTGGTATAAGTTAAGCTTTAAAACAAAAATTAAGATAAACTAAAGGCAAACTAAAGGCAAACCTCAAACAAATCAACATGTATAGTATACAATTACACGGTTTGTATTACCATTAAATTCGATAACTGCTTATTGAAGAATAAATAAGCACACTTAACAAAAGAAAGAGAGGAATTAGCATTTTTGGGTCTCTGCATGCAACCGTGCATGTTCTTCTTCTCTTTGTTCAGGATGATGAAACGCCCGTTGCATTTTAAATGAAACCATATTCAGAAGAACTTAACTATCAGTGTTAGTGATGTATATCTATTTGTATGCATGTTTGAACATTTGAATGGGTTTTAATATAACTGACATGGTTTTTATCTGCCCACCTATATTTTTTTTGCAAATCCTCGATGACTAATTTTAACTGTTTTCGTGTAAAGTATTACGGTTACGGATGGATGAATCATGCAGTTATATTAAACCGATTTGCAAATTGATACGCTCATGCAAAACACGTTTAACTCTTGAAATTATTAATTGACCAATTTATTAAATTTATTTTTAGCTTTTATGAAAGTGCACGATAAAAGTAACTGGAGTCGTAATTTACAATAAAATGTAAGTAATAGGTGAATTCGCTTAAAATTGAAATCCTATAAATTTTGCTTATTTTTGCTACAATTCTGGATATAAATTTCCAGATAAGATCTTTCGTGCTACCGTTTATAAATTTCGATTATCACTTCAACATCTTTGGGTGGCGTTAATTAACGTAAATCAACTGGAGGATTTTTATAGGTAAAATACTGCCTGTCCTTCCTTGTATGCGTTTTAACTTGCAATAATAAATAATTATTCTCTAACAGTTTTTAATTCAAGTATTCTTGTACTTGTCATCTTTGTTAATTGACAGGGTGTGTAGGAAATTAAATTCTATAAATTCTACAATTTATCTTAATATGATGTGTGGCTTGCAATGAAATATTGACAAACAGCGTCTTTAAATCTCTCAGGTACGTATAATATAAAGTCCATTTAATATCTTATAAATGTACTAATTTAGTATGCAATTTCAATACCACTTGAAAGAAATTGAAATTTGTCATAATGGCAATTAATCATACGTCTTTTCCTTCCTCTTCGCGTTGTTGCAAGCTGTTAAAGAAATTATTAATAATAATTTTACGTTTGCATTTAATTTTAAAAAGGAAGTGTCTTCCTGCTGTCTAAAAATGGCATGAAATAGAAATTTTTCGCTTCATATGACACAGATTAATTTCTCAATCTGGCGCCTTAATTATTTTTAGTTAAAACTAAAACAAAAAAAGAAAAGAAAAAAAATAACAAAAGGAAGTTCTCCAAAATCAAAAAGCGTATAAAAAACTTCCTGTAACTTATTCTCTAGTCTAGTGCATGTATTATAAGATTGGCTCGACTATTAGAGCTTCCTAATCTTATTAACTGATCTGTGACGGGAATTTAAAGGTCATTGATTCTAGCTTTCACCTTTTTTTTCTAAATTTACCCATATTTCGTTTTAGTATCATCAACCTGTCGCTGAAAGCGCAGCAATTCCATGCCTTCTCTGAACGGCTGCTGCTGCTGCGACTGGTTGTAACTTTTATGATCTTTTTCAACTTCTCCCGTATACGAGATTTGGAAAATAAACATCGTTAATTTGTAATCGGCACTTTCCCTTTATAGTGCATTTAAACATGCCTAATTTGGTACCTTCTGAGGTGGGTCCAGTTTTTCGAGAACTTATTTGCATATTTTCAATTTCTTTAGTTGTTTACGCTTCGGGAACACGCACTTACACGCATCCTAGTAAGTATACACATCCTAGTATACACATCCTAGTATACACATTTAAAACTTTTTTTCTTTTGTTATTCTTTCAAATTCGTTCGCTACTTACTGCTCATTTTGAAAATACAGTTAGTTACTGTGCAGGTGTTAATGTTTGGTTTTTTCAAGATTTGATCGTTTTAAATATCACGGAAATGGTAACCTACTTTGTTTTCCTAACACGAACAACAAACTGTTATTCTATCCCGTAATTATTGTAATTTTTTGAATTCAACCATCATCTATTAAGATTATAAGATAACGTTGTTAACCTTGTTTTTGATACGATTCACTGCTTAAAGTTACTTTTTTTTTGTATGAGTTTACTCGTGAAAAATCATTATAGTTTAAGCCGATTTTCTTCATATATTGTGTACTTCATCTTAACATAAGATGAACCGCCCTAGAATAAATAAAACCTGTTGTGTATTTAATCTGTTTTTATTGTGGTGACTATTGTACGGATTTACGCTCGATTTTAAAAGCAGTTCTTTATACTAAGATAATTTAAAACTTGAAATCTAACCTTATTCATTAACTGTATATAGGAGGTGAAGTCTAGAAAGTTCTTTTCAGTATTCTATAAATTTTTCAAGAATTTTTTTATAAAGATCTAATTTGCATTGAGTATCTTAATTCTTCAGTGAAAGAAATGATCGAGATCTCATTGCAAAAAATTAATATAGATGCTATTTTGTTTCTTGTTATGCTATGATGTTACACTATGTTGCCAATAATTATCCTCAGCTTGCAGAATTTATAGCGGCTCCGACTGTTGGTGTAAATAGATATCATTGAGGAAGTATTTTAATCCATGGATACAAATCAATGTTTTTGAGATATACAGTGTGTCCACATTTCGATGCTCACTATTGGGATCTCGGAAATTGTAAGAGATACGAAGTCAGTTAAATTAGAAAAGATGCTTTTGTTTTTTCAAAAAAAGTTCACGGTTTACTAGATATTAAATTATCTTATTTTTATATCTAACCATATGCATTGCCCCGTAGCACATACGGGTATTTACATGCAAAAGTTGGCCAAAAGGTCAAATTGTAAAATTTATTGTTGCTGCAAAAAAAAAATATCTCCTATGAATCTTAAGGTGGCAAGGAATATTTTCACTAGGAAAACTGCCTCTTTATAGCACTTGCAGTACCCGTCAGATAAGCCCAAAGTCTACAGTTTATATAGTTGCAACCATACACTTGAGTTTATGTGTCGCAATACCTAAATTTTGAAATTAGTATTTTCTTTTTATGCGTAACATAATAAATTTGTGTATTACGGAGGATTCTGATACAGGTATGTATAGCGTATTTTAGTGTATATTATAGTTGTTGCATTTAATTTATAAATCTCATAATGGTTTTAAAAGATAATGCAAAGAATTGTACTTTTTTCATGAGACATCAAACTTTTTGATAGATTTTGTTACACTTTCGGGCATTTCCCTGTGTTGTTTTCTGTTTTACAATAAAGACCAGACATTGTAATATTACTCAATATTAAAATTAGTTCCAACTTGATCCAAATCACTGAGTTATTAACTTTAATATAAATCTACCCCCAAAACCGTTAATTTCGATCTACATCATTTTGTTGGTTTTTTATTTATTTTAAGACCGTCAGGAGTCAAAGTAATGACTCGGCAGCGTTTCTCTGACATAATGCAGAAATCTGATGAAAGTGACATTAATGGCAAACTACATTATGCCGAAACTTTTTTGGAAAAACTTCTGAGAACAAGAAAGAGTTCAAGAATGTGATGTCTCGTTTAAAATCCAAAATTAAGCGTAGATGGGTTTCTTCGCATTACATAAAAGAATTATTCTTAAAAAAAATGAGAGTTGGCTACGAGGCACTCTTAAAATACAGCGGAGTCGACAAGAACTAGGACGTCCGAAAAAGAGTTAAGGAATCAAGTGAACGAAGCAAAAGGCGTAAGACTGAGCATCTTCGCACTAATACAAGCAGTGAGGAGATAACTTATGCTGCTCAAATGAAGTTAAGAGCTGATGGAAGAACAGACGCTTCTCAAGTTGTGCAAGACATGACTAAACCTCCTAAACGAGCAACTAAATATAGAAAGGCTTATTCGAGTAATACTCAAACCCTTCGTCGTATTTCTTGACAAATTCTTGCCTTTAATCTTCTAAATTCAATGGTCGTGTGTCTCCGGAAGTTGTTGACAATATCCAAAGAGAATTTTTCGTCGTCTTGGCTACTGTCAGGTTGCCAATGGTACACAATTTGAACATTTAATTTAGTTGTCTTTTGAATTTTGCATTACCAGTAAATTTGATATTGTGAAATTTTGATATCGTTGTTCTTCGAAATTTTCTCATGTGACCTGCATCCATAATTACCTTACCGTATGTAAAATAATGTGCTCTTTTAAATTCCGTAATAAAATATAGGGGTTGCCATTAAAAAAATATCGATGACGTCATATCTCCTACGTGACACCCTGTATAAATATTTTTTGTTTAAAAAATGCGCATTTAAAAATAAAAATCGATGGGTCCGAGCGTTTTTCCTAAAAGTTCGTTCCTGAATTTTTAAAGAATTTATACACTACCTGACAAAAGCACTGTATGTGTCTAATTATTAAAAAAATGTGTTTTATTTTTTTAAAACATAATATTCTAGTGGATGAAAGCATTTTAAGTAATTTAACAGCAAAAAATAATTTTGGCCAACTTTTCGTTACAAATACCCCCATGTGCGTCGTGGGGCACAACATCAACATCGGCCTTCTTCATCTCCAAATTTGGCACGTGAGCACCTACATAGCCAACATAAGGGTCAATCAGCTCCAACACCAACTTCGCGAAGACTCCATAACGGACTTGCGCAGCCATTTGGCAGGATCTTATCACCTTCCACGCAACATCTGAAGCTTCCAACTGAAGCCGACGTCCCAATTATACCAACCATCATTAAAATCTTACCACGACAACATTCAAACCACGTCCAGTAAGACCGCCCGCCAAATTTCAGGTTTGGACATCAAATCCCGCCGCACTCTGGAACATCAACTCGCTTTCAAAACCGGACGACATCTACCATCCATGCTGCAACGACTGTCGCTCCTGCTGCACCTTCAAAACCTACCTTTCCAACTTCCATCGGCTGAAGAAGTACACTGTACTGAAAACGAGGAGATAACCTTCACCTTACCTTATCTTACCTTCAATTCGTCGTCTTGCACCTACATTCATCAATCACCCCATCATCTCCATCATCCCCAACAACTTGGCCACTCCATTTTCAGTGCCGTCGCGAACAACACCATTCCACCGCAAGCATCAACTTCAAGACCAATATCACTTTGCAGCTGTTGCCATCACATCCGAGCGAGCTGAGTCTCAGTCCCAACAACTCCAGCCACACCGGGCCGAAGAGAAGCATCTTACGGCTCCTAAACCCGCTTTGCAGCAATTAACCATGAAGGATGATGATGATGATGATGATGATGACTGATCCAAAAAGGCGTAACTTTACCTTAAAAGTCCGAATTGGTTAGAAAATCCCAAAAAACCCAATTCTGAAAATCAAACCAATCTAGAAAGACCCGATATTGTCGAGAAAAGTGTGAGGCTTTTTGAAAGCAAGGCCTAGTTTGACCAGTAAACGAACTACAAACGAGACTGGAAAGTGGCTCTGTTTGGCCCTATTTACATTTCCAATTTGGTTTGAAAACTCGAAGTATTTTAAAAGTATCAGCTGGACAAAGCAGTAACGTGACTTAAAAACTTGACTCAAGCTGGTCTGTGTCCAATTTTGTGTGTATGTAAAACTTTACTAGACGCTAGGTGACTTTTCCAAAAACGTTCGTGACCCCTTTTGAGTGTCGCGCTGTAGGTCAATATAGACATTTGTACAGCTTAAATTTCTAAATGGGATTGCTGAAAAATGCAGCAAACAACGAATGGAGGAGATGACGAAATGAAGGGAAAAAGCATAGCGATATCAAAATTTTAAAATTCCTATTTAAACAAACTACGAGGCCTGTCCGGAAAGTATCCGACCTTGTGTTCTAACTGTGTACCTACGTGTGCTATTGTCGAAAACAGGTATTCACTATGTGGGGGGGGGACCTTTATGAGTACCCGTGCCAGATGGCACCGTCCTGCAAATCTTCAGTCGAAAACGCTACGTGTTGAGTAAACTTTATGTACATCGCATTTCATGATTACTAAACGCTTCGAACAGAGAGTATGTATTACATTTTGCCATTTGTGTTCAGAAACCATTTATGTGCTACGGCGATGAATCTATGAGCGACACGCAGATTAAAGCGTGGTTTAGATGATTTAAAGATGGCCGTACATCAGTTGAAAGTAACCCTCGTGCGAGAAATAGAAGAACACCTCGGGATTCCCAAAACTATAGTTTCTGAAATTGTGAGTCAAGAATCGAAGATAAGTCGCGTGGCTGCAAAACTCGTTCCGCGGCTACTGACGGAAGACCAAAAGAATTATCGAATGGAAGTCGTCCAGGACAATTTTAAAATAATTAGAAACAAGCCGTAAATGTTCAAAAATGAGTCATGGGTTTATGATTATGATCCTGAGACAAAAGCACAATTTTCACAATGGTAGAAGACTGAGGAGCAGCGACTCAAGAAAGCGCTCCAAAGTCGAGCAACATCAAGGTACTGCTCACAGCTTTTTGTTTTGACCAGGAAGGGGTTGTTCACCATAAATTCGCTCCATAAGATCAGACAGTGAAGAAAGAGTATTACCAAGAAGTTTTGAAACGATTACGTGCCGCAGTGAGAAGGAAATTGCCAGATTTGTGGAAAACTACCCACGACAACGCACCTGCACTTTATCCAGCAATTTCTTGTGAAAGACCGCATTGTACAGCTACTACATCAGCCCTGGTAGTCCCGACTTGGCTCCCTGAGACTTCTATCCTTAAAGGAAGAAGATTCGACGGCGTGAAGGAAATAAAAAGGAATGCAACGAAGCAGTTATTAGCTTACACGGAGTGTCTTCGAAAGTGGGAGAATCGCTGGAAGAAAATTGTGACTTTTAAAGAGGAGTACTTTGAAGGGGGATGTTATCGCTATTGCCCAGAATCAGCTCTTTCTCTTACTACAGCACAAGGTCGTATGCTTTTCAGACAGACCTCATAAACAAATAATGGGTCTGAAGAAGATAATATAGTATATAACTGAACACTTGGATGCTGATATCTACATTAAACCGACTTCAGCTCATAAGTTCTCGAACTTTCTATGCGATTGGGCTTGTTAGCAGAAATACACAATGTACCATACTAGATGGCCTAAAAAGTACTACTCGATGAGTTTTGAGTTTACATCAACAAGAAATGTCAAACGATCTATTCAAAGCTTTTGTCGTTACTAGTATTAAATAATTTTTTAAATTAGCTTTTGTTGTACATTTATTGGGAGCGTAACTGCCAACTGCGCAGAGAAATCATGGCTTCCAAGTACACTAGAACCGAGGTCTCATTTTATAAGAATCACGTACTGTGCAAAAACCTAGGTAAGAACTCGAGCACTTTGCAAGGGCTGCAAGCCCGTAAAAACACAAATTTAAAGATGACGGAGTCACAGACACCCGAGGCCTGTAATTACTTATGGGCTCAAAAGGACTCAAAGCCGCATATTTAGGTAGTGACACATCTTACCGAAATTCAGTTTTCGAAATGCAAAGCACAGTTGATAACCTTTGGAAGTTAGAAACTCCTAGCATGTTAATTGAAAGATGCATTTTTCATTATCCTCAAAAGAGAAAGTGAACAGCTGTTGAACCATAGATCTTGATGAACTGAGCCTTCGGGAAGAATAAAAAGTCAGTAAGGCTGGTTTTCTATTTCTTTGTTTGTACATGTGCTGAAGTGGGCGGAGCTTGTATTTATTTTTTCTCGTTGCTATTTTGTTTAAAAATTGCACTTGTTTTAAAACAACAGAATTTTAATTGTCGTTGGGATTTCTTTTTTGTTTTGTTTTTATTTTATTGTCATTATCGCTGGTATATTTCAGTTGAAACGAATAAAACGTTCAAGAAAAAATGACGTTTCAAATGTCTAGGTAGAAAATGGATTAAGATGACCAAAATTAACAAAATGTCCATCCGAAAATCTTTTCAGTTTTTCTTTTGGTAAATTAACGCAACGTAAGAGGAAAGGCTCCCGAAAGAAATATAGAAGAAGATAAATTTGACTCGAGAAAAACTAACTTAGGAAGAGTGGGACAAATTAGTTAGCAATTTGATCATCTTATTGATGTATCCAAAGCAAGATTGAGACGTAAACAAAACTTTTGACTGAGTAGAGAGAGGTTTGTAATACTGGGACGTCTTAAGGAATTGGAACGGCATGAATTGAATTTTCGCGTGCAAAATAAATTGATGCACTTCTAAATAAAGAAGATAGTCATCGATAGAGAAGAAGAAAAATTAGAATCTAGAAACTATCTTAAAATGCGCATTTTAAAATTTATAGTGGATTTTAATGAAGTTTGACTATAAATCAGTAAAAATATTAGGTTATGAATGTGTTATACATTCAATTAGTTTAAGGTATACCTACAGTAGGTCAACTATAAAGGCAGATTTAAATATTTGTTGTAACTAATTTACACAAGGTTTGTAAAGATTTATGATTCTTTTAACCAGATCTGGGATGGTTCAAAATGAAATATTTGCTATATGTCCCATATAAAATCGCATTTAATTTGTTAATTAATTGCCAATGATCCCATAAATAATAATCAGCTTTTTTCTCCTAATACAAGTTTCTTCCTGGTTATCGGCACGTCTATCATTTGGGCAAATTTGAATTTGCGCCGTGAAAAGAAAAAACAAGTCGTAAAGTAATATTCAATAAAAAAGCGTATCGATTAAGAAATACCTATTTAGTATTCATCACGGGTATTAAAAGCAAAAAAACAAGAAAAAATGAAAGTACGTTTTGTTTTGGGTGTGGAGGTTTTAGTGCTAATAAAGTTTAATTGATATTGACACTTGAACTGATATTTTTTACAGATACATAAATCCAAACACTTGGCTTTATTGTAGTGTCCAGGAAAAATATTTTGCTAACAATAAGTCATCTTCAGAAGACAATCTTTGTACACAAATAAGAAAATTGTGTACAATTTCGAAATTTCATTAAACTCGATGATTGAATTTTTATACCATTTAAGAGGTCGTGCGAAAAAGCGGGCTTGCCATTTCTCCAAGCTCTGAAGTCATTTCTCCCTAAAGCCATGTCGAAAGTGTTTTATTAAATTTGCAAAGAAAGAATATAATTATGGTCTTCGGTTCCTATATCCATTTACTTACCTACTAGGTATACTACAACTACATTTAGCGCTAGGCGATTGTTTTATCGAAAGTGCGCAGACATTAAAATATTCACGAATGAGCCAACAGTGCATAATTATTATCAACCTTGATCTTAGTTGGTCGTGTATAAATAACCAATTCTTTGACGTAAATAAGTTACCGTCTTGTATATAACTTCCATTAATTATGTACTGCTATGGATTGAATGATATACAGGATCATACTATGATTGATAGTTTTATTTAAAGTGTATTGGTTTATTATGCAGGAGCGTTGTTATTATGCATGTGTACACGTCTTGTCCTACTGTTCCACTACAAACCTGATCTGATTTTAAAGTTAACAATAAAGCTTTAATATTAATTTTATGATAAGCATTGGATTTGTTAGATTCTAAATCTGTTTATGTGGAAATTGGACTAAATTATACGTAAATTCTCTTTTCAAGAAATGAACCCGCAGCAGTTCGAAGAGCTTCGGAATATATAGTTAAAAGGCAATAATTCTTGCGTAAACACAGAACGTTGTCGTTTATGATATTGCTGCCATTAAAGTTTCCTTCTTCTGTTATGATAAAGTAGGCTTTGAGCGTGCTGTCTTTTGCAACCGTTTGGAAAGAAGTTGATATGGGAAATGTCACTTATCAAACTAGGTTAAGTTAGAAAGGATTATTTTTTGTGCTTCATCGCTTATTATCAGAATAATCTTTTTGATTTATGTAAACACAATGTTTTGTTCGTAGAATCTTTCTGAATTTTATTATCTAAAGAGGGTGAGTCGTGAAGGTTAAAGAACTCTTGTAGTGATGATTGAGTTTATTGTTAAAACTCATTTTGTATAGGGTGTTCCAACGATCTGTGAACGAAGAATAACGTCATTATTATAGAAATATGAAAAACATGTCTAAAAATCTATAATGAAGTTAACTGCCAAACAGAATTGTTTACATAAGCTATAAATACCTTCACGTTCGGTTTATTAACGTGATATAACTTCATAACCTTTTGTTAGGGTAAAGTTCTCCACTGATTATGTTAGAAAACGGCATGTGTATCAACAAGTAATAACAAAAGAAAAAGAATAAATGAAAAGATTTCATTTTTAGTTTTTGTTTTTCAAAATGTACATCGCTTTTCTATTTAGAAAATTGAGGACAGATTCTGACATTTTTCTGGTTTCTGGAAAAGGAACCGAAGCTGCAAGGTGCCCAACGTTGTAACTGCAATTGACACTTCAAAGCTTCAAATTCTTCTTTGGTAGCATGAGGGCAGTATGGTGTCTGTTTTTCAAAATTTAGAAAAAAATCAAAATTGTTTGCTTATTCCGTTCAAATTTTGAATTAGTCGGTATTAAACCACACTGCCTTTTAGTTTGATAAGGATGATCTAAATGTAATTCTTGATTTTTAAAACAATTTTGACCTTTACAATTCAACTGTTATCTAGCTTTTTGATTCTTGATGACCTGTAGTTAGATGTCAAATTTAGATATATTTTCTTGGGGTGCAATCAGAAAAAAACGAAGAAAAATACCAACAGGAGCTCAAACACAAACTCACACCGCTGCTAAACTTTGAAAACCTAGAATTAGACGATCTAACCCAAAAAATCACAGAGGACATACAAACGAAACGAAAAAGAGGTAAAAATGACCAACGAAACAAAACAACCAATTATCTTGAGACGAAACTTAAATGGAAACTCCGATGAATATAAACAAATGAATAAGACCGTAAAACGGGAAATCAGGAAAGGCAAGCGAAATAATAACACAATAATGATAAAACATACAATTGAAAGCAACAAAAACATGAAAGTCTTAAGAAACATAACATCACATGGTCAACAGCGAATGTATCGTAGGAAAGACAAAAATGGTCAATTGGTCACAGGCACAACAGAAATCTCTAAAGTGATCGAAGACTTCTATATAGAGTTGAACGAGTCAAAGGTGCCAAACCCAAAAACAAACCTACCAGAAGTAACAATTCCAAAGAGTTACCTACAGTCACCACTCATGAAATACATACAGCTTTAGAATGGACGGTGCCCAGGAGAAGACCAGATAACAATAGAAATGTTAAAAATGGGAGGAAACCCGCTAACTGAAGTCAGCAAACTACTGATGAACCGCTGTATCAATGAAGGCAAAATACCAACAAGCTGGAAAAACGCAGAAGTGATATTGTTGTTCAAGAAAGGTAACACCGCTGACAGAGAACTATAGGCCAATTAGTCTATTATCGCATCTGTATAAGTTGCTAACAAAAATCCTTACAAACAGACTGACAAGCAAACTGGTCTTCTATGAACCTGTCGAACATGCAGGATTCAGGCAAGGTGTTAGTACCATTGACCACCTTCAAACTTTGCGAACGCTGATTGAAAAATGCGAAGAGTACAACCTTCCATTACACCCATGGTTTGTAGATTTCCAAAAGGTTTCGACTCAGTGGAGTTCTGGTCAATATTTGAGGACTAAACGACGCACCTTGCTGAAAGACATCTATACAAACGCCACCATGCACGTTAAGATCAGTGAAACCGCAAATACGAGAAAATACCATTATAAAGAGGCGTCAGACAAGGAGATACCATTTCTCTCAAGCTCTTTATACTGGCGCTAGAAAACGTATTTAGCAAAATGAACTGGGGAGAAAAGGGAATAAACATAGATGGCCCATACCCCCAACAATCTGCGCTTTGCAGACGATTACTCATAATAAGTAGAAATGAGGAAAAATTAGAACAAATGTCAACCGATCTTGCCTTGAACTAAAATACCATAAGACTACAAATGAACTATGGGAAAACAAAACAATGCCAAACAGTCAAAGACAAATTCAGGTAAACCAACAAACCATAGAAAATGTCTATGACTACGTCTACCTTGGGAACGTCACCAAGTTGGGAAAACCAAACCAAACCACCGAGATCACAAGGCTAACAAAACTTGGATGACATTCAGAAAACTTAGTGAGATACTAAGAAACCAAGAAAAAGGTATGGGACGCGTGCATTCTGTCCCTAATGACATATGGCACAGAAGCAGTGGCAATAACACATTAAAGCGCAAACAAATTAAAAACAACCCAGCGTGCTATGGAGAGCGCAATGCTCGGCATAAGTCTTAGAGACCGAGTCCGAAACACAGAAATTAGGCGCCACACAAAAGTCACAGACATTTGAAGAAAGTTCTAAAGCAAAAATGGCGTTGGGCGGACACGCCGCGAGGAAACCTCCAGAACATTGGGCAAATCGAGTCACACGATGGCAACCTAGGATATCAAAAAGGAACGTAGGCAGGCGATATCAAAGAGATAGCGGGCAAAAACTGGTTGCAAGCTGTGCAAAATAAAGAAACTTAGCACAACTTAGAGGAGGCCTATGTCCAGCAGTGGACAAGGAAGAAGATTTTCTTGGGGTTATCTAAACAGACTGTGTTTGGACTCAGAATACCTTTTATTATGAAAGCAAACAGCATTGCAGAATTTGAGTTTTATAACTATGTGCTGCTTAGTTTTTATTTTGATAATTTACCGTTATATACAACTTTCATTGCTCGTAATAGTGAAAACATGATTTGGAAAATCATTTTCGGACTTCTAACCAGTGTATTGAGTTACCAACTCATTGCAATTATTTTTTGGACTTCGCTCAATAGAATGATATACAATGTGAGTTTCCCTTTTAATATATTTGCAACAGTGCCCATATAATTTTCATTAGAACATGCATCGTTCTAGACTTAAACTAACTTTTCTTGTCCTAATCAAAATTTACATTTAAACATTACATTGCATTCCTTAGTTTAGGAATTCTGAGCATGGAAAATGATTTATCTTTCTTCTGTCTTTTTACGTTTTTATATTTGCACAGATACTACTAAAAATACTGTGAAAGTAAGGGTTAAGTCCGTAGCGATCCTCGTGCTACTTAGGTCCGGAGAACACATACTTCAATAATGATTTGGACTAATTTTGCATGTATGATTCGTGGCAGTCCAGTAGGGACCTCTTTTACCACTCCCATCTGTTAAAAGAGCACTGATAAGAGAAAAGTTATGGAACTTATTACCCGAAGTGAAAAGTCACGGATAGGCACGTCGTTGTACTTGAGGGCCCTCAAACATTATTTCTAGCTAACTAGAGTCGGATTTGATGCCATAGACGTGCGTGTATGTATACAAAAAATACCAAACCTGGAAAAACCTAAATAAGTCAGGATTTTTCCAAAAACAGATAGTTAGTGAAAAGTCAGCAAAATCTCAGTGAAGAGAGCACATTAACAATATCTAAATTTTCAAATAAAACTAGTAGCAACTAAGATTTTCTTGAGTAATCTACAAAAATGTTTTATGAAATCTTGCTGTTCATTAATTGTGTTTACCGACTCATTTTATATATTTACAAGGTCACAAGTGCCAGTTTGATTCACTACACGCTTATATCTTATGTTATTTAAGGGACGAAGTTTTTAAATGTTTTCTTACGCCAAAGAAGGCATCCACAATTATCTATCATCAATCTTATCATCTTGTATAATTGAAGTTAAATATTTTCTCATTTTCTCTCTTGTTTTCTTTTTTCTACTTTTGTTTTTTTTCTTTAGATGTATTTCCCAACTTTTTTTTCACTACAATGTTTTTTTAATTTCTTTTTCTTTTTTCCTTGTCATCATCAACACCTTTTTTTTTTATTTTTATTCTTTACATGATGTCTGCATCACTTATTTTTTCTTTTCGCACTTCTTCCTGATGAGTTTCTCACCAACTCATTTATGTTTGCTTTCTGCACTTCTACTTTTCTTTTCCATGGGCTGTCTTAAATTTTTGTTTTTACTTCTTTTTGATCAATTTTTTACCTTCTGTCATTTTCTTTTTTTCCACTTCCTCGGTCTCTGTCTCATCTTTTTTCTCTTTCTATCGTTCTTCTTCTGTCGATTATTTTATTTATTCATGTTTACTTGGGCGTTCCTTATTCTCTTCTTTCGCTCTTCTGCTTTTGTTTTGTATTCCGGTTGTTACATTTTAGGTTTTTTTTCACTCTTTTTCTCTCATCTTCTTCCATTTCATTGATTTTCTCATCTGTTCTCCCTTTTTTTCCTTAATGTTCATCACACCTTATGTACCGTAATACTCATTTCGTCTTGGGCTTTCGTCATTTATACTACTTTTATCTTGGTTTTTACTTTTGTAGTTCAGTCATTTTGTTTTCTTTTGTTTCTCATGCTTTACTTCTCTCTCGGCAGATATTACTTTGCCATTAGGAATCTTTCGATTTCAATTCCATTGTATAATTACATCCCTTTAAATTCACTCTTACAAGATCTAACTTGCAGAGCCGAGAATATTTTGATAATAGGCACAACTTGATGAAAGTCTTTTATCTCATTATCTCTGTCATCTGCTGCAAATCTCGTAGTTAAAACCGCTGTTGTATCTTTGACCTTCTATAAATATAGAAACTTCAGAATAATTTTCTGCATACCTTAGAATAATTTATCTTTGTCAAGTTGTTGGGTCTGGGATTTTTCTTGGAAATAGGCTGGAAAACTTGAAAATGTCAAGAAACTGGATTTTTCGATATTGCTAAATCCTTTGTTATGTACAGGAGAAGGTGTGATTTGAGACAGAAAGAGCCTACTGTATAACGGTTTGGTTTTCTTTACCTAATTCATGTGGCGGGTTCAACGGCTAAAATGACTTAGTGGAGGGCGGTTAAGCGGTTTGATAACCGGGTGGATTCTTGAATAGAGAGGTTAGACATTACTTTCCTTCTCCATGCCAAATAGTAAATTGTCCCTTCATATTGCAAATTTATTTTGTTTGAAGATTCAAGGGATTCCAGATTATTGGGAAAAATTAAATTTGGATTATTTTTATTGGTTTGCATGCTATTAGGAAAGATAAAGCATAATATGAAGAAATCTTGAAAGATAAGAGCTGAGATGAAATCGTCGAAAGCTTGCTGCAGATAGTTCTGCCCTCTTGCCTTGTCTTGAACTTGCTTGATTTTATGTATGTCTCGAAGACAATCTTACTAAGAATTCTAGAATTGGACTCGGACTTAGAAATACAAACGCCGAAGTGATGTTTGCTGATGTTTCGTTTTCAAGTCAAGAGGCCTTGCTTTTTTTCACTGTTTTTAATAAGTTGTAGATGTGTGTAGAAAATGACAAAAACTATTCTATAAAATGTAAATGTTTTAACTTTGCCCAAAGACTAATTACACTTAATTCTTCCAACCTTCACTTTACCCTTAATGAAAATAATATGAATTTCCAAACAACAATAGTAATTTGATAGAATCAATAAAGAATTCCATTAAAATTGTCTCTGGTAATAAATCAAAATGAGAGAGCATAAGTGTAAATTGCGTTTTAGGTCAATCTCAATTTTTTTAAAGCAGAAAATCGAAATGTAATCGTATTAGAAGAAAACACAATGAATTTGACGCATTTTATTTTTACCATTGTACGTGGTATAACCTTCAGTTTTTAATAAATAAACATACAAAGCGCAATAATAATAACAACAACAATAATAATAATATACGACTATTTTCATACCTTTTCAATTACGAAGTCGCATTATGAGAAAGATGTGTTTTTATATACAGAGCAAAAACAGCGCTTCCACATTTCCATTATTATTGTTGCCAGGAAGGATCTTAATTTACACTTGGGCCTGTTCTGTAAAAATAAAAGATGGCGAGCGTTTTGCTCATAATAAATATGTTTAGTTGTGTAGCTAACAATAGCTTGGCTTTTCATCTGCAATCGTGAATAACCCTGTATAGTATTCCAATAATAATTTTCAAATAGGTTATCAGGATGATGAAGTTAATAAATTTCGTAGGTATTGCCGTGTAGTACTGTTTTATCTAAATGTTTCTAGAAAGGTTATAAAAAAATTTTTAAGTCGGATCATAAAAGAACCGATTACCTGCGTAGGTTTGTTCTTCAATAATGGAATTTTTTTCTTTTTAGATTTTTTATGTTGTAATTTTACAGTAATAATTAACAATCATTAATCAAATTTAATACAGTTGCGTTTGCATGCATAATAATTGTAATTATTATTCAAAATTAATGAATACTTGAAGTTTTCGTGCGTTGAAGTTGTGATTATTTACGCAACAAGGAAGATTAGTTATTATTCTATAGAGAAACAGTCACATTCAATGGCGTAAATATTTCTTTTATTTCTTTCGGCCTTTTAAAAAGGCATTCAGCTTACAATGTAGTATGCATTTTGTGACATTTTTAAACATAATTGGATGTGTTTATAAACTTTTAAATTAAACGATGAAAATGTCAACATTTTAAAGGTTGTGAGATCTCGTTTAAATTATATGTCATACTTATAAATCATTCTCGATACAAAACTGTATAAAGATTTTATAATTTATATAATTCCTTCCTAATTATTCTTTAAAAAAGTTTTAAAAGGTTGGTAAGGCGGAAGATTGCATTTATTACTTTTTTAGTTTTGAAAAATGATGACTAATAAACAAACAAAAGCTTGGTGATGTCATATTTTGAAAACCAAATTCCGGACAAAATCAACCAACCAATTGCGGTTACAATATTGTGTCTCTATAATAAAACTAAACTGATGTTCTAATTCGCAGTAATACAAACCTCAAATCATATGATATAAAAACGTTCTTATTATAATGCTTTTCCGGGTTCTTCTTTTTGTTTATTATTCTTTTATCTACTTGGAGAAACATTAAATATTTTTCTAAAATGTAAAGTCTATTTTAAATGTTAATGATCGTGTAAACATGGCATAATTTAGGCTGGAGTATGTCTTTGAACGTTTCCGCCTTGAAACATTTCATTATTCAGTCCTAGTTTTGTAACTTTGGGAATTAGCTTTTTGAGCAGCAGTGTGTTTATGTTTGTCTGTGTGTGTGTGGCTTATAATTAGGTAACTGTAGACAACTTCGAATTTAAATACGTTAAGTAATTTTATCTTCTAAAAGCCCAGAGGTAAACCTAATTTTCTATTGTTCGATTTCATCAGATTTTTTAATTATTATTGTTACAGCATGCATAGCTCGAAATTCAGATTGTGTAATTACTAATTAGAAATCTCGAACCTTCAAACGGTGATAAATATGGATGTGTAGTATGTTTGTTAAGTTTTCCGTTATTTTTTTTTTTATTGATAAGACTGACCTTCGTAGATTGTTTTTGTTTTAATACAAGGAGGTGTTCGATACTAAATATGTAGTTTAGTAGCGTTTCAATTTATTATTCTATTAGAGAGAAATATAATAACAGATTACTACCTCTACCTTTTCAAAATATCGAAACTGTTTGAAATTAGTTCTGTGAATGAGAGGGTTACAAAAGAGACTAGAATGACGTAAATTAGAACAAAGCCAGGTATGCCTTTTGTTTTATAATTTCCAAGTGGTATTTGTTTAATGTTTGCTAATATTATATTTTGCTCTCTAAATAATTTCACCTTGATTTTTACCATTGTAATTAAACCCACCCAGCGTCTAATGGTTGGTTTTATTAATCCCTTCTCAGCATCCAATCGATTGATTTTTATCTTGTTTTCAATTGGTTTTAATTAGAACAACGTTTGAATATTGTAACATCTAAAGCAGGTTTTAAATAAAATAGAAAAGAACAGAACAGATAAATAATTGATCGATTTGAGGAATTAAAATAAAAACAGTTTATATAAGTAACCTGTATTTTTGGAAACCGCGTCAGAAAATAATGTAAGTCATGCTTTTACAATTTGCTAAATTAATGTTTTATATCAAATGGAAAAATCTAGAGTGTTGTTAGGTACATGTTGACATTTACATCAGCAATTGACGTAAAATATCTGAATAAATAATTTGAATAGTAAAATTAAACAAAAGCCGGTTACAATGTTCACGGTTTTCCCTAATTTTAGATTGTCTAGACTACTAGATATTTTAATTTTAAAAAAGTAACATAAACTGTGCAATGTTTTGATGTATGTTCGATTTCGCAACATGTTAAACAACAGAAGGTTTGCTATAAATAAGCCAGATTGAACTTCCTAGAAAAGTTTAATAAACGCATTTTATTATTTTTTTCTAGTCTTCTTCAAAACTGAATATAATAACGATATCACATTTTATTGCTGCGATTGGCAATAATTTGACACGAAATTCCATGATACATTTTTTTCCTCTCTTTCTCGTAATTGCAGGTCAAACAAACTTCTGATCACGAGATTGTCAGTTTTGTAACATAGAAACCGCGAAAGACTTTACCTTACCAAACTAGTTGTAAGTCGGCAGCTTTTGGGCATACAGGGATGGTTTGAGAATAATAAAATTGGAATGCTTTGTTGAAATATTCGCAAAATTAATTTATTTCTTCAACAATAATTTGGATTACTAACAACCAACATATTGCAAAAAGCCAGTCTCAAAAAAATTAAATGAAATCTGCACAAGAGATCAGTAATTTCAAACAGCAATATTCCAACAGATCTGTCAGTGCCCGCACTTTTAAGAAACACTGCCTTTTGCAAAGCAAAAAGGTCCTAACTCTGAAACTCATAATTTTGGGATATTGAGTGAAACGTGTTGAGTTTCTCCTCATTTGTGTAGGATACTTAGGGTTTTCTGTTTGGTATACAAATAAATTTCAGTGCAAAGAATCCAGCGACATCCTAAACTTTTGTTAAATTTCGAATTTAGGACCTTTTTGCTTTGTAGGGCAGAATAGATATCTTAATTACTTTTCCCTAGTGGAAATTTTGTCTCAACTAAAGTGTAAGAGTACAGAATTGATGTGATTTTAGAAAAACTTTTGGAGTTGCTACTGCAGCCTCTTGCAATCCATTTATAACTATTTGATAAGATGCCTTTATCCCTGTTGGATCTACGAAATTGGAACAGGTATTAGTGCAAGAAAACAATGATTCGTTATTATTAAATCTACAGCTCGTTATCCTGCTGGTTGTAGTTGTAAAATGAGGTCCAAACAACCGACTTTTTAGCAATTTGTGGTCACTCAGTTCCATTTCTATCAACAAGAGTCAATTTTAGAAACACTAGCATGCAGAAAATAATTAAAATAAAAATTTTTTAGAGTTGTTCTAAAATCTGGAGTCTCACGAGCACCGTACGCCTGTGGGTTGGTAGTCTTTGTCACTGCACTCACTCATATCTGGCATCTTGACTTTTAGCAAGATGCTCATAGTCTTAGTAGAGCAGCTTGAAAGATTCTGAAGATGTTTATATCGGCTAAAGGTGTTTAAGTAGCTTAGAGATTGGATTCACCATGATAGATAAGAGAAGTATCATATATGGTGGTGGTAGAAAACTTGAGGAAAATTCCAAATTCTCATCCTTATTCAGAAATTTGATTTGTTGAATGTTTGCAATCTTGCATGTTATCTAAATAATTTGATATAAACGGAATGACAAAAAAAAATGCAAATAAGGGTAAAAATAAAGAAATAATCTTGTTATTACTAGTATTTTATTTTTAACTATTGCCATTAAAAGAATTTGCAGAATTCCCAAGTATGGTACCAGTGAACCGATCAAGCAATGATACTCCGAAATGTTTTGGAAATATTTCGCTTTAATAGCTAGATAAAACCCAAAAGTGCAATAAACTTGATCACAAGGACAATGTTTTAAAAATTCCTAGTATACACTCCGACAAAATCAAAGATGCGGTTTTTAACCTTCTCTAATACGTGGAGCACTTCTTATTGTAAACAAATTTTGCAGAACACTAGAATTGATAATATATTGTGATGAATAACCTCAAAATGTCTTAATGGTTCACCAATATATACCAATCTTGTTCTCAGGATATATTATCGTGCGTTCACATGACATATCGTATAGTGGCGCCCAACGTGGGGATGTGAAAACGTAACGCACGCGTACAAGCTTGTATAATGAGAATTATATGCAAATTTTGCTAGCAATTTACGTTACAGATAGTGTCTTTGATATAATTCCACTTCATCCAAAATAACCAAACAAAAGCAATTTTTAGCTAACATAACCTCATTTTAATGTGAGTTGACCTAATCTAACCTGGATAATTTGCAATTAAATAAAAACTAACCTAAGTTGGTACAAGTTGATCTAACCCCAGTTAAATCAGTTATCTAAAGATTTAATGCAAAGAAACCTAACCTCAAAGTGAAAGAACCTGTTACTCGTTTGAACTTGACTAGAGACATTTTGAAGAATCACATCCGTGATGGTGGATCAATACAACGCTTAGGTTAAAACAATCTTTTAGTTTTGTTTAGTTTTGTGGCATGTCATAATAACATGCAAAAGAGCCATTTAGTCTTAGAAATACCTACTGGGGTTGGCATACTAGAGCTAAACAGAATTTCATGGTAACTGGGATGTGAATGAGTCCACAATCTCTAACTTTCAGCGATACGATGCATACAGAAATGTTCTTGTCATAAGACAATATGTGCAAGAGGTTTAGAGTCTTTAAATATTTTTTTGAACTATTGAGCCGGGGATCTCTTGAGCGAAACTTTGAATTTCTGTTAAAAATTCAAGAATGTTGAGCGGCGATGGCAAGGCACTGAGTCACTTAAAAGTTGGATATGCTAGGTTTCTTCTTTTCCAAGGGTTAAATTGTGTTTTTATTTTCTTTTTTTTCGTCTTACTTTTTTTCCTTATTATCTATTCACTTGTTCTTGCCTTTTCTGATTTCTCTTATATCCGGAACTTTTTACTGTCCGGTTCAGACTCTTTTTTTTTCCTCTTCTTAACATTAGTTGTATCATCTGGAATGTTTTCCTTTTTTCCTGCTGTTGTTTAACTGTACTTTTCTTTACTTTGCCGTTTTATTGTCACAGGTAAAGAGATCAAATTTTAAATGAAGGAAATCGGAATACTGTGGTCAAGCACTTAGAAGCAATTTTGGAAAGAATTTGATGACGATTTTCTAAAAGTGACTTGACTTATGATATCAGTTAACTAAAAAGATGCACAAAAAAACTTTTAAATTATTCTCGACATGGGTGTTTTTGGAAAAAATTCTCCAAACCATTTTCCACAACTCCCCACAGCTATTTTGATGTTAGGAAACTATCTTATAACACATTAAACCAAATCATTTGTTGAACAAACTTTCTATACAAGTTGGAGGTATGCTTGGACTCAATTTACTACTGTATATTGAAACAACTTCCATGTAGTCACTAACCTGAAGGTCCTTTTCCGAAAATTGCTTAATGTGTCCCTTATTCAATATCCTATCGATGAGAACCCGGTCTCCTACATCGAACCCAGAGAAGGCACCCCAAACTATTATAAAACCATTCCCGTTGGCAGCACATACTGTGGTAACATCTCTTTTTCTTTGTTTTTCGCCTGATGAGTCCAAAGTACAGTTTTAATTGTTACATAGTTTAGTCATTTTAGAGTTATAGCAAAGCAAACTACCCCTGTTGGCACGTACGTTGGTATGAGGGATTTAGAAACTTCACTCTCTTTAATGTGTAGAGCAATTTAACGAGTACAATAAAATAATTTACTATTCTAGGAAATAATCATCTGACAGCAAACTTATTCCGTGTAATTTCTGGAATTCGATTCCACTTTGGTATTGTATGGTCTGGAAATAAGCAAGGTCCTAGTTAAGTTTTTTTCCCATTGTCATTAAGTACCAAAGGTGGGCAACTTTTTCAAGCTTCTTCGTGGCTATTTTGTAAGTATCGTCCAGATATTTTTATTTAGTTCGTCTGTAAGTATTTTTCAGCACTTGTTCTTTCCTTTAAAAATAGAATGTTAAAGTTCTCTTCGACATTCTTTATATCTTGCCGATGTGCCTCTACGTCTTCTGCAGTTTTATTATGCCTTGGTATTGATGCTTTTAGCAACTTTTCCTGTAGAAAAAGTAAGATCGATATACGAGTAGCCATTTTTATTCTCAAAGGTGGTTTTATCTCCGGTGTGATGGATAATTATCTGGCTTCGTTTTCTGTCTGCATTGGACATTGAAGTTTCCCATGACTATAATGTCTATTTTACTTTCTCTAATACTTGCATCCAATCTATTTATGTTTAAGACCAGTTATTGGAATCTTTTGCAACTTTTCTATTTGGTCATCATCAGCATTGATGACTGTTGCAGTAAGTAAGCTTGACTTCTGTCTAGATTTATTTGAAGAAGTGCATTAACCCACTATGTTAATTTACTTTGGTACTCCATCAGGGCCTTCTTGAAGTGCGGACAATCATCTGCACCAGCTCTATATCGTTTCGTTTTACAAACGGGGCAAAACGTTTTCACAGTCCAGTTTGCCCTTTAATGTCCTTCTTTTCCAAAATTATTTTTACACATTCTTGCTAGGTGTAGAAATTATAGCGTTTAGGTGTTGCAATTCTCTTCAGTGTACAAACATGAGGCAATACCAATTGTTAGAGTATTCAGTTTTTTTAGTTCCTCCCCAAGTGCTCTACTTGCAATAAGTTCCGATGACGGAAGTTCCCTTTTGAGAGTTTCTTGCAGCCTCTCAATAGGTCTACCTGTTGTCTTAATTAAATCTCTTTTTTCGTTCTTATTCTCCATATTCTCTCTCTCTCTCTCTCCCTCTCCCTCTCCCTCTCCCTCTCCCTCTCCCTCTCCCCCTACCCCTCCCTCTCCCTCTCCCTCTCCCTCTCCCTCTCCCTCTCGCTCTCGCTCCCCCTCCCCCTCCCCCTCGCCCTCCCTCCCTCCCTCCCTCCCTCCCTCCCTCCCTCCCTCATCCTTTTGCGTGAATACACCGTTGCCAGCGCTTCTGCTACGCATGGTACGCCCCCTGGAAATCTACAACCGGAATCTCGCTTGCACTCTTTCCATCGTCCCATAATGGTGTTTTTCAGGCGTTATTTCATGCGAGGGAAGAGAAACAAGACGGGTGGAGCTAAGTTTGGACTGTAGGAAGGGTGAGGCAGCGTTACCACTTTGTGATTTGTCAGAAAATCTGTTACGCGTAGCGACGTGTGACTCGATGCAATATCGTGATGGAGAATCCAGCTATCGGCGATCTCCTTTCGGACGCTATGGACCCTTAACCTCAACCGCTCGAGCACTTCCACCTAAAATTGACCGTTCACTGTTTATCCGGCGGGTACAAACTTCCTGTGGACCACATCCATCGAGTTAAAGAAAGCAATGAGCATTGATTTCACTTTTTGAACGAGGAGAGGCGCTGGTGTGCCACTCTGCACTTTGTCTTTTCGTCTCGAGATCGTACTCGACACCCATGTTTCATCACCGGTTATCACATTGTCCAAAAAAAAATTAGACTCAAGCTCCACACGTTCTAATAGTTTCTGACAAATCGACACATCGGCTTCCTTCTGTTTTTCGGGCAACACCTTTAGAACCAATTTGGCACACACTTTCCTCATCTGCAAATCGCCTGACACAATTGAATACACACTGGATTTCTGTAAATTCAACTTTTCCGCAATCATTTTGACACTCACACATCGATCAGAGTCCAAAAGTTCTTTCACTTTTGTCACATTTTTCTCATTTAGACTTGTTGAAGGATGTCCTGCGCCTTTAACGTCCTCCCTTCCTCCTGTAAATTTCTTTTGCCCACTCGTAAACTCGCGTTGTTGATTTGACATCCTTCCCGTAGGCTTCACGGATCATGGTATGAGTCTCAGCACCGGATTTGTTTAGTTTCACGCAAAACTTTATCGCATTTATCAATGTGTTTCCTGACGACAAAACAAAACAACTGCTTACTAGGGAGGCCATTGCACCCTGTTCCCTTCGCTAGAGAAAGATCAGTTCAGATACTTTTTGGGCAGATTCTGTATATCATATCTGGAATTAGCAGGTATTGCTGTCTATTCTCTTATTGCCTGAGGAATTATGTCATTATTCCTTCCTTCTGTGTCTTTCCATCCGTAGAATATTTGACTCTTCGTAACTTATCTCTTGGTCTTTTCAGTTTCACTATCTTTAGAAACTTTTCTCTCAAATCTCAGAGTCTGTAATTTTGAACAATGATCGCAAAACGTGCGACCTGCAGTGTATCTAATCTATCGTAAAGTATAATTTAGAAGATGGACAAAAGGATGGAAGAATTGAGCACATATACCGAAAATTCTGCATCCTCAATATTAATTTCAGCCCTGTCAGTAGCAGTTGGCAGTAGCTTAGTGGTGTCGAGATACTTATACTCATAAAAGCAAAATTAGCTTACTAGTTGACCTTAGACTATTGTTGTGACCGCATACAACTTGGTATTCTATTCTTGGTACTCCACATTTCCCTTCTTGTTGGGAATGATCTTAACTACCTCGATTTTGCTGGCAGTCCTACTTGTTAACTTAAGAGAAGAAAAATAAAGCTGAAAGACTAGTAAAAATGTAATCAAGTGCGTTTCTAGATCAGCAGGTATCGTTCCCTCGTTGGTTACAATATGCATGGGGTGTTTTGGACTTACCTGATATTACTCTTTACAACTGAAATGAATTAACTATTATTATTTTGATACTATGATTATTTTTACCACTTTCTGCTACTTTGCACTTTTTAACACCAGCTGCTTCGCTAGCTTGGGTCTGGTAGTTTATATTTGAGAGTTAAAAAGCGGTTTATTCATGTGCAAATTCACTTTTATAAATGAAGATTTGTCCAAAGAATACTATTTGGCAATCACTTAATATGTCAACTACATATTTCGTAAATTTCACAAAGTTCCATAAATTTCTGAAACATTTCGATAAGATTTGGGAATTTTAAAATTTTACGATTTTGTTGTATTGAATTTCCTATCATTTTAAGAGTTTCTCTCATTTCATATTTCATACATTTTAAAAATGTCAAGAATCTCAACAAGATTTTATAAATTTCTGAAACATTCCATTCAATTGTTTTAATTTCATGAAATTTTACAGCGATACCTTAGACCATGTTAACGAAAACAAATTTCAAGTTTACTGTGTTCAAACATTCTTTGATGATTAAATTATTATATGTATGCAAGAGACACTTGATATGAAATACAACATGAAGAACCTGTTAAATCATAAAATCATTTCAACGAATACTTGACTTGTACACATAAGTCTCGTCTAGAATTTCACACATAAATAATCTGCATTATTTATTCATTGTTTGATATAATATGTATCATTTAAATGAGTTAATGTGAAACATAAAAGGCAATATTTCTTTTCAACAACTAGAAAGGAAGTAATTACGTTACGCAATGAGCACTAAAACGCAATGTTCTAACTATGAGCAAAATTAATTTACACAAATAATTAAATTCCATAATAATAATTAACTATTCATGCACGTTTGTGTATAGAAGACCTCTTGCTGGTTGTTGCATGCTATTGAATAAATACATGTAGAGTTACGATGGGATTTGAAGAATTTATGTTCGTTACAATTCTATAGCGCGCAACAAATAAAGCTGGTCCTTGATTAGAGCCTTGCGGGACTTCTTTTTTGATTTTCTATCATATTATAGTGCGAACAACCGGAAAGAAGTGGTATACGTATTTTAAACACGTTTTTCCTAATAAAGCAATATAGATCTGTAACTACTAATAATCTGTAGAAAGCAATTTCTAAATCAACCAGAATAATGAAAACCATTAAAGCAAATCATTCCGTTTATTCACTATTGAAAACTAATTACGGCAATCATTCTCTCAGTGAAAACCTGGCACCCTCATTTCTGAATTTCATTTATTTTATCCGCAGAGTTGATGTGTGTTTGCGGAGCGCGCGTGTTTTTCTCTTTTCCAAATTTGGTTAATTTTGCCGACATCAAATTTAATTAAACTCTCGGCAAAGGTTAGCATTTACAAATTTGAAGTCATTTAAAGTCTCGGCTGTCAGCATTACGTTGTCATGTAATTATTTCATGAATTTCTCCTTCGACTGCTGTATTTGGTATTATTAATTGGAAAAATTCTATTCGTGTAAATAATAACAATAATAAATAAGTAACGGTTACATTTTGAAAATTTCAATCGAATATCACATTGTAAAATAAATAATCATAGCCCATCCTTAATGCGTAATTTTTATTTCAGGAAACATTCCAGAGAGCACCGGAAACACAAGTTGAGCACAGATATCCGGTAAGCAGCTAATTATTAATTTATGTTATCGTCTGCTTTGTTCAATTGTGGAAGCAACGACGTTTAATTATTATTATTATAAAACGCACGTGCATTGTTGCAAAAAGCAATTCTGTATTTTATATTATTGCAATTTTAATTACAAATACAAGCAGGTGTGATAAATTGTGTAATGATTAATTGCCTTTTAATTGTCATGCCATTTTATTTACTTCTAACTGTACATTAGTTTTCTCGTTCTATTTTACTTATTGTGTTTAAACTCTTCAAGTCGCTGCTGATTGGTTGCTTGCTACATTTTTAAATTGGTGAAAATTCAAGGACACCACAATTCTTTTAATAACAACAAGCAATGACCTTTATGAATTTTTCGAAATTAAAAACGAGGGTGTTTTCGATCTGTAATTTTGAAATAACGCCTGCAATAATTCATTTTGCTTGCAATTGCTTTAGATTTTTCATCGGGTGATAAGAAATATGTTAATAATTGACATTAATTGGATACCGCACGAAAACATTGGCGTTTCTCATGCAAAGTATCTCCCAGGATGATTTATCGAGGTAAACGAAATAAATTGGAAATTTAATAAATAATCTCTGGAAGTGAGACAACCTCCAACGTCATATCGATTTAAATATCAATACTAACATGCAATGTCGCCAAGCCGTCTCACACGGATTACGAATAAAAAAAAAATAAATAAAACGAGGTTCTGTGAATGAAAGAAGTAGGCGTCATGCCAAAACAAGGTTACGTGGTACGAAGTTATGAGACAGAAATTATTAATATTTTAAATATTAAATCATAATGTTCTTGGGAAATACTTTTTTTTGAATTTGTCTGGATTTTCTTGGATTTACGTGTTCGTTTAGAGAAAGTTTGGAAGAAATCTCATTATCTTTAGTAATGGTGCGTTTCGTAATCGTTCGCTGCTTATGGAGTATTTTTTTCCAAACGAACCAATCACTTTTTCTTTCATTAACGTTTATAAATAGGAAGTAATCGTGATTTATCAGGAAAAAAAGTGTGGAGCGTGTAACAAAACTTAATCCGATTATAAAATGTGTTAATTACGTATTAGCCTGTGAAAATTTACAACTTCGCCTTGATATTTTCAAAAGTGATCTAAAACATTAGGAATTGTTGAAATCATCTGATCATTAATATTGCAGTAAATGTACAGAATTTATTTGCGTACAAGGATTTTCTTATTATAGTACAATAGATTGGTTTTCTAAGAATTTTGATAAATTAGTATTATTGTATTTATGTATGAATTTCAAAGGTGAAAATCGTGCATTTATTATATTTGAGATTTTTCAAACGTTTTGTTATTTTAATTGGCTTGGGGTTGGCAAAAAGGCAAGAGGGGGGGAATCCGGGTAAGGCAAAATAGATTTTTGTTATTCAAATTATTTTTATTGCACAGTCGCCCATGTTTTAATATTTTGTTACCTGGACTCATCTCCCTTTCTAAAATCCCACTTTTTATCATGTTCAAGACTTTTGGTTTTTTGGTTCTTAACTCGAAGTATTATTTTTATTGTATCTATTTTGTGAAAATTATTTTTTGATCTGTCTAGATATTTCTTAGTGCTATCCTCATTGCTCCACTAACTATGCTAAGAGAGTTTGGTAGACCGTTTGATTGAGAAACATTGTGGTGTTTTACCTGAGGGACTTGAACCAGTGGGAACTATTTTTCGATCATCTTGAAGCAGAGCTGATTTCAGAATTTAGTATGCTCTGAGAAAAATTTGGATTTTTGCATTCTCACTCTTTAGCGTCATTGCGGTGAAGAAACTTCAGTCTACCACAAACTTCAGCATTTAACTTTTTGACCTCCACAATTACCCACCAGACATCACGCACAGCTTCTTTTAAACAATATGTAAACCTGCTACGTCTTCTTACATCCCTGCACCTGCCATTGGAGGGCCACACCGCCCCGACTGAAGCTAGTTGCTCCAGGTCATCTCAGTACTCACTGTTACGGCCCCCGCCAAACTGCCTGTGCAAGTTCCAGAGTAGCTGCGGCTCATAAGGTTTGTACTGGTTTGGTTTAAACGTCGTTTTGTCTTTCTTCTTCTTTTCTCGAGAACTAGCTCTGTCACTGTCACTTACGGGCTACATAAACTTTCAACTTTGAGAATTATGACTGCTCTGTCAGTCACTCCGCTATCAAAGAAAATTTTATTTCATTTAGTCCAAATATGATGATGGTGAAAAATGCTTAACAACCTTCGGTTCGCTGACGATATTGTTCTTATTGCCGACGACTTACACAAAGCCGAAGTGATGCTCAACGAACTAGCACAAGCAACTAAAGAAGTGGAGCTACAAATAAATAAAAGTAAAACAAATTTTATGACAAACTTGGTCATTGGAGGAACAATGAAATTAGAAAACAACAGCATAGAAGAAGTTATACAGTATAGATACCTTGGTCACGACATAACAATCACTAGGAATAACCAGACACAAGAGATACAAAGAAGGATTGGTCTGCGCTGGGCAGCCTACGGCAAACTAAAGGATGTGTTCAACAGCGAAATTCCTATGAGCCTTAAGAGAAAGGTGTACAGTGTATACTACCAGTTATAACGTACGGGTTAGAGACGCTAACACTAACTAAAACGAATGCAAACAAACTAAGAATATCACAGAGGAAAACGGAGAGATCAATACTAGAAATTTAATTCGCAGACCATGTAAGAAACACAGAAATACGAAGAAGGACAGGGATAGAAGATGTGATAGAAAAAATAACAAAACTAAAATTGAGATTTGCAAGTCATGTAAAAGGTCTTAGCACGACGCAGCAATGACAGATGGACCAAAAGATTGCTGGAATGGAGACCCCGGGAAGACGAGAAACCGAGGCAGACCACCGATGCGACATAAGGAGAGCTGGATATAAATGGATACAACTGACACAGGACAGAGGAGGCTGATGTCCAAGAAGAAACTGGATGAAGAAGAAGATGATGATGATGGAGACCAAATTATGTTTTTATTATTTCTAATTGGAATTTTATCTTTATATACTTAATATACCGTTTTTAAAAGCTTCAACCGGGTCCGATTTAAGCTTTGGTTGGAGGGATCCATCTCAGCGACTTGGGTAGACAATGATGTCATGAAGGGAAGTGTCTTCTACTGCCGTCGGGTTCAGCTTGGAAGTCTGAGATGGGAACGTCTTGGGGGTGAGACCACTACTGTTGTTGCCTCCGAACCTATCACCGCGCAATGCCCCTACCCAACTGCTACAAATCCATATCAGCCGACGGGGTTTTCATGTCGTCTGCCTTATGAGACCATCACTTCTATCCACCAGGTCCCAATGCTTTCTGCGCATCCACTTTTAAATTATTCTTGAAGACTGAAAAGGAGATAATCTCTTATACAGTCGGCTACCTTCGGCAGCGGTTTGATCTGTCTTGTAAGTCTCAAATTTGAGAATTTTTTAATTGAGTTCTGCGTTCTTCTAATTGTAAGCCCTGAAGTGGTTTAATCTCTGAAGCCGACCCTGCCATCAAATATGTCATATGGTCACTAGTCAATAAAAAAAATCTTTAATGGGTGATAATTCCAATTGACAACATTGAGCAGAAATTAAGTAAAAAGTCGAAAGTTCCTAACCAAAATATTGATTATTGTGACATTGTCCGTTTGAGGAAGTGCAGAGTTGAGGAGAGTTGTCCCGTACTTTTTCTTGTCATAATATTCCATGAGATCAGAAGACTGAGCAAATCGTTATACCAAACCCTTGAAAAAATCTTTTAGCAGATGGGCAAGATGAGTGAAGGCGTTACGTTACTGTTTTTTCATCAAGCGCGTCCAGTTTTATTTAAACCAACTCTAACTAGTGCATCATCTTCATCAGCTTACCTTACAGACTGGTCATTCTAGTTTCTGGGTTGTAACAGAAAATATCCCAAGAACTGTAATTGCTCAGAAAAGTCTTGCCATTAGTATTGATTACCACAAGGACCATCTAAAATCTAATTTTTCTGATTGTCAAATTGGATTTTCTGTTCTTATTTTTCTAATCGGCTAAGAAGATTGAGGTCATTAACTATACATAGTGTTAGTAGTGTTAAGGTATCAAAATTCCATACTTGCCTTATAAAGCCCAAAAGCAATATCTGATACCCCAGAAGAATTAGAAAGTAAAAACTGTAATGATAAAGAATTTAATCAGAATTCAGAGCAGTATTCTTTACACTTCTTTGCAGTGACGGATCTAGCGGAAACTAATAGAACTACCAGTACAAAGTCCCGACGTAATAGAATTGTAGAGTTGTGTACAAAAGTCCAATTCAGAAGATCTTCAAAGACAAAACCGAAAAAAATGTTACGGTCAAAGGTAGATGTGTGATCTTGCGGAGTTCGTTGATTCGTTCTTCATGATTTCCAAAAATAACAAGAAATGTCTTTGCTATGGCTCCGGAGGCATCAAGAACAAAAAAGCTTTCCGCTGTCTTTGTCTCCATGTTCTTCGTAGACTTATCTGGTTCAGTCAAAAATGCTCTTATGCCTTTCCACACGCTTGGATCGAGTTATCTGTATGATAGCTGACCTCACTCAAGTAGTGCTTTATTTTCTAAAGTCTTTGCATACTCTCTAAGATGTGGTTAGCTGTACTCGACCAGTCTTCGACTTCTAGAGACCTAACTAAGTCTTTTACTTAACCTGGTCTCAACTTCCATGTAAATCTCTTTCTAGCTATCTCACTAGGGTCTTTAACAAATTGACTTTGATCTTGCCCAAAAGCGATTTGGCAGAATGGCAACATGATAGCAAACAGTTTCCTCAACTTAGTAGGAGAATCGAATATAGCAGCTTCCTCCAAGATGCTGTATCGGTTTCTCATTTTCAAGCAACCTCCAGAATTTTGATGTAGATTCACGTGGTGTACAAATTTTAAATATACCCTGTATAGATTACAGTGGTAGCATTTCAAAAGTAATCGATCCAAAGAGACGCACGCAATATAGTAGAGGATGTCGAATATTATACCTGCATGATGACCTTAATAGAAATCCAAAAACTAATATTAGGGTGAACACACTGTTGCCATAAACGTTGTAAAATCTTCAGATCTAGAGATTTATCACCAGAGCGTAAAACGTGTTAGTGTAACCTCACAGACGCCACACAGAAATTGTGCTTATAAAAAAGAATGAAGAACAAAATAAAATATGAATCAAAATCTGAGATATAATATAAAAAACACTCTTAGATTCCAATCGAGAAGTGATCCGCGTGTAAAAGTTCTCGTATACCGTGGCTTCTTCTTCTGTTTAAAGTGCCATCTTCGTTACTCAACGTCGGCAACAATTCTTTGCAAAAATTCCCTTTTCCTGTGCTTCTCTCAATAATGCTTGTGTACTTAAATCTGTCCAGTCTCTCAAATTTTTAAGCCATGAGCATTTTCTTCTCCCTGATCCTCTCCTTGCTTCAATTTTTCCCTCCATTATTAATCTTAAGAAGTCATATTCTCATCCTCTATATATATGGCCAAGGTAACTGGTCTTGCGTTTCTTAATAATTGTTAGAAGTTTCCTGTCTCTTCCCATTCTCCGTAATACCGTTTCATTCGAGTTATGTTCCGTTCATGATATTTTTAGTAGTCTTCGATAGACCCACCTCTCGAACGCTTCTAGGCATCACATTGCTCTCATACCCATGGTCCACGTTTCCACTCCATATAGGAGAATTGAGTAAATATATGTTTTACGAAACGATATCGAATATCCAGTGACAGGGTTGTATTTGTAAGAAAGCTTTTCATTTTAAAGAATGCGGATCTTGCATACTCGATTCGAGTTCGGACTTCGACTTCTGGGTTAAGCTTCTTTATTATCCAAGAACCTAGATACTTGAATCTAGCAGCATCTTTGAGCGGCTTATTATATAATATGGATGTTGGCTTGTAGGTTCGGGTTTTTACTAATCGCCATTGTTTTGGTCTTCTTGGTGTTAATTCTAAGACCAAGAGCGTCACCTTCTATTATAAGCCTTTGCAGTTCTTCTGGGCTGTTTGACAGAATCGCGGTATCATCGGCGTACCTTAGGTTGTTAATAATCTTTCTATTTATCTTGATACCTTCTTTGATGTCTTCAAGTGCATCTTGGGAAACCTTCTTCGAATAGAGGTTAAAAAGGAGAGAAGAAAGTATACATCCTTGACGTAGTCTTCGTGTTATGGGGCCCCTACTGTTGCTAACATTATCGCCTATGTGATGTCACTGCAATCTAATTGTTGACTATTAAGCAAGTTGACTAGTTTAGTGTGTTTAACTCGGTCAAAGACTTTTTCATTGTCTATAAAGCAAATCTATACGTTTTGGGACTGATCTCTACATTTCTGGAGCAGGACTGTAAGACTAAATAGGGCCTCTCTAGTACCAAAACCTTGTCGGAAACTAAATTGTTCGTCAGTAATGTTTTCTTCGCATTTTCTATATATTCACTGGTGAATAACTTTTGGAACAATTTTTAATAATGGCTCATCAAACTGATCAATCTGAACTGCGAACGTTCATGGGCACCACTTAGCTTTCGAATTGGAATAAACACTGATGTGAACCAATCTTTGGAGATAACTCCTGTTTTGTATATCTTGTTTACCAGTTGTGTTAGTTGTTTGATGTTGTCTTCGTCTAGGAGTTACTTCCAATGTTAGATTCTCTAGTAACGGTCCGCTTTGGTCAAGTACTTCTGGATCTATTCTTGTATCGTCAAATAATTCATGGATGTAGTGTGGCCTCTCTCTCTCTCTCTCTCTCTCTCTCTCTCTCTTTGTTGCAACTTTTCTAGCTCATGACATCATTCTTCCATTCATTTCTCTTTAGCTTTCCTTATTAATTTAGGTATAGTTATATGAATCTCTCTGCATTTGATTTCATTTCTGTTTTTATAACTTCCTTTGTTCATGGTGTTTTGGTCTTGTGTGAGTTTTTCAGTTTGTACTTGGCAGATTATATTCTTGATAGTATCCCGTGAGTTTTCGACAGTGTCTTCTGTTAGTGAGGGGGCTTTCCTATTGATTTGTTTATTCAGTGTCTCCGGATTTTGAAGAAGTTGAAAGTTTGGCTTTATGTGTTTATTGCGCGATATTTTCTTGAGTCTTATTTCTAGTCTATCTATGACTGGGTTATGATCTGACCCGCTGTCTGCATAACGATAGGTTTTGAGAAGATCACCCCTGTCATTTCTGACACCCAGGCCGTATTTTCCAACGATATATTCTACCTTTCCTTCACCAACTTTAGCATTGAAGTCACCCATGGTAATGTTGAATTCCGCAGCTTAAGGCGCATAGAGAGACTTCTGAAATCATTGATAGTTAGTTTTTGGAATCCCGACTTTCCTGAAATTACATCGAACTTCTTGCATTCCTTACGTTAGAATTTGGATATTTAAAGCCCAATTACCAAATAGTTAGAATTCAAGCCTTTGTCAATGCTGGAAATGCAGAAAAGGGCAAAGGCCTGATGGTTGCTTGCAAGGGTTGTTCTGATCTTGAGCAATTAAACGCATGTAGCAAGAAAATTCTCATTGTCAGTTTGTTCTTCTACCACATGCTTGAATCTACTGAATAGTTGGTAACTTTCTGTTTTGGCATGAAGCTTTTAATTTCTTTGTCTTCAGATGCTTCAGTGATCTATTTTGGTGTTTATTCATAATTAGATTGTTAATATCTCGATAGATGTAGGCTGGAATATTTTAGTTGTTACTGAGATAATTTGCTGACCCACTATACAACATTTCTGCCCACCTTAGAGTTTTCTAGTTTGTTCTTTCTAATATTAATTAATTATTATTATTTCTAACAATAAATTCTTTTGGTTTATATGTCAGAGCTTTGTGCATGTCAAAGGTATGTATAATTTCTTTAATTAATTAACATAAGAAGATTGATAATAACGTGATTTATAATTTTTTTAAAAATCTACCTATAGCTTGCTCAATATTTTCTTCGTTGAACACATCGTGACCTTCGTATGCAATTAAATTTTATTAGAGATTGTATATTGGCATATACAATCAATTTTTATACATCACACGAATACATACACACACCACGTCGTACAATCACATCAGAGCTATTGTGCTATTATCGATTGCGAACGCAGTTCCACAACTTCATTAATAAGGTCTTGCCTTGATCTTTATCCATTTATTTATTTAACTACATTGTTAACTATGTACATAGAAATATTTCTGAATTTTCTTGTACTTTCTCTTGTAGTGAATGTTGTTATTAAAATTGAACAAGCGACTAAATGAAGATTTAAATTTTTTAATACCTCCTTCTGCAAAACCACATTAAACATTATTTTCAAGTCATGAATCCTTTAAAACACACGCCCTTTTCATTATAAGCAACGTCCCCTTCGTATTTCCGTTTACAATAATAAATCTGTAATGGAAGTACAATCGTAACAGAGAAAGTGAATTTTTAATAAATAAATACCTCCACTTTTGCGCTTGCACAGATATTATAGGACCCACCTTAGTAAAACATGAAATACAACCTCTCTAAATACGATAGTAAAGCTTATCGGGCGGACCGATTAGAAACGTTAGCATACAATTACGTTCGAATGAAAATAAACCTTCAATAAAATACATTTAAATTTTTTTGTACAAAATAACCCAGTCAGTCGTGTGTTTAGAATATTCTTGCGCTTTGTCCATTGAGGAGAATATGGTAGATCTTTCTCTAACACGCACATAACTTTAATGCCGATCTAAGATACTACCTAACGGATCACGACTCGGTAATTCCTTCTGTTAAACATATTCATTGAAATTGCACGTTAGATAACACATTCTTGGTGGGATAATAGCGTACGTTTCGATTTTATTTTAATTGTTTGTCGATAAATAAAGTACACCAAACAATAGTAAAACTGCAAATTATAGGGATTAAAAGGTGTTAATGTAATAGGGCACGTGGGATTAACATTTATTTGAAACATGGTTATTGTAAATCTGTCAGTGTTGCACAACGCCGTACATGTTTGGAAAGAAAGTTTTGATTGAAGAGTTGTATGTGCTGCTTAATGATAAATATTATTATCGTAGTTATGTTGGCATATTACATATATACAGCTATTCAAATTTCTTTTTAATTAATTAATTAGATAACTGTTCTATAAATAAATAATAACGAGGAGTTAATTGGAAAAGATATATGGATAAGATCATCAACCTTATTCTTATTCTTGATGTCATTTTCAGCTTTTATGCTTTCATGTCATTGCTGATAAAAAAAAATTGGTTAATTAGCGAAGATGGAATTATCATTGAAGAAGGCACACACTGTTCTTGCAATTTTTATCTTCTTTTAACTAAGAATGATTGTTTACGATTATGCTAGTCAAAACCGGTAATCGGCGAGTAGTAGAATTCACATTTCAAACATTTTGACTTTAGACGTGAAGTTCTTAATCTAGAATGTTGACATGGACTTGATTTCCCAACACTTACAACTTTTGCTAAAGTCTTTGATAATAATCTTTTTAGTCAGTTATCTATATATAAGTATAGCGTCACGTTTGAAGAATCTCATGGCCAGCAAAATCAAGCCGTATTTCCCTAAAAGCAATTCTGTATTTTTCTCAAAATTTTCCAATCTGAATCTTTAGTTTTCAATTAGTAGAATATTGATCTGGAGAATCAATGATGGAGGTTCGATTTAATTTTTTTATATGTACAAATTATTTGTTAACATCTGGAAAACAAATTTGAATCGATCTTCCTGTGGTTCCTCTTCTTTTACAATGCCTCATCCTATTCAACTATTTCTTTCGGAAATCTTCATTCACCTTGTCCTTCCATCTTCTCAATTATTTTCTTAGCCTGCTCTCTTGGATGTTTCTACGAATAGGCCCAACCTTGACCGATCCTCCGATAAACTTATTCCTGATCATGTCCTTCCTAGTTACTCCACATATCTACCTTAACATCCTCATCTCAGCCACTTCCATTTTCTTTTCTCGAGTCCTCGTGTAACAGTCCATGTCTCCGCTCTGTGCATCATAGCAGGTCTATGCTGAATCTCTGGATTCAACCCTTCATTGCTCTGTACATTCGATCCGAGGTACTTAAACGTCTTGCCCGATGGTAACTGGTTTTCCTGAAGTTTTATAAATATGCCTTCCTGCCTCCCTTCTTCCTGTGGTTCTGCTATTTCTAAATTACTTAATTTACCGGTTGGAATTCTTAAATTTCACCTCATTGCTACAAATCTCCAGAACTTTTATCGCAATACATTAAATTAATGGAGCATGTATTGCCGCAAAAGCCTTTTCTACCAGCTTAATGAGATTGTGAGGCTGCAATCTCGGCAATACATCAACACAAACTTCCTGAAGTTTGTCCAAACTCACTTACAGGTGGCGCAACCGTCAAGGTCAAAAGTTATGAGCATTTTTAAAGGGCCCTTACCACCCACAAACTTTCAATGATTTTGCAATGTAGATGTTAGGTTGGGTTGGGTTGGGTTGGGTTGGGTTGGGTTGGGTTGGGTTGGGTTAGGTTAGGTTAGGTTAGGTTAGGGAATGTGGAATACTGGCTGACACAATTTCTGACAGGTCACGGGAGTTATGGAGCATATCTGTTCAGAATTAATAAAAAGAGACAATGACAGATGCATAGCCTGCAACGCCAAGGATGATGCCGAACATACAATCTTTTATTGCAGAAGATGGGAGGAACGTACCATAGAATAGATTTAAACAACAAGTTCCAGTTTTGCATTCGGGAGATGGTGCAAATACTTATAAACCAACCTGGCCGTATTTTGAAATGATGTCTTTCCTGAAAGATCAGCTGACTCCGGCAGTTAAGTCTGGAAATTTACCAACTTCTGAGCAGTCTCAGGATGATGAAACTAAATCTAATACTATGGAAGAAGTAGAAGACGATAGAACAGATACGCAATCAGTGATAGATCATACAATTTCCGTATCGCCTCCGGCATCTGCATCGGCATCGTCCACAACTTCTCAGCAAGGAAAGGGAAATAGGAAAAGATTATGTGATGTAAGAGATGAAAAGTTTTTAGAAATAGAAAGTAAAAAGTTGCAGTTAGTAGCACAAAATCTGGCACATGACACAGACAAGCCAGAAAATGAAGAATTAAATTTTTTTAAAAGTTTGATACCCTATATGGAGAAATTGAATCCCATTCAAAGGTTGAAGGTTGGGAATAAAATTCAGCAGGCCATCTTAGACGAACTGATATCCATAGAAAACTCTAGAGACACAGATATTCGCCAGTCATATATTCAGCAATCGACTTCATCCCAAGATAAAAATTTAACATTATTATCTTCACAGAATTACGAGGGCGGTTCAATAAGTATCCGTGTTAGAAATGAAAACACAATTTTTAAAAAAAATTTTTTTTTTTATTTTTCAACATAGTCTCCTTTTAGAAATATACACTTCTCCCAACGTTCCTGGCATTTTTTAACCCCTCCAAAAAATAGGATTTGTCGAACTCTCCAAAATACGCCTCTATCTCGGCGATGACTTCCTCGTTTGAGCTAAATTTTTTTCCCGCGAGCCATTTCTTCATGTTAGGAAACAAGAAAAAGTCGCAGGGAGCCAGATCGGGTGAATACGGGGGGGTGCGGCAGCAATTCATAACGCAATTCATGCAGTTTGGCGGCGACAACTCCGGATGAATGTGCTGGTGCGTTATCGTGGTGAAACAGCACCTTCTTTTTCGCCAAATGCGGCCGTGTCTCCTTCAATTTTTTGTCGAAGCTGTCTAATAACTCACTGTAGTATTGTCCAGTGATCGTTCTTCCTTTTTCTAAAAAATCCATGAGGATGACGCCGTTCGCATCCCAAAAAATCGTCGCCATGACCTTTCCGGCCGATGGAACCATCTTCGCCTTCTTCGGAGCAGATTCACCGGGAGAAATCCATTGTTTTGATTGTTGCTTAGTTTCTGGTGTGTAATGATGAATCCAGGTTTCATCAACGGTGACAACTCGACGCAAAAACTCCTTCGGATTTCGCTTAAATTGCTCCAAACACTGCTTCGAAGTTAACAGCAGTATCCGCTTGTTGTCCACCGTTAGCAATCGCGGCACCCATCGCGCCGACAATTTTTTCATCGCCAACTTATCATGTAAAATATTAATTGCCGTTCCGGTCGACACACCTACGGCCTCTGCTACTTCACGCACTATTGTTCGTCGATCAGCGAGAATCATGTCGTGGACTTTTTTAATGACTTCCTCGGTAACCACGTCTGCCGGACGTCCTGGTCGCTCCTCATCAAAAACGGATGTTCGCCCACGTTTAAATTCGTCGAACCAATATCTAACTGTGGTCATAGATGGCGAAGTGTCCCCATAAACAGCATCCAACTTTGCTTTTATCTCCTCGCATTTTTTCCCATCCAAAAACAGAAAGCGAATTACCGAACGATACTGCTCTTTTTCCATGTTAGCTAAAATCACGAAACACGTCTTACTCAAATGGCTGTCAAATCCAAACTAACCTATCAATCAGTCTGCAATTTGTTATACCGTCGTTTGATAGATGGCAGCACACGATGATAACACCAACTTCCCTCAGGAACGCCTTCTGTCGTCAAACACGGGTACTTACTGAACCGCCCTCGTATATCCATCAGTCTACTTTGTCTGCAGACAGTGCATCATTCTCCGGTTATGCAGATCAATACCCCTATACGTACTGAAGTTGTTAATATATTTTTTAACTGTTTCTGTTCTGTTTCTTACATTTTATTATAGAAAGTTTGTATAATAAAAGTATAAAAAATGAATGACTTTTTTTCTTACCTTATAGTAATAACAAGTCTGTTCTTCACAAAATTGTTTGCAGTTTTTTTCCAAACGATGACTGACCCTTTGCAACAAATAATCAAATGTTTGAACGGACATTCTCAGATAATTGAAAAATCGATCTGGATACTTTCTTAGCTCATGATACAAATGATGTAATTCACCAAATAAATATCTTTCCCTGTTTGTAGGGTAAATTCCAACTTTTTTATTTAACTTCTTAAAAGTATAATACAGTGTCTCGAGCAAGAACATTAAACGAACTGCTCTTGTTGGAGCCATTTTGTAAACTGAAATGATGCTTGCTTGTGCAACGCTAGACGCTGTCACTCTGAATACCCTACGTGACGCGGACGCAACGCTGCGCGACGTGAATGCTACGCTCGGCATAACGCGAACGCGACGCTTCCATTCTGAATAGACCTTAAGAAGAGCAGAGCCATACGAAGTGTTTAGTCTGCTTAAATTTACTAAAAATCACGTATTGTGATAATTTGGACAAAGAAACTATAATATCGAATTTATAAATGAAAGCCAAATATAAACTATTCTTGCAATGAAGAAACATAAAACAGATTGTTAAATGCATTTTACTTTTAACAAAGAACTTCAAAGAAACCTTATGCAAAATGTTTGATAACCATATAAATATGACTAAATAAATTTTATAAACAGAATCGGGACGATAAATTCGCAGTAAATGAATACATTAAAAACGAAATTTGCGGCAGAATCCGGATGATTATGCGAAACTTCAAAATGACATTACAATTTATTTTATTTGAAATAATTTAATAAATTCAAGTGTTTAAATTATATTACAGATCGCTTTTCTTTTATAGAAATTATTAACGTTGTTAAGCTTCTTAGAAAATGCAAGTTCAGACACGGGAAATTAACATTTCAAAATTAATTTTATAAATGCACCCTTTGAAGGTTTCGTTAAAGCCATATAAAAGCTCATGGCTGTGTGTCTCTGAAGTAGGTGTCGCAGAATTATATGGTGCTTTTCAATTCAATGCAGATTATATATCAAAGGGGTGGACATGTAAAGCTTTTTAATTCGGTAGATCGCAAGTAAGTGTAGCCTTGCTTTGGTGTAGTTACCAAACCTGGTCATGACACAGATACATTTAACGGTAATCGTTGCAAATATCAAAAGAAAACTGTTGATCTCCGCACACAGATACAATACGTCTGCATGTGTTCATGTTCACTTATTCAGTACACGAACGCATTTAACAAACCACACTAGTAATTCAGTACCGTATCCGATACAAAAAGCGGTTGTATTTTTGAAAAGGAGCAGACTCATTGTATGAGTTGGCAATTTTTTTTCAACTACCGCATACAAATTTCGAAATTGAATTAGTTTTTCAAAACTTTTATTCTTCATTATTTTGGTTTCACTATATACAGTGACTACTGTCAACTATAAGAACTAAATATCTGAACCTTTCATAATTTGTTATAAAACTAATTTTTATTTTTGAATGTTATTAAGGTATTACTCAGTATGCATGGAAGTAAGTGCTTGTTAATACTGATTAAGCCACATTTCCCCTTCCGGCTGATTAGTTAGTTGTAAGCGTGTATTTGAAGTCATTTATTTATCAGATCGTTTACCTTTAAAAAGTGTACAAAAACGCTAATAAGCTAATAAGGTTATTTATTTACTTTTGCTTAATAGTATAACTTATAATTAGAAAGTTTTCGTATCTCTCTATTTGACTGTTTGACGCAAAAAATTATTACTTGATATTAATACTTTTTCAAGATTTTCTAAAGCGATTGCAAAAATAAAATCGTGGGGACCATATTAATCTTAAATTATAATAAATTGTGCCCGAGGCTTGCGCATTAAAAGAAAGAAAAAGAAGTGTTTGTTACGTTCATCGAACACATTGCAAATATTATGATCTCCACGTTTCCTTGATCATTAATCAAATTTTTGTGAACGTTTTTGGCTCCTCTCCAAAGTCGTTTAAACTTTTCAAATCAACTGAACTTTTCAAAACACTTGGGAAATTGAGAGAAAAAGTCAAGGTTTGTTTTCTCTACAATATTGTGCGAATGATAAAATTTGAACTACATATGCAATTTCTGTGCGTTTGAGTTTTTTATATTTCCCATGAAATGTGAAACGCTTCAATAAAACTTTTGTCTTGGTCGATTGGAAGTCTATTGTAACTTCTGACGTATCATATTAATCACTCTATTGTAAATTATAGAAAATGATGTAAGTGCGTGCGGAATTTTTAACATTTTTGCTTTTATGAAAACATTTATAAGCGTTATATTTTTTTATTGAAATTAAAATTAGGTAATAACGTTTTGTCATAGATTCAAGATTTTTAATCGACCTTTATGGCTCATAATTATAATTACAAAGGATTGTAGAAAGAATATTGAATTTATATACGTGGACAAAGTTTCTGCGATTCCCACATACGAATGCTGTATATCTAGGTCTGGAGAGCGAGAAACCTGTTACATATTACTATTACACGTGGCGTTTCTTATTTGCTTTTTCATGTGATCTCGTTATGAGAAGCTAATCTGATTACTTCATCCGATTTCGTCCACATGCAGTGACTCACGGTCAGGCTTCATTGTACACCACGTCATCTTCTGTGATTCACGGTCAGAGATTAAAACCTGCAGTGGCCTACGATCGAGCTTTGCTTTTTCACAAGAAGCAGGAGCAAATGGGCATTAAAGATGTCATGCAAAACGAAAGAATTCCAACAACACCTTTAAAGATCTCATGAAAACAAACAGAAATTGTAAACGACTCACGCTCGAGTCGATGACGCACGATCAATTTCCGTTCATCACTAGGCGACCGAGTCTTGCCTTCCACGTTAAGCAAGAACAAATTAACTTTAAAGATCTGATGCAAATAGAAGGAATTACCTCAATCGTCGATCACGTCAGCTGCCCTTCACTAGCTACCTGTGCTGGTTTACAATATCAGGCCTTATCTTCTACAGTAAGAGAGAACAAATTAACTTCGAAGATCTCATTCAAACAAAATACGACTCACCCTTTACATGTTACCCTGTGGTGACCTTGATTGGTGTTCGTCTTCTATTAAGTCACTTCCGGAGGCCTAGGGTCAAGCCTTGCCTTGTAGGGTAAGCAAAGGAACAATAATTTGAAAAATCTCTTATGCAAACCGAAAGAAGTTGTCTAAATTGTAAACGCTCGTCTGATCATGACCTTGAGTTTGTCATTCACAAAGATACTTTCCTATTGCGAACGAATAAATTTCTCAATTCAAATACTTGTAAAGAAAGGAGAATACAGAGTAATAATGAAGTTACGATTAAAAGCCTTTCCTGGTAAAAACCTTAAAAAGCTTTGTCGGGCGTTGCCATGTTTTTTTTCGTTTAGCTGTATGGAAAGAAAACGGCACAAAAAGTGCATTGAACTAGAAACCATGGACAAACTCAGACTGCCTGGAAGCTTTTAAGAAGCAGAGCACCATGACCGACCTCATCATTTTTGTTTTAGATTTTTGTGGAGAAATCTAGTTTCTCGTTTTTGATATTTGAAAAATGAGCTTGGATGCGATAGTCATTATGAGGCTCATTGAGGCCTACTTCTAAACTGACAAAATTCTGAAGTGTGAGCGGCAGAATCTTTAAATCAAAATGAATTATATTTTGATAATCAAAGAAGTAACGAACACAGTTGTCAGTTTGAGAAGATTGAAGAGGTACTACGCAAAGCGATCCAGTGATTATTTGAGAAGCTATAGAACCTGCTCGATTAAATTAAACGAAATCTAAATACTGCAAAACGTGTTGATATTATTTTTGCTCGAAATCAACTCTCGGTCGATCTTTTTAATTAGACACTTACCCACGGTTTAATGAAATTAATCAATACTTGCCAGGGAAAACTCGACTTTATCTGAGATTTGTTAATGAATACTAGAAATTTATGAACTTTCTTTGAAATTCAAATTAATAATATCAAATGATTCAAAATTAACGATCTGTGAGAGAATTTTAGAGTTAGATCATTATTGTGTCTTTAATTGTCTATTAATTGTAAGTAAAAGGAGTAGGATGGCTGTTGACAATTTTTTTCTAAAATATCAATAATCATTTCGTTAGATCTGGAGAGCGGGAATATTGTTATTAGTTTTATAAATAGCAGGCTGTTTGTTTCAAATAAATAAGAAACGTCATATGTCCTATAAATTGCTGCGTTGCGTTTCCATGTTGTCCCTTCTTGTCTTTCTTCTTCTAATTCATTAATTAATCAACAGAATCTTTTAAACTTGTTAGGGGAAGTTAATCTGATTGCTATGCTCACTTTCGCCCTCCAATAGTCCACATATATTGACCCACGATCAAGCTTCATCAGGTCACGTGTGGTGATTCATAGTTGGGTTTCGTTCTTCACTAAATCACTCGGTGGCCTACAATGGAACTTTGTCTTCCACAGTACTCGGAGAAAAATAATTTTAAAGTTCTTATGCAAACCGAAATCGCTTGCGGTCATGCTTCCCTGTGGTGACCAACAGTCAAGCTTTGCTTTCCACCAGGTCACGTGCGGTGACCCACGGTCAGTCTGCACTTTTCACTAGGCTAACTGCGGTGGTCTACATTTGAGTCTTGCTATCTAGAGTAAGCAAGGAAATAATAATTTAAATATCTCATTCAAATAGGAAGAAGTTACCTAAATCACAGATGACGACGAACGTAAAAATGAAAATAATCGTCTGCCATTAATAAAGGAACTCTCATAAGGTCAAGCTGAAATTATCGAGAATTAAGAAATCTAATACTCTAAAACAAAATCTTCACCTTTACATTTGCTAGTCTTTAGTTTGCTATTTGATGTATAGCTAATCGTCAAAAGTTTAGGTGATTAGAGCTTGATTCATAGAGTCCTCACAAGAAACAATTGAGTTATCCAGTTTTCGATTTATTATGACTTCAAGAAAGGTGTGAGCACTTATAATGAATGCAAGGGAAGTTTAGATTCAGTGTTGAGTGAACAAGCGTTTTTTCTTGGCTACGAATTACTGCTGGTATAAAGAATTTGAACGCGAAGAAAATTCTGTTCAGCATAAAAAAGGATCCAAGAAGATATTGCTGCTGGTGAAGAGATAACTGAAGATGACAATTGGATTCTCGGCTGTTGGAACAATCATACCTGATCACCTGCATTTAAAAAGTTGTCATTCGTTATATACCACACAGGCTTATCGAACTCCAGAAAGCAGAATTTGCCATCAAACGCTGAATCTTTGCTTGCTTCGACCTGGCTACCTAATTACTTATTTGTTTTCTTCGGGGGCAGGGGCCTTGTCGGTGCAATTAAGCTAGATGGAGAGAAGACAGTTACAACGAAATTATGCATAAACTATTCAGCCGGGTTCCAGAGAAGGGACTTCATTAAACTCTTCAGTTTTTGGCTCACTACCACTCACATACTGACTAGACTTTGTGGCGTTTAGTTATCCATCGAGCACAAAACAAAAAGATCTTGTCTGAAGAGGAAATTATTACTGCAGTTTAGGACAATGCAGTAAATGCCAAATAAAACTGCTTAGGGGTACAATTTCAACATTAGTGAAGCAAGGAAAAGAAATAAAATAAAGAATGATGTTACGATTAAAAACCTTTCCTGGTAAAACCACAGAATAAACCTGTCATTCTTTTATTGCATGTTGTTGCAGGCACGGTTTTGAATGCGGAAGAGATAAACGGAGACTATGTTATGATTATTACTTCGATTTCTGAATTTCTCTGAAAGAATCTAGCTTAGTTCTAGGATAGTGCTTTGATGAGAGGAACTTTTACAAAAGTTTTTGATTTCTGAAGAATGATTTTAACTGACAACTGGAGTATTCTCACCTTCATCTTCAAACTGGCAAGATTTGAAGAATTGAAATCATAATGAATTTTATTTTCATAAACAAATGGTAAATACATATAGCAAAAAAGAAAGCACAGCGATACTGGGGTTATTGAATTTTAACGGTAAGTACGCCGAATTCTCCAAATTTTATTGTCCTGTAAGTATCTAAAATGATCTGGGCAATTATTGAAAGCTGTGTGAGATTTTATAAATAGAAGAAATACACTTTGCTCGAAATCAACTCTCGGACAATTGTTTTAATAAGTAATTTACTGTTATTCAATGATGTTAACGCTAATTACTTAGAAAACACTTCGGCTTTATCTTTAAGATGTATGAACCAATATTAGAAATTTTGCAGCAGTAACCTTTTTGGAGCACGCAGTATTGTTCGTTCTATTTATAGTTTAGTTTGATAAGCTCGATTTTTCTTTATTAGTTAATTAATTAATTTGATTATACTGATTAAAGGTTTTGCAATTGGGCTTTAAATTGATTAAAATATAAGCACTTAGCGAATTGGAGTAACTTTGGAGCTCTGTTAGAATCTTGTACATCAAATTTTAGGATAGGAATATTTTTTCATTCGAAACAGATTTTGTATAATTAAAAATATTCTATTCTTATAACTTCATTCTAAAACATCTAATAAAAATTCGAATTATAAATTTAAATTCATGCATTCATTCAACAAAAGTTATTTTATATTACAAAATAATAAAACCAAACTTGCAAGTGCATCAAGCTCGTAATGTTTTTATATTTTTCTATTGAAAAATTCTTTTTTGGCACATTTTTGATATGCGATTTTTGTTAATTCTCTTACATCTTTGTATCGAATATTTTTAGTTTCAAGTTTGCTAATTAAACAATAATAAAATTTAGTTGTTCACTTCTGGCTCTAGATTTAAGCTGGATTATCAATAGATTGTTAGTATAGAACGTATTCAATTTCAGAACAATGCTACTATAGCCGTAAAAATTGACAATTCTGTCGAATTTTATTAGGTTTGGGCATTAATTATTGTTCAGGCCATTGTTTTCAGATTGAATTATTTTGAGAATTTTAATTAGGAAATACTGATATAAATAAAAATAAAAACTCGTGTAGAAATATGTTGATAAGTAAGAAAAATTCATTAAAACCATTCGTTATCAATTAAAATTTAGTTACTGAAAATAAAATAGGAAAACGGTTTTATGAGTTTTCAATTTAAATGGAAATTAAAAATGTCGTTCCAAGACTAATTAATCATTTGTTTTGTATTGAAAATAGATTTATATCGATTTCTTTTAATCGACAATAATAGTAAAGAACGTTTCTATTTTTAAACCTTTAACCTTTTAATTTTATAAACATTTATTTTAAGTTCTGTTTATTGTTGTTATTGCATCAATTTTAGAATTTATTAGTTTTGATATGTAGTAGTAAGTACATAACATACTATAACGTATAAATGTCTTTTTAAATATTAATCTTGATTATATGTTTGTGTTCCATATTTTTGGGTTGTGTAATTTTTCTAAAACCGCCAAGAAGATAACTGTTTATTGTTTTAAAGTTTAAAATAATTATAGTAATTAGAAAGCGAAATTATTTTTTCCTCTCACGTTCTTATTCACAGGATTCTTTAGTTTTAGTTCATTTTTAACTGCAAATTAAATTTTCTACTTGATTACCCACTCGATTTTGATATTTGTGATAATTTTTTGCAATCAGAAAATTACGGAAGTCGATTTATTTATAATTTAATTAAAATTAATTCCGTTCTTTTTATATATAAGCCTGCGTCACTTTTTTATTATTCATTTCAAGATTTAATTTTATGCACTTGTCAGTTAATGAAACCATTTACATGCTCAAGTAGTTATTATTTTTGTAGTCTACGACAAATTAAGTCGGGGTTTTTATGATCATTAAGCCCGATTTGTAGTGATATAAACCAGCCTGTCTGATTAATATTGTACTGAAAATTCTTTAAAATTGTAAAAATGCAATTCAGAATCGAAGTATCACTGAAAAAGTAGTATTCCTTGTGTGAAATTTTTTTTGTCTTTACATACCTGTACAAATTTGTATCTTTTAACCGTTATCATGATTAATTTTCGGTTTTTAAATCGTGCAAACAAGAGGGAAAAAATTTTAAGACATTCTCGTTAAGTGAAACTTAAGTGTATGCAAAATGCTTGTTCATTATCATTAATATTAATTCGACATTAAATTGCTTTTAAAACTTAGGAGTTCCTATTAATTTTGGAATGTACCTCTTTTTTAACTTAATATTTTTAATTTTTTGTAATTCTAAGATTTTATAAATCAAGAAAAAGTTCAATTAGAAAAAAAATTGGTACAAACTAGATTTTCTTTGCTTTTCAATAACATTCTTTCTATTTGCGACATAAAATTAATGATTTAATAAGAGTTTTTTTCAACATTCTTTGTCATCTAGGAGGCCTCGAACCTTCGATAATAATCTCAACGTACTTGACACTTTTTCGAACATTTTTATACGATTTTTAACGTGCTTTAAACTATTCTTTGCCTATTAGCTGTTAATTCTCTTTTATCATCGATCAGAAATAAAAAATATTATGTTGTTGGATTGAAACACTTGTAATAAATAACCAAATTATTATTATAATAAAAATACTCCATATTATTATGCAACACTAACGATGGGCAATTTTGTTTACTTTGTATCTTGTTTGTTTTCAAAAAGAAATAGTGATCAAGGTACAGCAATAAAATAAAACGAAAGTTGTTAAAGTTTCTAAAATCTTATGGTAAAATAAAGGCAGTTTAGTTAAAGAATTGTGTATTTATTCTCAGCATTAGAAAATAAAGTTGAATCAAGTGCAAAAAAACTCTCTATATCCTAATATGATTGCCAATGCATGTTTTGTTCGAAGAAGCAAAAATACATTGCCATACAGCTTTGAATCTGCCTTGTTCTTGCATTGAACTCACTTGTGCTACTACACCTTTGATGGTATGGGATAAAAGATACGGTCTAGATCAAGTCATCTAAATTACAATTAAAACTTCAAAAATCATGTAAAAATTGATTATAAAAAGTCCTCCTTCTCTTCTCTTAACTCTCTTGAAATAGAAACGGTTGTAACCAACGCCGATTGAAATCTCCTTGATTTGAAAACCTTCGTTCTTAAGGATTCTTTTCCATTGGCCTAGCCTTTCTTAAGGGGGCGAGAAGGATGCCAAAAGTAAAAGAGACAAAATTTAATTATGCATAAAAAAGCTTAGATGGCTTTTAGTAAAACAAAACCGACAATTAGTCAAGTTAGATTGATTCTGTGAGTCCTTTGGCATTTAAAAAAAACGAAACGGGTAGATTGCGAATGCTTTGTGAAAAGGATTCTATCACATAACGAATAATCAAAGGTACGAAGAAGATACTGGAACTGACGATTTTAGCAAAATTTCGAAGTTCCACAAAATTCACAGAGACGCAAACCGCGTAAAAGCTGTGTTTACTACCTCACCAAAGATTTTTGTAGGAAATACAGTTGCAAAACTTGATACAGATAAGTCAGCTGTGTCTATGATCGAAACAAAAGATCTGGAGATGAAGGTCTTTTCAAAATTGTCAACGCCAAAGTATTGAAAGGACCAAAAATCATGCGCCAAAAAAGTGCAATAACTAGGTTTTTTACACTCTTAAACAGTTGTGTTCATTGAGAAAAATAACAGCACACGAGAAGTTCCCTAAGAGAAAGGAACTGAAAGATCTTGGGCTCTTTTTGAAAAAGGGATAGAAGAAGAACCGAGAAACCCCAAAAGATTTGCAAACGTTCAAAACTAGGTGGACCCAAATTGTTTAGAAATAAGTTTAGGAAAAATATTTGATATAAATTATATAAAATGCGCTTAGAATTGACTTCAGATGCTCTTTTATTGCAAAATTAAACAGCCAATAGATTTTGTCTCTCTGTTATTAGGACACTCCATTAGATTACTAGCACGGATCAGGGTCTTGTGTTGTGTGGAAGACTGAAGATGAAGATGAAGATATTTCAGACCTTCCCTGGGTATTGGGATTCCAGGCTATCTGAGCATTATCACAGTTGCCACCAGGTTGGATTCTATTTTCTGTCACTGCTGTGTCGCCCTGGCTGGGATGTCTTTTGGCATATAATCATTGTTTCGACTATTTTATGAATCTTTAAAATGACGCTCGGGCATTACTTTTTGCAGTTTTCACCATATGATCAGACTTCCACTCATTATCACCAGGAGGGGACGTCCGCGTACGCGAATACTGCGGACTGATTAGTCCCACTTTGGTCGCCGCCTGCAATGAAATCCAAGCATGTTCGAAGATCCACTTAAGTGGATTGGATGGACGACGACGTCATGAAGAGAGGTATCATCGTCTATAACCGCGGAATCATCTGTTGCTCTCTTCTGGAGGTCCGCGATTGGAACATCTTGAAGTGAAACCAATACTGTTGGAACCGTGCTTGTCAATGCTTGATCCAACCGGCCGGCACTGGTCTGTCTTATGCTCAAACTCGACTGAGCTCCCAAGTCCTGGTCATCGCTACTGAATGAATCTTTTTTTTTTCAAGTCAACGTATCAACTGACGCGACATCTAATTTGTGTCGTCCATCCATCATGATTACCTTCACCCCAGGATAGTGGATGAAGGTAATGATCAGATCTGCTGTGGGTACTTATGCTTGTGATTCTCGACCATTCTACCTTCCAAACTCACTAATTGGTGATTTCAGCGGCTATTTAATGTTTAACACAGTCAAGCAGTATAGGTCAGGCTAGGTCTTCTCACAAGCCAGCTACTGCAGCCCACGGTAGCTCTTTCCTCTACATTGGCCTCCTTAAGGGTGGTAAATATCAACCCAAAAAGATGCATTTGAATAGTTTGGATTCTTTTTGAAAGAAAAAGCTCATAGCTTAATTAAAGCGAAACGAAAATTAGCAACAAGAGCTAGAATTTAGAGCAAAAGCTCTAAATTGCATCTAACACCGTCTTAACTTTCCAATACTTCAGTATTTCTTTCGTACTGACCGATTTGTTCTGAATTTTATTGTTTAGCTGATGCTAAAGTTTAACTATTGACGTTAGGACAGATGTCCAAGATCATCAGGAGTGTGGTCTGTTTTAAAATAAGGAAGTGAAGCGAAGCGAGCCGAAATGTTTCCGTTTTGGTATGACTGGATCCAATAGAAATTAACTTGATATAACATGAAAAAGTTCAGTAACGTATTTACTACATTCTTGAAAGCCTTAGTGCCTTGATCAGGTAAAACAGTTCAATGCCAGAGCGATGCCGATCTGACACGGGCATATCTTTAATAAACGGAATCGACCCGTCAGTCACTACTTAACTCTTGAATAGTGTGAACATGAAGAACAGTGGTCTCTTTGAGATAGTAATGTTAAGATTGACGCACAATCTTTGCTACAACTTGAAGAATAGTATTTGAAATCACATTTAGAACGACTATAGTTAATGAGAAACTAAGCAACATAAACCATAGACCAGATCAGAAAGCAAGAAAACAAATTTTGTTGTCTTGAAGTCCTGATCTGTGTTGAATCTCATAAAGAACTTACTTTACTGGATTAGTTTATCACAGTAATGTGTGATGTGCAGTCGTAGTCGTTGGTTTGATTTGGTTAGCTTGTCTTATGTTGAGAGTCGCAGTATTTTTTCCGCTCTTTTGGCTCGCAAGGTTAGTAGGCAGTCTGCAAAAGATCCTTTACCAGGTGTATACCTATGAAATGAGACTTTCAGCTATTAGACCACAGATGTCGCTAGGAGTATTTTTAAACTGTCCCAAATGTCTTATTTTTTTCGTCTGTCATCTGTCAACAATATTCAATTCATTGTTTGTGATGTTTCATACAAGAACGCATTTTTTTCGCTCTTAAAAATGTCGAATTTCGTGCCTTCAAACTACGATTTGCGGACATCGTTGATTTTCTGTTATCAATTGAAGAAAAACGCTTCTCAAGCTCATCAAATGCTTATAGAAGCTTACGGTGGACATGCTCTAAGCAGAGCACAGTGCTTCAGGTGGTTTGAAAAATTCCGAAGTGGTGATTTTAGCGTGGAGGACGAGGAACGTGGCCGGCCACCGAAAAAGTTTGAGGACACCGAATTGCAAGCATTGTTGAATGAAGATGATGGTCAAACGCAAGAAATGATGGCAGAGCAGTTGGGAGTGACCCAAAAAACCATTTGCAAACGTTTGAAAGACATGGGCATGATTTTAAAGGTCGGAAGATGGGTGCCGCATGAACTGACTGAAAGGCAGCAAGAGAACCGAAAAACCACTTGTGAAATGCTGCTCTCCCGGTTCAAAAGGAAGTCTTTTTTGCATCGAATCGTTACGGGTGTATTTCTCCAATCCCAAGCGTAAACGATCGTATGGTCCGCCCGGCCACAAGCCAAAATCAACGGCCAAACCAAATCGCTTCAGCCGCAAGGCAATGCTGTGTGTTTTCTGGGATCAGCATGGTATGATTTGGTACGAGCTATTAAAACCAGGTGAAACAGTTGACGGTGCACGCTACCAACGACAATTGGCCGATTTGAACAGCGCTATACACCGAAAACGCCCAGAATATGCCGATCGGCGTCACAAAGTAATTTTTCTTGATGACAATGCACCACCACATCGAACAAGAGCGACCCGGGAATTGGTGGAGACGTACGATTGGGAACCGCTGGTGCAGGCGGCTTACTCACCAGACTTGGCGCCTTCCGATTATCATTTGTTTGCATCGATGGGCCACGCACTTTCCGAGCAGCGCTTCAATTCTCACGAAGAAGCCAAAAAATGGCTCGATGATTGGTTTGCGGCCAAAGACGGCCAATTTTTTTGGCGCGGCATTCACAAATTGCCTGAGAGATGGGTAAAATGTGTCGCTAGCGATGGCTATTATTTTGAAGATTAAATTTGTAACCATTTTTTGTTAATAAACGTTTAAAATTGAAAAAAAAAGTGTCATTTCATAGGTATACACCTGGTAGATCATCTTCAAACCAACCTTTTTGATTTCTTTAACGCTTGAAGAAATTTTTTTGAAAACTCGAAACAGGAAATAATTCGAGGGAGCCAGGTCAGGACTATTGTAGGGTAGATGGTTCAGCTACTGAAACCCGCAATATCGGATAGCAGTCTGCACTTTTCCCAACGCTTGTTGTGAATTTTCCTCATGTTTTTTCTTCTAGAGACTTTCGCAAAGTTATTGAGTTACCGTAGTTCTCTCCAGTTATGTGGGCATGGAATCCAACAGCAAAAGTTTTTTATTCTTGAACTTTTTAGGGATGAGGAAAGTCTTGTGCTTCCACTACATAAACTCCGTTTTGTATTCAGGATCTCTATAATAACACCCAAATCTCATCCAGTGACCAAGCGATGGAAAAAATTGACTTGGTCCTCACGGAACATCTCCAAGTTCTGCTGACAGCATGTCCAACTTTTCGTAAATTATTGTCCAAACTGTTATCTGTCAAGATGCGCATTACTTTAGTCATTTGGGAAATCTTCGTTTGTCCGACAAAATTAAATTCTCAATCTTCTTATGCATTTCTCCGAATGTTGCTTCCAGGGTGAGGGTGTGAGGGTCATCCTCAATGAACTCTCTACCTCACTTGAATTGCTTGCTCCAAAATTCTTTAATTAGATTCGTACAAGAACTTTATTGGTGTGCTGTCTCTTTTAATGTTAGAATCGCACTAAACTGAAACTGCATATTAGGATCTACTGAGACAAAGAAACAAGTAAGACCTATCTATCTAGTACGTGTGAATATGCGTAAACGCAACTAAATATTTTGCATTTCTTGACAAGAATTGTTATTGTTGGTGATAGAATTGTACTCCTGTCACTTATAAGGCCATGGTTTGCCATTTAGTGAAGACTGGCCTTTGAACGCACCGACTCTTTGGCATTATAAGTTTTTCGACTGCAATATTTTATCAGAGGCTAGTTGTCTGGTCTGAAGTTTTTGTAAATGATATTTACTATATTAGTATTGAAAAGTTCTTTTACGTGCATTAAAAAAAAATTAAAATTCGTTGGCAGCGGAAAAATTCTAACTAGTGTGGTGTATTTTTTGTATTTACGAGGTCTGTTCAAAAAGTATCGCGAATTTTGAATTTCCGCGGGTTACGTATATTCGATTTTCAGTATTTTGTGGCGTTATGTTGGTACTCATGTCCCTCACTTATGCCGACAAGTTCGGCCATTTTGAATGTTCAGTTAATTTTTGACAGCTGTTTTGCTTGAACGTGTTTTGGCTCGTCTTCGATTTTTGCCTATTCCAAAAAATGGATCAAAGACTCTGTATCAAATTTTGTGTGAAAAACGAAATTAAGTGCGCGGATGCATTCCGAATGTTGACTGTGGCCGAGAAGATGTGAACGACCAAGAGCGTGCTTTTGGTTTTGCTTACAGTTTTCTTCGATTGCAGGGGCGTGGTGCATCATGAGTTCTTGCCACAGGGTAGAACGGTCAATAAGGAATATTACCTGCAAGTTATGCGCAATTTGCGCGAAGCAATCCGCCAGAAACGCCCGGATTTGTGGAAGAACAAAAATTGGCTTTTGCACCATGGTAACGCCCCTGCTCACACATCGTTGCTTGTGCGCGAATTTTTGGCCAAAAACAACACACTAATGATGCCGCAGCCAGGAGAAGCTGAACAAGATCACAAAAAATGATTTTATGAAGTGCTTCGAGGATTGGAAAAAACGTTGGCACAAGTGTATAATATCTGATGGGGATTACTTTGAAGGGGACAAAATAGATATTCATGAATAAATAAATAATTTTTGAAAAAACACAAAATTCGCGATACTTTTTGAACAGACCTCGTATCCTCTATTTCAGGAGAAACACAGTGTAATCGTTGAAGAGTTAGCATTATCTTTGAAAAACCTTCATTTTGCATAAAAACAAACTTATCTAGCTCTGAGGCGAAAGCAACCAATAAAAAAAATCGGAAAAGGACAAACTACGTCATCAATACATCCTTTTGTTATTTCTTATTTAATGTATGATGTTGGTTGGTAAGGTCGTAAAACTACGAGTCTGAGGCGACAGGGTGAAGGCTGATTGCGAAGGTCGTTCAATTTAATACGAGATAATTGTAGTGGCATTCGCCGACGTAGAAGGAATGCGTGCTTCCAGACTAGGAATTTCAAGTGCCGTGTTGACTTCTATACCTAAACAGAAAGAGAAGACAAACGTGCTCGAAAAAAAATTTGCATTTTAAACCTCTACTTTCTTTTTCTAATTTTGACGTAAATGATAAACGAGTTTAAAAATAGACTGAAGTAATAAAAATGTTGCCTTAATCTACTGACACTAACGTGACCATTAGTGCTCTATTGAATACAATCATGCTTTAATTGGAGTGCATTTAATACCGAACACAATAGGTTATATTGGGTCACGTTTTATCTATTATACTATTCGTGCCTTTAACTGTCAACCGACTGATTCTTGGCATGTTCAAAATAAAAAAATTAATTATTTTAAAAAAGGGTATTGTTGACAATTTGATCCGTTTATCGCTTAATCAAGTTGAAAGGTAGTAAGAATATCGCTGCAAGTAATTTAAGCACGTAAGTAGTCGTCAGTTCGGTTTGTTATATAGAAAGTGTCAAAATGTCCTGCGACATTATTTAAGATGTGGCAACACATTGGACCCCAATGGCGAGCCAATTTTCATGTTTTAAAAACTCATTTATTAAATTCTGTTAACAATCTACGTTGATTACCCGCTTAAAAAATGGACCAAGGCTGCTGCTACTGCTGCTGCTGATTAGGTTTATAAGAATAAAAAGTAAATTTAATAATAAAATCCGTTTATTACTGCTTTGATACATCGTAAACTTCAATATCGATTATAATAAGTAGGTATGCATAAACCTGAAGATTTTTTTTTGTAAATATCACGTTTTTGGCAAATTGTCAAAAATTAACTTTTACGATTTAACGTTGAAGTTTTATTTAGGTACGTTTGGAAATCCTTGACCAAGCTGTTAAAATCTATTGAAATTATTTTTTAGTCCGCAGTAATTATTTTAATTAAAAATTAAAATATCAAATTACAATTTTCTTGTTAATTAAAACCTTGTCTGGAGTAGTATACTATAATAAAAAGAACAGCACCGATAGCGAGTCACTATCTTCCATCAGAAAGTAAATAAACTAATGGGAAAATTAACTACTGGCCCATTGCACAGTATATAAATTATAATCCGTTTATTTTTTTATCTTAGCCTTCTCTTTGCTCAAAATTAAACTTTGGGTTAATTACGGTCTGATTTATATGAACGTCATTCTATTAACTTCCTACTAAATAGCCGAACGATCGCCTTTATAGAACGTTGCGGTTTGCCAGAAGAGAACATTGTAAAATAAAACATAGAAACTTCGAGTTGAACCAATTCCATTATATTATTTGTTTTGAGATCTAAAAACTAGGAGCACGGACGACGCCACAAAAGTTTTATTTCGTTTGTAATTCATGGCATACTTTTCGAAGTTTTTTTTTCTATTCACGTAAATTTCGTGAATGTTCTCTTTATGTTTTTCTTTCGGAAATTGGCGATAAAAAAGGGAAAACATATTTACTTGTGCATTGTTTGTTTATCTTTTTTTCTAATTAAATGACATTATTGCTCCTAATCAATATCAATGGTTCTAATAGATCCTTTTAAAGGCAATAGTAGTGAAAGAGATTAGTGTTCTAACCTCAATATTTTGGTATAACAAACAATAATTGTTCGTATACAACATAATGAATAAAACCACTATGATCAATTTTGATGATTTTGGATCTGTCTTTGGTGGCTTTCAAGTACAGATCAATAGGCTTGATAGTTCTCGAAAAATAGGATACAGTGGTTGGATTATTAGAAGAGAATGCGATTTTAATTATGTGTGCAAGAAACTATTAGTAAAATATCCTTAAAAGAAACAAGAGACTGTCGTGCGAAAGAGTCTACCCCCGTTAGTTATTTTCTAAAATTTCCTATTGATATTGAACAGTTGATAAAAGACGGGTAATCGTGCTGTTCCATGTGGAACGGAAAAAGTTTGGCGCACGACTAAAGATACATTGACACCGAAATGTCTTGTCCTGGTGATGCAATATGTTACTGTCAATATTTCAATGAAAACGAATTTTTTTCTGTTCGTCGCTTGAGCGACGAAGAAGTCTTTCTCTGATTGATCATTTTAAACGATGATGATTTTCGAGAATGACAAAATGGCATTAGCACGCATATCACATGCAGGGTTTATCAAAAAGTATCAGGACTATATTCATGAAAAAAAATCTATTGCAGACATACGTACAACGAGTTAAAAATTTTCAAAATGACATTTTCTGCTTCTTGCCAATGCTTCTGCCACGTATGCTAAGCCCCCTGGAAGTCTGCAACCGGAATCTCTTTCAGGCACTGCGTCAAAGCCGCTTGCACTCTTCCTTCGTCTTATAATGACGTCCTTTCTGGCGTTATTACACCCTAGGGAAGATAAAAGAAATCGGACTGAACTGTAGGGAGGCTGAGGAAGCGTTACCACGTTGTGACGACTTGTGATTCGACGCATTGTCATGATGGAGAATCCAGGTATCGGATACGACAGACTCTTAACTCCAGTACTTCCACGTAAAACTGACCGTTCACTGTTTGTCCGCAAGTACAAGCTCCCTGTGGACCACACGCTTGGAGTGAAAGCGTTGATTTCACTTTTGATTTCCTTAAGTAGCCCTTTTTTGGGCGAGGAGAGGCGCTGATATGCTACTTCGCGCTTTGTCTTTTCATCTCGGGTTCGTACTCGAACACCCATGTTTTATCACCGGTTATCATATTGTCCAAAAAAGATTAGACTCAAGCTCGACACGTTCCAACAGTTCCTTACAAATTGACACACGGATCTTCTTCTATTGTCCGGACAAAACCTTTGGAACCAATTTGGCACAATTTCCTCAACTGCACAATAATTGAATACACACTGGATATCTGTAAATTCAGACTTTTCAGCAATCATTCTCACACTCACACGTCGATCAGAGTTCAAAAGTTCTTTTACTTTTGCCACATTTTCCTCATTTCGGCTTGTTGACGTTGCTCGCTGTCAACTTTCTTCCTCGCCTCTTTAAACTTCTTGTGCCATTCGAAAACTCGTGTTTTTGACATGGCATCCTCCCCGTGGGCTTCACAGATCATGGCAAGAGTCTCAGCACCGGGTCTGTTCAGTTTCACGCAAAACTTGATCGCATACCACTATTCATCGTGATTCCTGACGACACAACAAAATAACTGCTCACTCCGGGCGCGATAAACACTGCAAAGGCTCAGACACAACTGAGCCAGGTTGTGTCGTATACCTGAAATCCCCTAACAACGTCTTTGCCCAGGGATGTAACCCTGTACCTCGTACCCTTCGCTAGAAAAAAATCAGTTCCGATACCTTTTGAATAGACCCTGTATGTGTAGTTCATTAAAGTGTTGACAAACACAATTATACTATGAAAGAGTTAAATTAAACTCATTTGATAACCAAAAAAAACAGCTATGTTGCCAAGTTGGAAGCTAAATAGAAATCGCGAAAATTACGTAAATAATGTTTATCCTCGCCTGGAAGACGGAAAATCTGGAAAAGTAGGGCTTCCCACGCGGCCGGTATTCCACAAAGATCTTTCACCATGCCATTCTTTGATGTTCGAGTAAGAGCCCACATGTTTGGTTTGGAGCCCGAGAAAGGTTCTTCATATATTTATGGACGCCCGCGGAGTCGCAAAAAACAATCTTTGCTTAAGGGCGCTGACGTGATTTGAACCGGTTCTTGTCGCCAATAAACACGGGACGACTCTTGAGGTGATTTTTACTAAAACAACAGCTGTAATCCACCGTTGCCGCAGCTGACAATAGATCCCCAGATTTGACGATTTTACAACTTTTTGCATCCTTCTGATTGGTTGTGACGACGTGCTTCACTGTTCACTTTCGTATCCGTTTTTAAACAAGAGGTAGCAACGATCGTGTTTTTTCTTCAATAGCTATAAAGTTGTTTTTATTTCAACCATTGAATTAATTATTTGTATAAATTAATTAAGTGTGTAATGAATATTGTGGATAACTTTAAATCATAATTTCTGCAGAAGTAAGAATCACAGCAGCTAAAATAAGGGTCCCTTTTTTTGACGATGACATGACAATAGTTAACCAGCTGGAATTTTCAGAAAGGTTTCATGGAAATCCTGGAAAATCCGATTTGAAATGCAGAGTCCGAACCCCGAACTGAACATTCTAGTAGATGGTCATGAAATAGAGCCTCTTTTTAGACTTTTATTCTCCTGTGGAGCATTTTGGCTTGGATCTTTAGAACGCATTATTGTATCAAAACGGAACTTCTTTCATAACATATTTAATTTGTTTGGACGCAAGATGAATATAGTCTTGAGCAACTTTCATTTGTTTCCATTTATCAACTTACTAAGGAAGAAACTTGTGTTTAGCCTAAAAGCCTTTTATATCATATAATGACCAGTTCGATTATTTATGAAAAAGCTTGGGCCAAAACTCGTCTTAAGGAGAAAACAAAAACAAAGATAATGCCACAACGAACAATCTGAACGGATGACAATCAGCAGAGATTGGTATGTTTGAGATCTTGCATAGTTTCAACAGAAAAATGCTCGGGAGTCCAGAATTCTTAATCTATACCTCTTCAATTTCAAATTGAGACTGATCTGAACTTCATTTAAAATCAATTAGTCTCAATTTGATTGATCTTGATTTGGAGCGGATTGGTCTCAACTTAAATTTGATTAGACCTGATTGGAAACTGATTATTCACATTTCGATATTGATTGGTCCCAATTTGAAGTTAAAAACGTATACGATAGATGTAAATTAATCTAGAGTTACGCAGATAGATTTACTTTGGATCAACTTTTGATGCATTTAAAACTATGATCCCCAAATACTGTACGAGATACCTTTTGGCACGATCCTCTTTCCATATTGATTGATATCAGATCTAATCTGCATTGTATCTGATACAATACCAATACCATTCTGGTGACTGTCCCTGTATTACATGACTTTCTGGGCTCTTCTCCATTATCTGTAATCAGCTGGGCCTTTATTTGAAAATTCAGCCAATTTCCCTCTTTTACAGTCAAAACCAATTTAACTTAAATTAACTAATCGTGTTTTTAATTCTTTCTAAACTTGTTAACAAATAACCAAAGTTAAATTGAATTGAGCTTTTTGGTTCAACGATTCGTGTAGTGGGAAACTTGCTCAGAATCGATATCCAATGAGCGTGGTTTGCTGTGGCTCGTGGCTTAAAGGTTTGCAATAACTTGGTAAAATTGGGGTCCCATGGCTTGTGGTTCCTTCAGGTTTGGGTTCAGGACTTACAGTGGCTTGACATCTGGTGTATAACGTTACTCTCTACGTAGACAAATTAATGATTTTCTAGGTAACCGCGAGTATGCACAACTCGACACATGACGAACGCATTTGGGTCTAGACGTGTAAAGTTTCTTGAACTTACCTTTGTTGTTTACCGTCATTGAAGCCATAAAGCTGAGATCCCATCAAGGCTTGTCACAATGCGTAACGACTAATCGTCATGAGTTACGCACCTTGGGACCGGGCTGTTCGCCACGTGTGATGGTAGTAAGAGAACATAAATCAAAGGAGATCTTTTAACTAACGTGAACAAGTAATTTGCTTTTGTTTTCGTTGCTCTGGTTCTTGAGTATCCGTTTTCCAAACACTTCCCGCAACGCCAAATTAGTAGTGTCTTTTTTTCTTGCTCAAGCTTGGTCCAGAAAACCAACCAAAGTCATTAGTGACGCAAACAGATAACTAACTTATGATGACTTGTCGTTGATCAAGGTGGTAGGGCCCTCGATTAAGCATACGTACCGACCAAAAGAATCTATTTGAGTTGAATAGAATTACATCAGATCTCATTTAGCTTAGCTTTTTCTTTCTTTTTTTCAAATACTTCGAGTAGATACTTCATGAAACGTTCAACCTTCCACGTTTTGATTGTTTTTCCAGCAATTAATTTATGTGTAAGTTGGGGGTTTTAAGGTTTCTTCACTGTTTTTATCTGTCCATATACGATCTTCTTAAATTTTTTATTTTTTATTTATTTATATGAAGCATATAATGTCAATCTTCTGGATCCTTTGTCGGTAAATGCCAGGTTTTTTTTGTTTGCTTAGAAATTCTGCAGTAAGACATACTTGAATCAATTAATCGCTCTCTTCAGGCCGTGTTGTAACCTACAATTAATTCACTTATGTAGGTGTTCTTAAAATATTTACAGCCCAAGGCCGCCTATTGGATTTATTCTGGTGTGACTATTTATTTTTTCTTGCGTGTGCATGTTAACCGTTTTGTTTTAAGTTTCAATGTGACTTTTTAAGCAATTGGTTGTTATTTGTGGTAATAAAGTGAAATTAAGTTTTTAATAAAAAAATCTTTTCTGTAGGTTTATAGTTCTGCTTTTACGTAAATGAACAATGTTACTGGGATATAAGATTATATTTTGCTGGTTTCATATAATCACGTAGATGATGTTTGCTTTCATTATGGCATGTTAAATTCCTTGTTTAGAGAGTTTATAATTCCCTCATTACTACTAAAACCTTAATTACAGTTTTTAGTAAAATTGCCGTTGTTATAAATTTATAGAAAAAAAGACGGAAAGAGAATTTTAGAATAAACTTTTGCTTTTCACCTCCGGTCATCTTCTTATTATAATTTCTGTTATACTTTCATTTATCTTTAACAAATCTTTCCTTTTAATTACATTGCCCCAAATTTAGTTTTAATCAACGATTTCGTAGATCAGTGCACAGATAATTTTAATAATCGTTAACTCGGTAGGTTTTCTCATTTCATCGTTTTAATCTAATATTTAATTTTTATTTTTTCTGTACTTTATTTTATTTCTTCGCTATTCTTTTAATCTCTAATGAGGAACAATAGAAAAGAAACTTTTAAGTTTGCATCACTCGAGTTAACTAGCACATTGTTAGATTCTGCACTTTTATTGCTCGAGGTTAGCTTGTGGTAAGATCAAATTTTCCGTTTGCATACAAATGATATTAACAGGAACTTATAAGTGTAGTTCTGTATTGTCTTTTCAAATAAAACAATGAGTGTAGAAATAATAAGTATAATCACATATGAAAATCATCAAGTTTTATTGACCTGCAATAATAGGTTTTGTTAGGTAAATGTTTATTCTTAGCCCGTTATATTTTTTTGTGCAGTCTCATTAGTTGTCACTTTGTGGCACTGTTATTTTGTAAGTGGGAGAATAATCTCTTTTTGTAAATTCAAGCTATTTGCATTACAAGAAGCAATATTAAAAAAACAAATAATTAAAAGCGAAAGTCAATTAGTTTTTCCTTTATAAACCGTCCATAAAAAAAGATCAAAGCCTAAGTTTGCAGTTCTACCGATACATCTGTTGTCATTCGCTCAGTTTCATTCTAATTTAGTTGCCAAAACTAATATAAATTTGCTGCGCGTTTAAAAAAATACATTAAGTATATGTATCAGAAAAAATCCACTGCATGATTTGTTTTGCTTGTCTGATCTATTACTTCATCCAAAACTTTTTTTTCTGTTGGTACCATATGAATCACGCAGATACAGTAAACTTGGCTGTTTGTCAAAAATGCTGGAAGTTTTACGTTGTTTTCCTTTGTTGAGGTGTTATCGCCCCTTGAATTATTTTTAATTTTAAATTTCTCTATTGCTTAAAAGAAATCGATCTTAATCGAAAGGGATTTAATTTATTGAATTTTATACATTTTGGATGTTGCGTAAGTTTATTTATTAAGAGAAGAGTTGGGGATTAGGTTTTTCTATATATCTTAGTTGACAGCGGAATTTTAACGGAAAGCTGTTAATTTTTCATTCAATCAATGGTGATTTTAAAAAATTGCGCTGCTTGGCAAAAATATAATTTGTTTAGGAATGTGGGCCAAATTTTCGCAGTATAATTTTCCTCTTCAAACATTAATTGGGAAAATTCTCTATCTCTATCAAGTCTAAGGTTTATACTTAGTCTACCTACTTATTTTATTAAAAGCTCCCAATTTAATCTTGAGTATTTTAGGAAGCGGCTTCAACAAAACTAATAAAACGATACTCGATAAAAACAGTTCCTTTAATTAAACGGACAAGATATTTGCCAACGAAATTTTACGTAGATGCAATAGTAGGTAATAAACTAGAACGAATATAAATAAATACTGAGAAAAGTATTTTGAAAATCACGCTAGTTGTGCATTATCAGAGGAAAATTTGGGATACCAGGAACTAAATTGACGTCAGATGTTCATAATTTTGAGAAAAGAAATTATTTTAGAAGACGTTCCACGTTGTCAAACAAATGCAACAAAGTAAATGTAGTTGTCAAGCATGTTTTTGCCATGTGTTTGTGAATACCAATTCAGATCCAAGTTCGATATATCTTGCTCGTTAGTCTTTTGATAAATTTGTAAAACCTTGTGACTTGTTTCACGTTGCACCATGAAAGTTAAGATTTGCAATACCAGACGCATGAACATTATAATTAACAAAGATTGCCTGTATCATCACTAAATATGGCAGGACATTACATGCGAGCAAATGCATTCTTAAAATACGATCGGAGAACACAAGAGTAATAAAGTGAGATAAATAAATGGCGGGAGTTTTGAGATAGTCGGGAGATTTCTCGACACAGTAAACAAACTTTTCCAGTGAGAAGAAGAAGATCAGTGTCGATTTTCTGAACAAATAGGAGAAAGCTACTATTAAAAGTCAAATGCTTGACTTGCATTTTGCGATGATTATGTCAAAGATTTGAATCATTAAGATTCTGGAAGAATAGTAGTTTTTTGAGGTATTTATTAGGAAGAAATCTTGATACATTTAGTAGTGTGATCTAATCTAATATGATTATCCATAGAATTGTGGTGAAATCTGTGCGTTCAGGAACTTTGAAGAAAACTCATTGCGGCAAAAATCATTTAAAGAGTTCCCAAAACTAAGCTAATTTAGAAGTAAACACTGCTTTAAAGTTTACCAAACTGGCGGTCTCAACTACATGTCTTACTTTTTTAAGACAAACGCTTCATAATTACAATTTTTTATGATTATTTTGCATCTGGGGCATTTTTCTTAATGATGATCTGGTCTGAGAACGTGCATTTCTTGAATTTCCTATTTTGTTGAACTTTGTACATAAATGACTTAATATTGCGGCGCGGCGTGTTTATCTCAAAGGGTGCTGTGACACGACTCTGGTGTATGGTCCTGCAAATTCATAGCCTTAAGTTGCGGATATCAGCTGCAATTAATATTTGGTAATTGTTTAATATCAATAATAGTTTTGTGAGTCAGTGACAATCGTGTGACCTAGCTGTGGGTCACTAGTGAAAAAGGGACAGAACCTCTGGACTATATAGATTGGAAGTACAAAAGCCAAAAAGAGGGGAGAAGAAAGAAAGTGAAGGCGCTAACGACAATCCCAAAAGTAAGTGAAAGCGCTCGTTATCCAGAAAAGTAAAAGATGTGTAAAGCCATCGAGCTAAAACCAGCGATCGCCGACCGAAAGCAGTTAATATACTGATAAAATAGTCATCGGGCGATTCTGAGCGTCGTCAAGTGGTCAAGAATGGATTCGTGTCTTTGACCAAACGGAAGTAATAAAGGTTTTCGTTGGAAACTTTTAAATGAAACGTCGTGCTTCCCCAAACGGTCAAACTTTTAAACTTTTTTTTCACCAACTCTGCAAACATTATTAAGATTACCTACTATAAGTGTCTCACGTTTTCTTAGTTCCGTAGACAGCCAACGGTTGAATTTGGCCAAAACCTTCTTTAGCAATACCACGAATTAAGACAAAGTTACTAAGGTGCCCTAAGAACCTGTTATGTAACTTTGTAAATGGTCATCAGACGAATCTCATGCTTTTGTAAAAGTCCAACATTGCCTTTCCTAACCATACCATTTACGAAATAAGATTTTGTGATTTTCTTCGACGTCATCTTTGGCGGCCAAATGTTGATCATAGTCTTTTTTAATAATACCACAAATTCAGATATGAAGAAATTAGCTGGATATATATATATATATATATATATATATATAAATGACTTTCTATGAGCGTTCCTCGTTTTCTTAATTTCGACGACCATGAGTCGAATTTCATTACTCCTTTTGCGTTTTCTTAATTCCGTAAACGGTCAGAATTTGAATTTCGCGCTCTTTTTGGCAGCCAAACCTCACACATTGCTTTTCTTAACAATGCTGCAATTTAAAATTAAAAGAAAAAAAATTAGGAGAACTTGTTACGAGTGTCTCGCGGTTTCTTAACTTCAGATTTACCGTATGATATACTTTTAGACCGCCTTCGGCAGCCGAAAGTCGTACATGGGCTTCTTTAACAATACCGCAAATTAAGGTAAGAAACAGTTAGATAGGTACATTAAGAAGTCCTGTTATGAGGATTTATGGCTTTTTTTAACTTCGTAGACGGCTATCAGTCAAATCTTCCAGCTATTATTACAAATTGAGATAAGAAAAGGTAAGCTACCTACATTAAGAGAACTTGGTACGAGCGTCTCGTGTTTTCTTAACTCCAAATTTGCGATCTACTTGGAGACCGCCTTCGGCGGCCGAAAGTCGTACATTGGCTTCTCTAATAATACCGTAAATTAAGGTAAAAAAAAGTTAGATAGGTACATTAAGAGGTCCTGTTATGATGAGCGTTTAGGGCTTTTTTAACTCCGTGGGCAGCCAATCTCCCGGCTATCAATCATCAGCTATTATTACAAATTAAGATAAGAAAAAGCTAGATACCTTAAGAGAATTTGCTATCAGCGTTTTGCGTTTTTTTAGCTCTATAGACAGCTAAGTAAAGGACGTTTTAATGTGCTCGTGATTTGTTTAAATCGTATCCGCTCAAGTTTGAAACGATCTGAATGAACATATTGACACTACAACGGCTGCATTGTCGTATGTTCTATTTAGTAACCTCACAAATAGAGATGAGCCAGATATCACGTAGTTGCTATTTCTCACAGTGATTTTAATAGGATCAGTTTAGAGAGTATTTTGGTGTAAATTCTAGAATATTTTTTTTCGAGAAGGTTTCGTTGATTCTGCATAGACGGTGCCATGTGGAATTTAGTTAAAATGTCACCAATTGAATTAAAGTGCCGTAATTCAATGTTCCAAGTATGTTAGAGAAAGAAATCCAATTGTTGTTACCTATTTTGAGATTTCTCTACAGTTTGCTTTCTCGTGCTAGAAATTTAAAATTTTGTATGTCGATAATAGAAACCTGTAATCATACAACAGATATATTAAAAGCTAATACCAGTGGTATATATCCTTTATACCTATTGCTGAACAATATCAGTTTAGTTCAATCAGAACCAGAAAAAGTACCTTAAGGGCACTTGTTATGAACGTTTCGCTTTTTCTTAACGCTATAGAGGTCAGCAGCTAAATTTGGTGTTTTTTGACAAGACTGCCATCGGCGACCAATACCACAAATTAAGAAACTAACTGCACAAAATTGCATGCAGAGCAATGAACTTAAAATACGATTGGATGATTAAATAGCGGTTTTAGGATTCCCACTCTTCTAAAAAACTTTAAAACGACCTAAATCAAGATACAAATTTTTGCATCTTCGTCAGATCAAATCATAATCTGCGGAGCAGCAGCAGAATCCACTGTAGGTATATACCTTTTCGGCCTAGATGTAATTTGGTATTTGGTTGGTGAACGCTGTTGCACGCGGTCAAGGATGGATGATTGAAAACGCTTAAAACGTGTCCGGCCTGGGTCAGGGGGAAGTGTGGAGGTTCGGCTGGTCCGGTCTACAGTTCTCTGTCGGCTTCACCGTCGCCACTGGTGTAAGAGCAACTACGCCGACCGCGCCTACTCATACTACAAGTGCATCGGACCCTACCTCGCGGCGCACCAGTCTAATTGGCCTCCGGAATGTTGTTAGCCTCCGAAATCTTGCTAGTACCTGAAACAAGAGTTGCGGCGGGGCGGAGGGGGGTTTTGGAGGGTTGTAGAATGTTGGAGGTTTAGAGAATGAATGTCCTGAGCGTCACCTGGCTGCCAGGAGTGTGTCCTCCAAGATGTCTTGGAGGTCATTGGGGAGCTCCGGGGCTTGGACGAGTAAAAAGGCTGGAGGGTGCATCTTTGCTAACTGTATTAAGATTATGAATTTTTTCAAACGAAATTGAAGAAATCAGCAAACAGAATTTTGCAAGACAGAGCAACTTTAGCAGCATGCTTTCTGTAGTTCCATAGTATTGATATTTTGAAAAGTAACACGATTCAATGGGGTAGGTTCTCAGTTTTTTGAATTTTTGATTTGTATTTGTTATAAACACATTAATTTTCTGTTTGTTGAATCAAATAAGTGATATCAACTTATGCTTGTTAATAGCATTTGTTTAGGTGTAATAGTTAAATGACCAAGCAGAAACCATGGATTTTATATTTTATACCACTCGGTTTGGAAAGAAGTTTGGTCACAATCTAAAGACCATTCGATCTTTTCTAGCATTCGTTGTTCAGATTCTTGACAAACACCTACAGTATTGTTGTTGAAATGGTAACTTTACTATCGCATGTGGCCGTTTGGAGTACGAGCCCTACCTGTGTTCGTGTCTATCTCCCTTAAGAAGGTTGTTTAGTTCTTGTAAGAAAAACGCAGAATGCGGCTAATACCGCCACCTTACCATTTTGAATTTATCTTTACAGTTGATTCTGGTATCTGACTATTTATTATATATTATAGAAAATAACGTAGCACATAGTAGATTTAATGTGATTTACAACGAAATGCACCGTGCTAGCTAATTTGGCGGGTTAGGCAACAGAAAGTTAAAAAGAATAATCTATTACAGATTCATCTGGTCATCTCAATATCTGTATCACTGAAAAATTCAGATTGGTTAATTCTGAATGATTGAACTTATTAAGAATTAAATGTAGCCATTACAGAAACATAGAAAAAGGTTAAGGGCTTTCAGTAGTTCTGATAATAGGAGTTATAGTTATGTCTAAAAATGAACAATTTCGAGTTCGATGTATTCTTATCACTCACCTTGTTCTTTTGGCGATAAGTTATATAAACATGTCTATTTCCCCTTTTAAATAGGAAAAACTTGAAATTTGTATACTTACCTTCAACTATCAGATAAAATACTATAGAAGTCAAACTTGGGTGCATTCGTACAGCTCCAATCCCGTTATCTTATCGTAGTAAAACATTGATATGCAATGTGACGATAAGAATTGCACCATTAAAGCGCTTACAAAACAAAAATATTGTAAGATAAAAATGTCCTGTTAATATCGCAGTGAATGGTATATGTGTGACAAAATATGTTTTTTAAATCATCTTAAAAATAACTTGAATTACTTAATATGAACAAGAAGGAGGTAGGTGGTTAAATCTAGTACGTAGAAAACCCATTCTGTTTAGAATCCTTTTACTAATTAGAAATTATTAGCGTATTTATTTATTATCAATAAATCAGGTTAATAGTGTTGATTTAAATGGACATATACCATCTGTCGGCAATATTAAATTGAGACAAAGCTACCAACAGCGGTAATAACCGCACATCTATAGCGGCGGCGTCCCTGTCATATAAAATTAACTGATGTTTTCACTTACGTTATTTCTCGAGTTTCCTAATTCATTACTTGATGATATTTTTAACAGCTCATCAACTTCCTGCTTTTAATAATAATATTACTAAATGTACTGTTTTCTTAAAAATAACAATAATATAATAATTTTGCATAATTAACATAACTCAGAAACAATCAAACGTCCCACCTGTAATATTATCATTCTGAATCATCACTAAAAATAAATATAAATTGTTCCAACCTATAAAATTGTTATTAAAAGACCATTGCTCTTTTTCAGGCACGTTCAACCGGGATAATCTCGTTACCACCAGGAAGCAGAGGTCCACGGAGTCTATATTTACGCAGGCATGGAGATAGTTTTGGTTTTACATTACGGCATTTCATTGTTTACCCTCCAGATTCCCTTCAAGTAAGTTATTTTGTAACTACGTTTACTTTTCAATTTACAAGGAAAAAAACTCTAATTGTGGTCGTATTGTGAAACGCCGCAAATGAATGGTAAACATAATCTCTCGTTACCATTTGTTATTGGGAAATTGCGGTTAATATCCTATATTGTATAGGATATTTTATTACAGAATTCGAGTAGTGTATGGCTCGCCAATGGTGTTATTGTGTACGAGGAACAATAATTTCTAGTTTGGCTTTTTTATAATTGAGCTTGTAATTATAAATTCATTACACAAATAATA
>VTPC01000498.1:61275-74556 GCA_011009095.1 Ignelater luminosus | reverse complement strand
TGAGTGATATAATCTATCTCGTCTAATAAAAAAAGGGAAAAATGTGTTGCCATTTGACAGTAGGGCTAATATTGCAATTTAAATGGGACATAGGTAAAAGAGAAAGAAGTAAAGCAATAAAAATCTAGTCAACTATGTTTTTCTATAACTTTTGAAATGATCAGTTAATGATTTCAGTATGAATTTAAATTCGAATAATTATTATTATCGTCTAAGGGGGCGAAAACATAGTGATGTGTCACATTTAGACCCCTTTAGCTATGCGCCTGTTATATGCGGGTTTTTGTTCATTTTCGTAATTTAAAAAAAATTCTACACTTCTATTGATCTTGTGGTGGAGAAAAACCGTTAGAAACAGGTAAATGAGCGACCTTGGATAATGACACTATGAGGGGTAAAATGTTTTCAGACAGATTTAAGTCTTCATAGAGGTAAGTTGTCGTTTGGAATATTATCAATATTATTTTTATTTTTAATGCTTAAATTCATAAAAATACGTAGCAGTTGCTTTGTAATTGTTCATTTAACAATTTAACAATATTCTATATTAGTAACACTACTCATCACTAAGTTTTTAAAAGCTTTTAATAATTTTATTTCAGATATGGTTCATGGGAAATTTATTTAAGGCGACCACAGACCGAGAGATGCTTAAACCAGGGGTGAGTGCGGTGATATTGGTGTCTTGACAAATTGTTAGAAAAATCGTTTGAGTTTCAAGTTTAAAATCTGGTGCGTGTTGTAGTTAAACAAAAAAGGACACAATCTATACTGCGTTGAAAAAATCCAAACACCCCGGAAATGTTAGTGGTTTGCACTGGAACTTGGAGATATGTAATGTATAATTCGTATCAAATTTAGGTACAAAAGCGAAACAAATAGTACGTAGGACGAATTTAACAACGAAATCTTAATAATTAAATAGGTTTCTAACGATAGAAATTTAACAAATAAAAAATTATAAATGTTTGAGTGTTCGGATTTTTTGTAAATCTGTGTTATAATCTATCTTGAAAAACCCAACTCAGCCTGTGTTTTAAAACTGCATAAACTTACATTTAGGTACATATGTGCGTACATAAGGGTAAATACGTGAAACGTAATTATTAGTAAGTAGTGTGGTTTGTTAATTTTTAAATATTTTATGTTGTACATGTGTTATGTATATTCTATAACAAAATATTTAATTTATGTTGTCTTAATTTATCTTTTCTTTTCTACTCGATCTTAATTATAGATTTAATAGACATAAAACTTTATTTGTAAGTAATCAAACCAAAAATAAAAGCTTAATAAGATATAGATAAGTTTATAGAACAAAATATTAATTAAATCTGTCAATTAACTCACTAATTACTGCAATACTAAAATTATTTAACTGCATTAAATCGATTCCGCTTACCCATACAGTTCCTATATAGGAATGCCAATGTAAATCCGAACTTGCAACAACGCCATCTGTTGACAAGCTTAACTTTCGATTTCTTATGTCTTCAAATGATGGCGCTGTAGCTGACTCGGATTGATGCGGTTGTACGGCACAGAAACTGTATGTGCTATGCTATGCTATGCCATACAGATACTAAACGGTTCCTACACCAGATCTCACCACGATGCCTACACAGTATAGACCCAGAATTAGCGTTTCATTCCCTAGTCGTAACGGACTCGGCAATCTGTACTGTTCCTACCTTATTGTGCTACTAGGGTAATTAGAGGTTTGAAGATATGCTCGAATATTAGCTTGAAAATATGATTTTTGTATAGTTTTCTCAAAATAATCTTTGGCTATGATAGTTGTGCCAATGCTCATAGTACCTATGGCCCTGACTTTAAAAGACTAGCTTGTTAACAATTAAACGTTATTTAAAGGCTTGAATTATTTGCTGGAAGATATGAGTACTATGTAGTTTTTTTGCAAAATAATCTTCATCTGTTAGTTTTTAAAGGATTAGGTGCCAATACTCATACTTACGGTCCTGATTTGAAAAAAACTGGTTTGTTAATCATTAAAAGCTGTATAATGGCTTTAAGAATTCGTTTGAAAAATATTAGTATTGTTTAGTTATCTCAAAGCAATCTTTGCTTATGTTAGCTCTCGATGGGCCGGGGTGCACGTACTCACACTTACAGCCCTGATTTCGAAAAACTTGATTGTTGATAATTATAGTGTAAGTAAAGGCTTGAAGAATTTGCTAGAAGACATGACTTATGTTAAGTTTTTTCAAAATAATATTTCAGTCTATGTTAGTTGTTTCGGGCCGAAGTGAAAGTATCACACCGATGCGACGGCCCTCATTTTAAAAATTGTATTTGTTCATAATTAAATGCTAATTAAAGGCTTTTGGTATTGTTCTTAAAAATTAGATTTTCTTTCGATTATTTTCGCCCAAGTGAACTCCATCAATTTGGTTTGTTTCGTTTTCTAAAGAAATACTTAACAAATTGTCGAATATGAAGATTTGCGATGTCATCGTGAAGTCTTTAATTAGCCTTTAATTATTCACTACCTTCATCCAGATTTACTAAGTATGTGTCGTAAATTCTGCTAATTATTTCTAAAACTAGCGGAACATTTAATTTAAAAGAAAAATTTGAAGAGACTAAAATTTGGGAATGGGGCACTTTAGCCTACAACTAGCCTTTTATTTTCCATATGGTCCCATATAGTTTTTACAATATGGCTCCGCCTGCTTTATGCTACTATTTTTTAGCGATCCCTAGGAATTATTTATTATTTGCGTTTTGAAAATATTACAGCTCATCACAGCTGGTATTATGATAATATAATGTATGCTGATGCAGTGTTATAGAAACAGTATTATTTATTTATTAAAAATCTTCTGCAAATGTCCATTATCACATAGGAATAAGTTGCTATAGTACAATACTACTACATCATATATAAATATAATTGATTTAATGAATCTATGTTCATATGCCCTGTACGTATATTGTAACCACAATATGAATACAGTAACAACAATTGAAAATTAAAAAAATCGACAAAAAAATACTGAAAATTGCAATATAAGTGACATATAATAATAATAATAATAATGTTGTTTTCAAAAGCGTTGACATTTTTCAACATCTCACATACATTTTTACATACCTAAAAGACCAGGTCATTCTGACTAAAACCTCTTTAAATATCTTTGCAAGTATTCTTTATTTTATTTTAAATTTTACATTTCCTTACTTTTTACAAAATACACGTTTAAAATTACCACAAGGAAGTGAATGTTTAATTGTTTTGATTGCAAGAACGAATAACACATTTTATAAACATGAAAGCAAAAAAAAATCGGGGACTCGATGAAAAATTTATGTCGTATAAATCACAAACTGTACATGTTAAGGCTTTAAAACATTTTCTAACGTTGAATTCTCTCACTGCTATAAGTGCTAACTCGACATATATTTCTAAAAGTCCGCCGCTTGTTAAGACCTATTGAAAACGTTCCAATAAAGCGGTGCCAACATTTTTATGTTATAATTCACAATGTCTGCCAGAAGGTCTGGGTCTTTTTTCTTTAGAACACGTGATCTTACGTGGAAGATGATTCTACCGTTTAGAAAGACTGCCAAGAAATTTTTGTTTTGTTTGAAACCGATTTGGAAACTTATAACTTGACGAAATTGCGTGGTTGTGAGTTATTGCGGCGCTGAAAACGATACAAGAGATTTAACATATGAAAACCTGGTTAAATGATAATTTTGATGTGATGTACATTATCACTGTGTTAAAATTCTGCCTTTACGCTTTTTATGTAAAACCAATACTAACACAACTAGATGCGTTTAAAAAATATATGAAACAAAAAATTTCTAAACAAAAACTGCATTGAACTGATTTCATAAAACCAACTTTTTCACAGAAGTTTCTGAGATCGAAAAACTTACACTTTAGATTTATGTTTCAGTATTTATTAGTGACCAACTAAAATATACCTATTACTACACCATATCAGTAGATGAAAAGTCGGAATGTCTTTGCAAGAATCTAAATAGTAAATTACAAATTATACTACATAATTTACAAATAATACCACTAAAAAACCAGCAGTTACACAAAATACAAGTCTTGATTGGTGTAATTTGATCTCTCAATCTCCAGTGACAAGATAAAGTAAAAAACAACATTAAGTTGTTTCAAGGAAACTACAGGCCTTAATAATGACGAGGAAGGATGGACCTCCAACCGATTAAATGTAACAAAATTGCAGATATCAAACCCAAATTACAAAAACAACTCGTGATAGAATATGTTCAACAAACAGGAAATACTTAAAAGATATCGCATAGAAAAAAGAACAAACTTTTGGACAAAATACGCAAAAATAATGAAAACGCTGAATTAATTCGATTTTGATATAAAACCACAAAAATTGGCCATCGCATATAAAATCCTGAACAAAATAACTATCCCTATTGAACTATAAATAGAGAGAAACTTAATAACAAACCAGATAAAAAGATCTAGACATGCAGTCCCTGAAGACGAAGTCTGCCTATTAAGAGATACGTCAAACGCCTACCGTCCTTTCAAATAAAAGAGTTTGGCGTTCATTAAGAGCAGAACACTTGACGATATTGCTCCAGAAAAATGAAAGATTTCTTAAAAACAAAGCATTTGCTTTGAAATTGCTTAAATTGCAATATAAAATGTTGAAAGTTTTTAAAGTATAAATAAATAATGCAGCGAGAGTTTAGATTTTCTTTTGCGATAAAAGTCATTTTTAAAAAATAAATTTTCTAAATGTGTGTTACATTATTATTTATACGATAGAATCAGGGAAAGTATACGGAAAAGAAATCGTGAACTGAATTCGTGTACCAACACAATAAAAAGATCAATGAAAGCTATTTACACGCGCAAGGTTTAAATTGTAGGGTAGTAAGTAAATAGTTAATGCGTTGTTCGTTGCTCGTGCTCAAGTTTCGACAATTACTCAACGAAGTGTATAAAGAAAAAAAGTATCGAATTCTAAATACTTTTAAGAAGAATTAATTACTCATTTCAAGTAAAAAGGATGTTGCAGAATACGGAAGCAATCGATTACAAATGATGCATTTACACTGATAAACACTGAGCACGGAAACTGCTCATAGATCAAAACTGGAATGTTTTTTAAAAACGCGTTTAAAGCCTGTAAAGTATTTATCAAAGTCAGATTTCAGGTTAATTTATTCGGTTGCTAATGTAAGTTAAGGGTGTAGGTTAACAAAAGTATTTTTTGTCAATACTCAGGTTAACAAAGTAAAAAGCTCGCAGTCTCTTCAGTATTCATTTGAATCAAAGAGATAACATTTATTACAAAGGCTTTTGATATCTTATTCGTTTTATAATTAATTATCTGAAACGGTAGTGAATTACAACGGGAAATTTGTAGTCAAATTTATTTTTTACAAATGTACAGGTAAATTATATACTTATTAGTGCTTACTTAGAATTTTCTACCATAGATGCCGTTAGTCGAGTTAAATGCGAATTAATCAAATCGAAGCAAGAATAGCTTGCGATTTAAATAATTTAAAAACCAAAGACATGAAACATAAAAATATAAATGCAGCAATTTCGCCGTCAACTATACAATGCAAAAATTATACAAATGTAGTCTTTTGTGATCTGCAAAAGGCTCTGATTGTGTGCAACACATGGTTCTACTAGACAGATTGAAATATCCATCATCATTTTTCTGATAATACAGAATACAGTACACTTATGTGAATAATAAAACTTCAGATATAAAGGAAATAGAGTTCCACAAGGGTCCCTACTTAGCCCCTTGCTATTCTAAATTTATATAAACGATTTAACAAACCGTGTACCATACGCAGATGACTGTACAAAGAGAGAAACAGCAGTAAACTATATAATTTGATTTGTTTGCAAAAATGCTATAAACAGGCTGTACATAATTGCAATTGACAAAGTATAATATTTTTATTTCTTCGATTCTAAATCTAACGAAGCCTAACAAGGTAGCTTTGGTGCAAGGTTTGTTAAAACAAACAAAATGTATGTCAAAATTAAAATGAACTCATTAAAGTAATCTAAAAATTTCTCAAGCGTTCCATAACTGAGAATCATTCTTCTGATATCGTCGTATCGTATCGAGTGTACAAAACTCCACGTCTGAATTCGAAAGCGTTCGCTATAAATGCGTACTTTTTTCCCCACTACATTTATTGCATTTAAAATAAATTTGCAACATTTACTGTTTTGTCTTATTTCACAATACATAACAAAACAAAACGATGCATAAAATACAAAATGGTAGAAAAACTGACACAGAAGCGTAAATGGCATATATCTCAGTTTGAGTTTTGACCGTTTTTCACGGCGTACTTGAAAATGTTGTAATTACTATTCAAACTCAATTTAATTTTCGTACGTTCTTCTTAAAATTCCGCACTTACGTGAATTTGAAACTCCGGCGTAGCCGGTTCTAAGCCCAAGAAAGGTGGAGGGAGTCTGGTAGACCTGAGTGCCTACGAGTGCTTCAAGAAGTAGGAAATCAGAAGATCGACCAACTCTGAACTACAAGACAGCTCGCCAGGGCAGGTGGGTACAGACGCCTACGAGGCGGCTCCTATACTGCCATTGGGTCCTGCGGGCTAATTACCCTCAAGCCTGAAAATCTACTATTCAAAGCCTTAACAAAAGTAAACCGAATTGTCCTTTGATCATGACCAGGCTTTGAACACATTAAAATTGCAACATGGAATGTAAAAGGAAATTCATGGCAAAAAAACCCGAGTTGAGGAATGAACTAAAAGAAAATCAAATCGACATAGTTGCACTAACAGAAACTGCAAAAAAAGGCCAAGGAGTCGAATAGGCGGACGATAGGTACACAATGTTTTACTCTAGAGTTCCGCGATATGAAAGAGCCAGGGGTGGTATGGCCTTCATGGTTTCCAATAATTCATAGCAAAAGAAACCAGAGTTGAGGAATAAACTAAAAGAAAATCAAATCGACATAGTTGCACTAACAGAAACTACAAAAAGGCCAAGGAGTCGAAGAGGCAGACGATAGGTATGCAATGTTTTACTCAGGAGTTCCGCGATATGAAAGAGCCAGGGGTGGTGTGGCCTTCATGGTTTCCAATAATTTGATAAAGAATGTTGTCAGCTGGCGCTTTATAAGTGAAAAATAATGGTTTTACTTTGGCATGTGTAGGATGAGGACGAGACTATCATTGCAGCTTACGGGCCAAATGAAGACGCGACGTTAGGTGAGAAGAACCAGTTCTTCAATCTTGCTGCGTATGAAGAAGTAGTCGGAAGGTATGGTGAATGACCGAGCGTTTTAATTGAAAATGGAAAGAGTATCTTTGACATTTGTGTAGCCAATGGTAACAGTAGGAAACGACAAGTTAATAGGGAACCCAAATTCAAGATAAATTATGACAAGTTAAGATCTCCCGAAGTAAGAGAAGAGTTTGTCCAATCTGTTGAGCAGGAGATAGCTAATCAAGTAGAAGCACTCGGGGAGGAGGTTTTGTACAACTCTGAGAAGCTTTCAAGCAGGTACTCTTAGAAGTCGCGGAGTAGGTATGTGGCAAGAGTGGGGTGAACAAGAGAAGGGAAAAGAGAACAAAGTGGTGGAACGATGAGGTTAAAAGAGAAATAAAGCTCAAGGAAAGGAGGCTTAAGGAGTACTTACTAGCGAGTGAAGATGAGAAGACAGCAGCGTAGAGTACGTACAAGGAACAGAGAAAAGCAACCAGAGATGCGGTAAAAAAGGTTCAAGAGCAGTTGTGGGAGACATTTTGCAGGAAAATATAGGAAGATCTTGAGCAAGATTAAAAAATTAAAACACGAGGAAAGAGTCAGAGTGCTATATTAAAAAACTAAAAGATAATGCTGGAAAAGTGTTACAGGACGAGCGAGAGAGAACATTTCATAGAACTTTTGGAAGGGATGAATACTGCACCTGAGACGGAACCCTTGGTAACGTTAGATACGATACCAGAATTCTTTTCTGAGGAGAAGTTGAACATAGCTCTGAAGAAGACAAAGATTGGAAAGTCAACTGGCCACGACCATACATATATCATCAGAAATGGTTAAGTACCTTGGGTTTGAAGGCTGGGGCATGATGCTAAGGATATGTAACTAGCTCTTGCACAAAGGGAGCTACCGGAAGATTGGGAAGTTTCTATCATTGTCCCGATATTCAAGAAAGGGGATGAGAGAGATTGTAGAAATTACCGAGGTATATCTGTACTGAGTCTTCCTGGCAAGGTATATTGCAGAATGTTCTAGAGAAGGCTACGAGACACCGTCGAGGATAAAATAGACGAGGTGCAGTGCGGCTTTTGGGGAGCTAGAATACTCAAGACCTGATCTTCTCGATAAGCTAATTGGACAAAAGGGCGGCTATGTACCAGAAGAGCATCCACCGTGCCTTCATATACCTGGAAAAAGCCTTTGATCGTATACCGAGGGCACATTTCTGGCGAGCCCTGTAGGATTACGGTGTGGACAAACACCTTGTCAAAGCGATAAAAAGCAATTACTACGAGAGGTGTAAGATAAAACTGCATCCTCAGCCCCCTGCTGTTTATCATTATGAAGAACAGTGTGGTGAAAAGGTGCTATTCCCGTATCAGACCGTTTCAAGCAGGTCACTGGAAAATAGTCCAAGTAAGGTTTTCTGAACTGAACACAACCTAAACGTGTGGAACGAGGAGCTTGTAAAATGTGACATGAAAATTAGTACCGACAAAACGAAAACTATGATCCTTTTACGGCACAGGGGCGTAAAACATAGCATTTACATACATGACGCTAAACCGGAACAACTAGAAAGTTTCAAGTACCTTGGCTCAGTAATTAATGAGTCGGGCAAGATCGACGAGCAGGTGAACAGTAGAGTGTCTGCAGCCAGCTCACTATTTCATAGGCTTATAACGGGATTCCTTGCCAAGAATACCAAGAAAGTAGTATACAATACCGCTTTTGTCCCCACAACTACCTATGGAAGGCGAGAGCTGGATCTTGGGGAAGTAAACCACAGCAGATTGCAGGCTATGGTAATATGTTTTCTGAAGACAATCGAGGGCAAAACCCGAAGGGATCGAGTCAGAAACCATCCGCAGCTCTGTGGGAGTGAAACCCCTGTTGGAGAAGGTGGAACAAGGCCAGTTAAAATGGTTTGGGCACCTGACTAGAATGGCAGACACCAGGATGGCCAAACTCTCTTATGAGGTCAGACCAGACCCGGCTTGGAAGAGGCCAAGGGAAACTAGGTCTTGCCAGATTCAGATTTTGAGAGGAAAAAACACCACGGTCGCCGAAGCCATTCGTCTGGTCAGAGACAAGGCAAGCTGGAAGAAATTCTGAAGAACCTCGACACCTAGCGGTACAAGAGGACGCGACTAAGAAAAAGAAGTGAATTTGATTTAGAAAAAATTCTTTTCGTTTGTTGTTGAAAAAAAGATCGCATACAGATCCTGCAATAAGATCATCTAATCTTTGACTCAAATTAAACTACGTGTTTAACAAAACAGGCTACGGCTTGAAGGCGCTTTTTGATTAATAGCAAGTCAAATCAGCAAAAGTTGACATGGTTCTAGAATTGGGCTGTATATGCCGGACTGGGTTAAAAAGAATGGTCCTGATGAAACTTCTTAACCGGCCCTTCTTACTGAAGCTGTTTTAGACACGAGCACCTCGAGAGTAGTACACAGAATCTCAAGCACAAAATCGAAGAACGTCGCTAATTAGCCCCTAAGACTAGTGGGTTCTTGTAAGAATCCCGATTCCCCAGTTTGTCTTCGCAATATTGAATCTTGCTTTTGTCTTTCTTTGAGTCAAACAACCCCTGACCAAAGACACTTCCTTCCGAGCAAATTATCAGACACCAAACAATTCACCTGGGTCTTAGATTAGCACAACTCGTTTGTCTTTGTCAATTTTTTGACAGCGTTGACTTTTAGTCTAATTAAAAGACCAAGCAGACTCAGAATTCAAAATAGGTGCTTAGAGTTGCTTTCTCTGTTAGGTTAGATTAGCAGAGATACGATACTATGGAGCACTAACGGAAACTATCTACAAAAAATGCAGTTTTCCACCATTTGTTTGTCAAAACCTGGCAACGCAACAATACTAAAAAGTAAGAAAAAGCACGTCAACAGGAATTAGCGTATTTGAGAAAGGGGGATTTGTTTGTTATTAACCTGGAAAGGGCACCACTCAATCCAGCAAATCACTAATAAAACTGTTTAATCGTCAACAAACAACCGAGCAGCGGACAATCAGATCGCGCAGTGGATACTATAGAGTCTCTTCGGATTGCAGGTGTTCAGAGCATCAAATGCCATCAGTAGACACCATTTTACTATGCTTCCTTCAATTGATTAAAATGAGTTTCTCCGGTCCGTAAATACTAGGTGGAGCGGTCTACAGATCAGCTTAGTGGACGTTGTAGTAATGAACAGGGCAGGTCAACTTACGTAAGGTGAGTTTCGGTTAGCCTAAGTTAAGTCTGGTTAGGTTAGATTAAAACAAATTAGATCAGGTTAGGTCAGATTAGCTAATATTACCTGAGATTAATTCAGCTTAGGTCAGATTAGCTAAAACTAACTCAGGTTAGGTTATGTTAGGTCAGTTTAGGCAAGGTGGTAAGAGCAAGGGCGCACACAATCGCTGAAATGAGCATAGAAACCCCTGATACAAAATAGAAAAGAGAAAGGAAAGGAGGGAGGGAGGTAACCCCCAAAAACGAAAAATAAGAAAGCACATGTGCGAAATCAAAACAAAAATAAAAGCAATCCTTATAAGGATGAAACAAAACATACAGAACTTACAAAAACTGTTGATGAACAATACAACGTAGAAAAAGAAGTTAAAACAGCTACAGGGAACCTAACGGCGGCGTGCATACAACAAGATGGGTAGAGATACGCTTAAATATGGAACAGAGAGAGCAGAGACCTAATAAACGAATAGCAAATGCAGAAAATGTAAAAAAAACAAAAGAAACCAGTAGGCCAACAACAGAGGAAGAAGGCGAGGAAAAAGAAGGAGGATACTTCTGCATGTCCAAAGAAGAAATAGATTATTCAAAGTTTAAAGACTTAATTAACTGCAAATGGATAAGAAGTGTATATGTGGAAAACAAAAGCTCCATCAAGACTACCGACGAAGAAACACTCAAAATTGGAGGGGAATAATTGGTACCTATTAAAAGTTGAAAAGCCCAAGCAGGACTGGAGCGAAAGAAAAACTAGATGAAGCTATGGAACAAACGTACGGAACACTCCAAAAGCTGAAGAAAGGCAAACGGAAGTTCGTAATAGCTACAAAGCTGGACTTGGACATCGCGTCTTTGAGGAAAATGCAGGAATGTATTTTCCATAACGACGAAACCCGAATAAAGTATTTTAATAACGCAGAGAATGCAAATAGATTTGGAAGAAGTTAAGGATAAGGTAAAGAGTGACAGCAAAAACATCTGGAAAGAGCAAGAAAGAAGAAGAAAGAAAACGGAAAACAAACAAACAATAAAAATAGGACCAAATGAAGCTGCCAGCGTGATAAGACAGATGAAACAGCAGATCAACGTACGGTGGATGCGGGTACAAATAGAAAGCATTAAAAAGACTAAGCAGGGTAACCTGAAAATACTCACAAAAAAACAAAAGAAGAGGCAAATAAGACATTTAGAGAAAGTATTAACGAAACCCTAAAGACAAGGTCTAAGAGATAGCCACAAAAAGTAAATTAAAGGTAATCATCCTAAGGGACCTAAACGAATCGGTAATAGAGGAAGCCCTGCGAAAATAAATAAAGAATGAAGAATGTAGGGTATATACACTGAAACCCAATTGTAGGGGACGGGAAAGTGGCTACGGTAAGCATGGACATTAAAGATGCAAATAAACTAGGATGAATCAGCTGCAGAGTGCACGATATCGTTACCCCAAAACGTTGCTACAGATGCCTTAAGCACGACCACCAAGCAAGAAGCTGCGAAGCCGGGGAGAATCGATGACAGGCAAAAGGGGCATATAGCCAGAGACTGCAAAAATCATCTACACTGTTATGAGTTCGACAAGGAAGGAAACCAGGCGGACACGATGGCTTTTGAAATGTATAGAAAGTTGGTTCTATTAAATAGAGACAAAGAAAGGGAGATTAAGGCCAAAGCAAGTAAGTAAGCTCAAAAAAATGGCGAAAGTAGTAACACCAATCATGGCATTATGTGTAATACAAATTAATACGGACAGAAGTCAAAGCGGACATAGTGATAGTTCAAGAACCAAACATTAGACTAGCCCAAACAGCAGGCTGGATGATGAACATCAAACCTGACACAGCAATGGTAGTATTGAACCAAAACCTTTAGATTTATTCGGTGATAAAAAAAGAAGGCTACATTGGTGCAACTACAAAATTAGGCACCTTTATCAGCACCAAATAGTGGACTCAATAATTTCGAGAGCTACCTAAATAGACTGGTGTCACCATTAGAAATATTCAAGGCCCTCTCTTAATTGCAGGTAGCTTTAATGCGCACTCACTGGAATGGAACGAAGAAACCACCGACAAAAAAGTCCAAATACTTACGGGGTAGGCCGCAGAGTACGGACTGATTGTATATAACGAGGGGACGTTCCCACCTTTGAAGTGGGCAGAAAAGAAACATTAGTAGACGTTACGTTTTCCATCGTGACAATTATAACCAAAATCAACAACGTGTGGACGAAAATGAAAGCATGAGTGGGCACAAGTACATCAACATAAAAATAAATCCAGTAAGGGACAGGGCTAATGCAATAAAAACAAAGAGGTAGCAATACTATGATAAGGTCGAAGAGAAGGTAACTGCAACCATACATAACAGATTAGCCATAAACAAGCCGTTCAATCATAGAGAACTAATTACCTACATAAAAAGTATATGTGAAGATACACTACGAAGACTAACCCGAACAAACAGACATTCGTCTTTTGGTGGAATAAACAAATTGCAGAAGCCAAAAAGGCGCAAATTGGCCAGAGCCAAAAGAAAACAAGACTGATATGCGGAGAACTGGGTTCAGCAGACCACGATAGATACTAGTGAGCTGGAAGACAAATACCGAGTTGCTAAGAAGAGACTCAAACCAAAGATAAGGCGTTCGAAAGAATAACACTAGCAACGTATGCGCTATAAAATCGATTCTAGACGTGTGGGGTATAAAATATAATAATATAATAATAATAATAAAGTTGTATATTTAGCCATGCTATTTCTTTGTACATTCAATAATAAAATTATC
>VTPC01000498.1:41096-56275 GCA_011009095.1 Ignelater luminosus | reverse complement strand
AACTAAATGCCACATATTCTGCTTCACTCAAAACACAACATAACTTATTATTACTTATAATAATATAGGACAACAACTAACCATCTAAAGATCAAACAGAAGAGTAAAATCCCACTGGCTAAGATAAAAGGAGAGTGTAACAAGCTATGTCTTAAACATGAAGAATTTGAATGGAATAGACAAGAAAACGCGAAATTCGAAGCAATAACATCAGAAGAATATTTGGTGAAGTAATTAAACTCATTGCTAAGAAAGAACCGGATCTCATAAGGGATGTGCTAAATAATCTCATGGAAAGGTATTTTTTCTCCCTAGAATGGAAAAGGGACAAACTCATATTAATACCAAAAATGAAGAAAAACGACGACGAAAGGAGATAAAAACTAAACAAACACCGCGCTGATTAGAATCAATAAGTGGCTGATAAATAACAAGCTTCAATTAGACATTTCTACATTACCCATATCACGGAAAATGCAGAGAAAGTAGCGAGACAATTAGGTTTATTGTCCAATATGAGAAAGAAACATTCTGGTTGCAGCGGTATATTCCACAGTGTTCATAAATGTTTCTGGGTCCAGTTGGCTATGGAATCTAATTTTGATGTACCGCCTTGTTGATTTATTTCAACAACTATTTGTTTTCTGTTATTTGTCAGTTGCAAATGTCATTGTTCTGCGTTTAGCAATTTAGCTAATCTTTATTTATTATTATTATTATTATTATTATTTACTTATTTAAGCTTTATTCATTTTGGATTAAATAAATTGTTAAGAAATTCTAAAATTTATTTTTTAATTATTGCTCTTTAAAGAACAGACGGTTAGGCAACCATCATAACTACGATGCAAATCGTGTAACGTGACAAACATTCTAATACATATCCTGTTTTCCAAAAGGCGGCAAATGCATGATTTTACAGCCCACTGAACCCAAAAACATTTATGAACACTTTCTATAATAGTATACGCTGCATCGATATAGGGAAAGATAATTTGAAAAGCCAAGTATAGGAAATTACTGGGAAGGGTAGAAACGCACATTATATTTAAAGTAGGCAGAGCGTATAGAATAACCTCTACAGAAAGTCTCCAGTTCCCTTCCAATTGATGTAAGTGTAGAAGAAAGAATCAAAATATGCAAAAAAAATAAATATAGACGCAATAAAAAAGAACTAAAAGAAGAAATGATAGACAAGTGGCAGGAACAATGGAACCACTTACAGGGAAAAGCCGAGTGGACCAAAAAACTCATTTCCAACTCGAGAATATGGATGAAAAGAAAACATAGGGACACGAGTTACCATCTCACACATGTACCAACTGGCCATGGGTGCTTCAGTGATTATTTAGTCACAATAAGGAAAATACTATCGAGTCAGTGTTGGTACTGTAATGTTGAGAAAATATGAGCAGCTATTTCGAAGTAATGCTTCGGCCGTACCAGCTGCACATTAAACAAGAAAAAAAGATCAGCTTCGGACAGGTTAGGTCAGGTAAGAATAGGTTACTTTAGGTTCGGTCATATTAGCTCAGATTAGCTCAGATTAGATCAGGTTAGCTAACGTTAGCTCTCCCCTCATATAATGAACGTTCATGACTTTCAATATTTACGGGTGTTCAATAAATCTTTTATTTGCAGGGCATAATTTTAATTTCAAACGTGCAATCATTTACAATTGCTTTGACAGGACTTTACAAGTGTCATCTTCTGCCATCCTCATAACACAAGTTACAATGTTATAGGGAATACTGTACTAATCAACATAAATCAACAGGTAGTGAATTTCTGAATAAAGAACGTACTTTAATAAATACATTGACAAATAAATAAACAAACTTCTACCGTTTGTTTTATGTCATCTCAAACGGGTCAGACTGTATATTCACTATAAACCAGGTGAGCCACGTAACTTGGAGCCCCTGCTGAATGTATTACTTACAAATATCATGACAACCAGACAGACTTTATTTTGTTATAGCATAACCAGATCACAGTAAGTAGATACACGATTATGTTACTTAATAATTCCAAACTGTCAGCACGATCAGTTGAGAATGAAAAAACTAAATTATAGTTATTGAAGAAAAGGAGACGAACTTTGGCTAGAAATTTGGCAATTAACAGAACTCCTACGAGGAGAATTTAAAAGCAAGTGCACGTTTTGTCACAACAAAATTCATATGGTCCAGAATTTAAATGAAAATTTCAGAAAATTCTGCAATAATGGGCAAAAAACCAGCAAATTGCCATTTCAAAAATTGAAGTAACAATAAGTAGCTATTCGTTTGTGCATTGTGTTATAATTAAGTTTATTAGAATATTTAAGTCTAAAACGTGTTTTGCTTTTGAAAAATACTTGATCATAATTAAAGTTCAGTAATTTATAAATTTGTCAGTTAAACTTGTGTGCTCGACTATGATTTACCTGAACTATAAAAAATTACAATTGCTCAATGTTGCAGTGTTGGCTAGCAGCAAGATTTTTCTAAGAAATTCCAAGTTTCGTGGCACACCCTGTATAAGTATCTGTCACAAACAAATATTCGCATACCTAGACTAGTAGTACTAATGCATAATACTAATACCAAACTTATATTTAAGTGTTGATTACGCTATAAAGGCCACGAATTCATAATGAGTTTCCTGTGCACATCAGTTATTTTATTACTGCATTTGTCCGCATTCCGCTAGAAATGACCAAGTGCATTATACACTTTCACTATTGTATACGCTATTGCAGAAAGTTAAATAGCATAAACATAGGATGAATAAATTCTTAGATCTTTATTCCTTCTGAAAGTAGCCTAAAAATGGGGAACTCTATAATTACTAGGGGGTAATTTCAAGTATCAAAATTAAACTAATTTGATTGATTTATAATTTAATCTTAACACCCAATGTTTTATTTAATGTTTAAATGTTATTAGGTTATTAAAAGGAAATCTTAAAGCCAGTTAGAACTAATTTAGAAAATTAGTTAACGTGTAAATGTTTTTCGTATTTAATAGGGTTAATTAACATCAATTGTGTAACCCTTTTAACTCTGTATTTTAAAGTTAAATAATTCACAATTACGAAAATGCAAACGTGACCTACGTGAGTCTTTTTTCAATGAAAATGTGCCAAACAAATCAATAATCCTCATGTTTCAGCTGTCACTTTTAATGCGGTCACACTGTACTAAACGTACTTTAAAAAGCTTCTAATTAACATTTTGAATATCATTCTGGATCAATTAAAATCAGGAAATAGATTCAAAACTGTACTTACTTATTACTACAGGACCACGACAATTATCCGCCATTTTTTTCCTGAAAAATACATTTTTATTCTTACGTTCATTTACATAAATTTAGATTTTTGATAAATTTGCATTACTTCTAGTATAATAAAAGAAAGAAGTTAATGTTCGTTGCACTACTTTTCTCCATTTCTGTTTCTTCATTGTATTACTTTAAATTACTAATAAATAGTTTAAAAGTACTTACAGGATGATTTATCCGCAGTCAATATGAAGCAACATGATGTTTACGACACCTACAAAAAAAGCCAATAAGAAAATAGCACCCATTTCTCAAATGCACAAAACAAACGTAAATTTTACTTTAATTCGGAAAAAGGTCGATTTAATTCATTTATCTTTTATACTCCCCCAGGTCCATTTACCGATTTACTCACTTCTTCCTATGGCAATTAAGTATTATTGAGGTTTAAGCGCGGTCAGGGTTGGAGCACCGTCAAAACGATATTAATGGGTTATTATTAACTTAATCGTAAAAAAGAACACAAGAATTTCTCTTTATATAAAACCTTCACGAAACTAAATAATCTAATTCCTTTTAGGATTTTTTTGTGTAAATTTACTTTAAAACTGTTAGTTTACATGCCGCGTAAACATAATAAATTTATTGATTATTTTAATAAGGTAAAGGAAAATCATTCATAATGCAGACTATTAAATTAGATTTTAATCCATTTATTCGTTTAAATAAAGAAATCTTTAGTATAATCAAATATTTGTTATGTAAATTCAATTTATTTTTACCAAAACCATATTTATTTTCTTTTCCTACATAGTGCGCGCAACTAAAACGTGCTACTTTACTATGTGCCTAATACTTACTCAAAGACCAAATGCGTATGAATGGAAAACCATTCCATAAATCGAACTTAATCAATAACAACAATAAAACGTAACTTGGATAGTCTAGAATAATCACAAAAATCACTTTACTTCCAGTCTAAATCCCGCATTATTTTGGAATTAAACCGGAATATTGTACTTCACAGTATACGCGCTTTAAAGGGGGTAGACATTGTTTTAGCGGGCGGGGTTGCACAGGGGTAGGATAAAACAGTGGTCCTTGTATAATGTTATCGGGAAAATGTAAGACAGAGCGGCACCTATTGTGGAAAATGGAAGGGAATGGAAACTTCTCTAGAGGTATTGATTAATTTGATGCCCAACACTCTTTTGGATTTTGCGCTCTTGGCGAAGGTAATTTAATTTGAATCTCGATACGAGTTTAATGTAGTTATTAAATTATTTTCAAAAATAAGATAATATCTACTAGAAAATGTCATTATTCCTACTAATAGGTATGTAACGCCGCTGCAATTCAAGGTGAAGATTGACAATCAGATGATTCATAATATTATTTTTGGAAGAGCTCCAGTTCGTTGCATGGCCTGTTGCTAAATACCTTTTTACCTAATTAAAGTTGTATTGACTTATTCTCCCTTATTAGTCAACCGCATTAATTATTGCGGCACTGTAGGGGTTGCTTTTTCTCGCAGCCTAATTGCATACTACTTAATGCAGAGTTATTACAACAAGTAGCTTTAATATTATTAACAGTGAAAATTAAAGTTAGCAAGTAAAAATTTTGCTTTGTGTCTGGTTAGCTTACTTAGTACTTAATCCAAACAACGGATAAACTACAGTTGTAGTTAACTTGCTCATTTGCAGATAATGTAGCTAAAGCTACACAATTAACCCGCTATTCTTAAGTCCATATAATGTATTTTGAAATTTTCCAATCAAAAGAGAAGCTGCAAACCTTTAGTAAACATTTGTTATCGGAATTTTGCGTTTGTAGCATTTTTCTTTGAAAAGTGCTGCATGATTGTTTCCGCTTTGGGCATTTTTTGAGACAACTTTTAGATACTAGTTTGTTTACAAAGAAGACAGCAGTAATAAATTCTACAAAGACACTTCTATCTAGTAGAGAACACTTCTGGGCAAAATACCACTGTACCGTTTTTATTGTCTTCAGTCTGAGACACGGACTTAAAAATCCGGTTAGAAGTCGAACTCAGACTTCTTGGTCAACAGACTCTAAACTACGAGTAAGATTAACAAAGCCACAATTACATAGTGAAACTAAAACAGAAAGAGGCTTGAAAAACCCATTTCAGTGACTCTCATCGATAATTTAAATATTGTATACGGCATAATCATATGGAAAGAATTAAAGAATTTTAAACAGAAACAAGAAAACAGAATGTAGTTGTTTACGGAACCCTAGAAAACGAGAGCGAAACGAAAAGCAACCTAAAAGAGGTTATTAAAGAAGTAATTAATAAAACGGTGACACAAATTGACATAAAGTCTGAAATACAACAAGTCTACAAAGTAGGAAAAAAAGCTACGGGGTTAAGAAGTGACAGACCCATTTTAATTGAATTTATATCAACCCAAAAGAGAATGGAAATCATCAGAAAAGCAAACAATTAGAAAGAAACAAAAATATGAATTTCAGAAGATTACCTATACAAGTGGCAAGGAAACAATTGCTACCATATTTAAAAACAGCAAGAGAGGAGGGACACAAGACTAAAATTATCTATGATAAACTAGCAATAAATGATAAAACATATAGAGTAAAAGACTTAGGAATTGACAATAACGGAAAAACAACAACAAAGGAAGAACAACAAATCAATGAACCCCGGAGAGAGATGAGGAGGAAGAAAACAAAAGGGAACAAATCAGAAGAATAAAAAAACAGCACGAGCGGAAAAAACTAAAAAGAAATAACACACGGGACGAAACTACGGCAAAGGCTATGAATAAGGATAATGAATAGGAATTAAGTTTAACAAATCAAAACAAATACATGCAAACAAACAAAAGAAATAAAAAAAAACAAAAAAAAATAAAAATAAAAATAGCAACACAGAATGTTAAAACACTTCTACGAACGGGAAAAATGGAAGAGACAGAAAGAGAACTACACGAGTATGACATAGACATAGCAGTGATACAAGAAAGAAGATGGAAGGGAACGGGAGAAATAACGAAAGACCGATACACGTTTTTGTACAGTGGGGAAGAAAAGACAGGAAACAAGGGTGTAGGATACCATACCTTATAAAAAGAAATTTGATAAATAACATAACACGGTTTACACCAGTGGATAGAAAGCTAGAGTTACTGAGACTAAAAATAAAAAGCAATAACATCTCAATTACAAACATACAGTAATACCACGACTTACGCTACCCCATTTACGCGAATCCGTAGTTACGCGATTTTTAAGTCTTCTCGTCGATTCGTCTTTTGTTGACAGAAGGCCTCAGTTCAATTGAGAAAGAGTTACAAACTTTGGAAAACATAGACTCCAACTAGGAAATTTTGCGTGAGAAGAAAGAATCTTTGATCCGTCAGACGACTTTGTTAGATTTTATGAAGCCTTCTACGTCAAAATAACTTCGGTTTACGTTTTTGCAATTCATAATAACATAATTTATTGTATTATCTAAGATTTCATTACACATTTTCCTGCTAAATTATTGTGTTTTTAGTCTTCGGTCCCAATTAAACTTAATTTGTATGTATTTATAAGCAAAATTGTACCTCAGCTTACACGGTTATCGCTCAGTCTCACCTATCGCGTAAGTTCAGGGTATTACTGTATATGCACCCACGTAGGGGGGAGAACTAACAATAAGTGAAAAGGATCACTTCTACGACAATCTGAGCAAAATATGTGAAAAAATACCGAAGAAGGATGAAATAATATTACTGGGAGATGGAAAGAACCATACATGAGCAAAGTGACAGGAAACGGAAAAAAAAACAATCCACGATCAGACAAACGACAACGGACTCAAGACTAAGTCAAGCAGTGGGTACATTAAACATGACCTTCGTATCAACTAAATTTGAGCATCTAAAAAAACACAAGGTCACATAGAGGCATCCAGCAGGAAGAATAGAAAACCAAATAGATCATATAATAGCGACAAACGGATTAAGCAGAGAAACGACAGACACGAGAACATACAGAGGAGCACAGGCAAAAACATCAGACCATTATCTGGTGATAGCTACAATAAAAGACCTGGGAACAAAAAACAATACAATAGAAACAAGAATACAAAGAAATGGAATGTATGACTATTACAAAAAAAAGAAATGAGGCAAAAACTAGTAGAAACAAACACAAAAAACATACCCGAGCAAATAACAGAGCAACAAGAAATAAAAAATAATATAACAAAAACAGCGGAAGAAATACTCAAAAAATAAGACAAAAAAGAGATGAACAAAGAATAGTTTGATCAAGAATGCTAAGAGATAAGAAAACAGAAAAACACGACCAGAAAAAAATGGATAAGAACAAGGAAACAAGAAGAAAAAAGAAATATAGCAAATGCACTATGTGAAAAGAAAAAAATAACTGGATAAATACAAAACTGAAAGAAATAGAACAAACAGGCCGAAACCACAACACAAAACAAATCTACCGAAAGATAAAACTGCTTAAGAATAAAATAACAGAAACAAGAAAAATCAAAGATAGAAACGCTAAAACAGAAGAAGATCCGAAAAACTAGGGAGCATATGGGAAGAACACTACAAAGACATGCTGTACGTGGAAAACCGACACAAACAAAAGATGAAGACGAGCAAGCAATCCAAAAAAAAAAGAGAAGGAAGAAGAAAGCCTCGAAGTAGAAGAAACACCGAAAAAAGCCAACAAACTTAGAAATGATAAAGCCCCAGGAGAAGATGAAATAGAAGCAGAGTTGATGAAGTATAACGGGCAGAAACTACAAACACAAATAAGCAGTCTGATCAAACAAATCTGGAAACAAAATATAATGCCCGAAGACTGGTACACCGGTATAATGGTACTGTTCTTTAAATAAATTATATTTCGTTGGTTTGGCAGAATAAGAAAACACAAGCAGGTTGAGGTTAATAGATTTATTTATTAGTGAATATAATAGTAAAACATTCTGAAATATACAGCTTAATTCGTTACGTTATGTTACTTGTACGGTGTTTAAAACTAAACTGACTTGACCTGAATGGTCACACATGCTAAAACTTAAAACTAAACCCAAAACTGACCCTTAAATGCTATTGTTCTATTTTTGTCCTTCCGAGAACTACTAACTAACATATGCTTTAACACTACTCGTGGTTTTTGTGAATGTCTTATTTTCGGTTTTGAAAACATTCTCCTAATTCCGAGAATTCTTTACAGGTACCTAGATATAAAAAAGGGGATAGGGAGAAAAACAAAAATTATGGAGCAGTAACCCTACTAAATGTCACATACAAGGTCCTAACAGATCAGATGAATAGAAAATTAAAAGAGCAAGCAGAGGAAAAAATACTGGGAGACCACCAGGATGGCTTCAGACCGAACAGATCTACCATAAACCATACACACCTTAGAAGAACTAATACAAAAGACATGGGAGCATAACAGAGAAATACATATAATCTTCATCGACTTCAAAAGGGCCTTCGACACAGTCAACAGCAATGAAATAACTGGGAATACCAAAAAAGCTGAGAACACTAGTACAAATGAGCTTAAAAAATACAAAAGCTAAGATGAGATTCTAGGGAACAACAGAATCGTTTGAAGTAAATAAAAGAGTAAAACAAGGAGACTCCATATCCCCAACATTATTCAATATGTTACTGGAAAGCGCTATAAGAAAAGCAAAGCTAGACAAACAAATATCGTGGCCCATGGACTACAAATAATAACTTACGCAGATGATGTAACCATAATCAGCAGAGCAAAGAAACATCTAATACAAGCCCTAGAAAGTCTAGAGGAGTAGACACGAAAATTAGGTTTGGAAATAAACGAAGGTAAAACAATATATATGAAGATAGGAAAAGAAAAGAGAAAGAAAACATAAAAACACTAATTTGACGTAGTCACTGCATTCAACTATCTGGGAATAACAATAGGAAAAAATACGAAAGACAGAGTGAGAAAAAGAATTGTAAAAGGAATTCAAGCACTCGGAAGAAACAGACCACTACTGAAAAGCAAAATGTTAAGTAAAAAGACTAAAATAAAACTATATAAAACCCTAATAAGACCGGTTATTACGTATGCGATGGAAATGTAACAAGCTAAGGAGAAGTAAGATTGAAAACAAATAAAGAGATAGAGGACCAACTCGAAGGGGAAAATATTATAAGATACATAAAAGCACAACGACTAGAATGGGCAGGCCACATCATGAGAAGGAAACCGACAGAAATGATAAAGAGAATAACTCTGTGGACCTCACTATGGTCCAGAAATAGAGAAAGTCCCAGAAAAAAATAGAAGGACGCGATGGAAGAAGATGTAAAAGCAATAGGAATAAATGATTGGAAATTAAAAAGCAAAGACATAAAAGAATGGAAGAAAATGACACAGGCAACTAGGACCCACAGCAAACTGTAAAAAATGGGAACAAGAGGAGTAATCCACCTCAAGAAATGGATTTTAAAACGCCATCGGCTTTAGCCATAATCCTAAGGATTGCAAGGTTTGATGATGATATGGCATAATATTGAAAAATCGCTAAACTGCATTCCAACACTTACCATAGAAGCATAAATGAGTTTTTTATATAGTCCATGTTTATTTGGGCATGAAAGATACTTGGCAAAATGAATTTCAAAAAGTCTGAACGCTAATCAGAAACGATCAAAGTGTTGCCAAGTTTGGACATGACGACAATAAGATTATATGATCGAGAAACAAAACTACAACTAATGGGATCGACACATGCCCATTTACCAAGCTTTGAAACATCTTCGTGTTTGAGAATCAGGCCACTGCGTTGTGAAACTCAAAGAATGTGATAACGTCTGGTTTTTTGGTGTATGGGAAAATTATTTCAAGAAAAAAAATTTTTGTATCGTGTTAAGTTTATGTTGAGTAAAGCCTTCATTAGTGATAGGTTCTTAATAATTCAGTTTATTCAACATAAACTGTAATTTAATTGATTGATGAAAATCCACCTTCAACTACAGAACAGCCCTCGACGGCAAACACGTTATCAATGCACCCTGACGAGTCGAAAAGAAGAGCGGAGCGTTTTGATGTAAACCTTAATACTTCAGGAGCTTTTTTACAATGAACTCGTTATTGAAGTTTTGTTTTGCTCAATCAGTCATTCTATTAGACCAAATTAAAATGAAATTGCTAATCAACCATATTGCACCTTCTGTGCCTTCTTTTATACAGAAATGCGAAAAATACGATGTAGCAATAACTACTCTAAACGATATATACATTAAGCCCAAAAAAAACAGATATCTGTTTGGCAGCAAAATAAGAGAAAAACTCCTAGAGAACTCAACTGTAACTTTAGAGAAAGCATATAATCAAGCACTATCCCTTGAAATGGCAGAAACTAACTCGCAAAGATTTGAAACTCCCACTCATAACTTAACGAATCCAAATACTTCAGAAAAGTCTCAGCTTTTAGTTGACAAAATTGACAATTTATAGGTGGAATCGTCATCGTTGGATACACCAAATACATCAACGATTCCACTGAGACGTTCCACAAGAAATCGTTATCTGCCATCGTGGCTTAAGGACTATAATAGGGGGAAAATGTCCTAATACAGTGTCCTAGCAGAGTATAATAAAATAGAATCATTCTGACAATTTCTATAAAGTCAAGTTGGCAAATTTCTATGCCGTGTATTCTTCATATATCAGTACTTTTACTGCTCGGAAGAATTGGAGAACATGAGATTTGGGAATTGCTGTTATTGGCTGTCACGAATCACATGACAGCATTTTCTGCTTCAGCGGAGTGCAGGTTCTCATTCTTCCCAAAGATGGTTCATGTTCAACTTTTTCTTGAGTTTTGAAGACTACATATTAGCTGTTTGCAAGCGATCATTGTACGTCGTGTTATTACAACAAAACTTCTAAATATCTATCTACGTAAATATCCAGGGTATTGGATATTACTCAAGATTACGTTTACTTTCGATCCTCTCTCTAATTGGTAATTCACTATATCAATGATTCTCAACCACTGTGCCGCGGCACTTTAGTGTGCCGCGAGAATTTTGAAATGTGCCGCCATTACGAATACCCATACATAAGCGACGTCAGACAAGTAGTTCGATTGGTTCTATCTTCATAGCGGGGACTGACTGAACCAATGCGCATGACTATTGCAGTTCTGGACTGGTTCTAGATTTAACCCAAACAAAGCTATATACTAGTTTAGTAAAATTCTTTTAAGTCTATTTTATCGTTAGTGTGCCGCCAAATTTTTAAATCATTAAAAGTGAGCCGTGACGAAAAAAAGGTCAGTCTTAAGCTGACTGAGAAAAATGACCATCTTTACTGGTTTTATAAGGATAGTACTGGTATTCGAGGGTGCTGCTACGTGTAACCTTGGATGCGCTTTAGCAGATTTGTCAGGAGGTTGGGATAAATCACTGTACGTTGGCTTATGCGCAAGGTGACCCACAATCTTACGTGCGGTAAGCTGTACTGGTTTTTGCGTTCGGGGGACAAGGAGGATCCCTCATGTCCGTCTGGGATCCCAAAGAGGGCCTCGTTTATGTCTTTATTTCGAACTTAAATGGATACCTCACCTTTACGGTGTTTTTTAAATTGTAAGTGTCCTTCTTTTTTTAAAATCAAAAATGGCAAATCTACAATTAAGTTTGTCTGTAACAAACCTCATCATAATATGTCAATTGATACCAAATCAATAAGATCAGGAAAACCTTTCTAAAAAATCTGATTACCAGCCTCAATATTCCAATTGAAACTCGCTCAATTATTTTACAGACTGAAGTAAGCCTTATGTGATACATAAATAAAAAACAAGCAAAATTGCAAAATGAGAAATCAGCTGAGCTTTGTGGTCAAGCTTTCAAAATCTAAAAAAAAATTTAAAACCACTAAGTAAAAGCACAGTAGCATTATTCTGTAGTAGAAACTTGTTGGGATACATTCTGGATAAGTCTTTTCAAATAAACCTCTATTTCTCACATAAAATGCTAGAATTTAGCAGTCCATATGGTAAAGCCTAACTAATCAGCAGACTAAACACAATGATGTTCGAACGGGTTATGCAGATTGGAAGCTAAACGCTTTGAAGTATAACGATGATTCTTAGGACATATATATTTTGTAAGGTTCACGTATGTTGCTGAATCCTTTAAATAACCACCACGCAGAATCCTTCTAGATACAGATAACAAACATTCATATTTATTATGTTTCAGCAATGGAGTTTAGATATACAGAGTGTATCATGACGTACTGTACAAACTTCAGAAGGTGATCTCTGAGTATATTTTAAAAAAAAAAGTTTTAGTTAACGTCTGTCCAACTTCTTGTCGTTTTAGTTTTTTAGAAGAATTGCCTTTTTTTAAACAATTTTTATCAGAATAAATCTTGGCACAGTTCTACAATTTTTGATGCACTTTGTAATGTTATCAAAGTGTTCTTGATGTAATTAAATGAAGTAAATATAGGGATGGAGAGGAAATGTGTACCTCCAATTTCTTTTAGAGTGTGACTTTTCAAATTCTAATTTGACAGTCGAAAAGCTTGGGACTATTTTAACAAATTCTGTCTTTTGCAAGATTTCGATATCTCTAACCGTTTCTGAGATATATCAGATTTAAACATGATATACCAGAATGCAATACCATAAAAGATTCCCCTGGAATATTTGAAAGTGTAAAGGCTTCAGTTAGAGCAGTGATCATTTTTCCCAGCTCTTGTAAAGAATTGCATTATTTTCTTGGTATTGAAACGCTATTTAAATAAAAATTGTAAAGAAACAATTTCTCAAAAGAATCTTTTAACGGTGACTGCTTGTAAAGTTACACTCTTGTTATATAAATAACTATTAACACTCTATGTCTCAAAAACGATGATGAACTGGATAGAAACTTTTCTGTTGTAAAGATACATGTCAACTGTACAAGTCAAGTACAGAATGGCAACTCGTTTATTATTCACAACATTCTTCATGTAATACACCTTCTGATTGTATGCAACACACATTACATTATAATAGATCATATCCTTCTTTTTCTAAGATTAAGCCATGTTAATATAATTAAACAGCTACAAATTGCTTAGAGACATTTTAAAATAAAATAAACAATGCAAAAGAACTATTTTCTTCCCCTAATCAACATAAGATATTAACTTTCTTTATTAATTGATAACATTCTTTCTAGTAATTACAAAGTTTGTTCGCTGTCCTACCAATACGTGTATTTTTGTCTTATTACTGTTAATGGTGTTTACATCTTCATTTGAGGATGTATTACATTTATGTTCATGTTTTGTTTCTGTATCATTACTATCAGAATTTTCCTATCCTATCTTTTAACCATGTATATATTTGAGAGCAGGGCCGGCTGGAAGTTTTGCGGGGCCCAGAGCAACAACATTTTGCAGAGCCCTTAAAATACAAAAAAGAAGAAACACACTGCTTTTTAAGAGATAGCAGAATTCGTTTATTTTAAATATTTAGAAGAAATTAAAAATTTTATTTATTCTGAACTATCGATATAAAGAATTAATTCTTTTACCCTCAAGGCGCGGGGCCTCAGCAAGAGCGGGGCCCTGGGCAGTTGCCCCTCAAAAAATATTAGAAAAACTAATCAGAAATAAGCTATTTAATTTATTCCCTAGATTACACTCAATTAGACAATATGGTTTTATAAAAGGAACAACTATTGACGCTTTAAGAGATCATATAAATTATATTAATAACTGCGAAGATTCTTATATATTAACAATACTCGTGGACATAAGCGGAGCTTTCGACCATCTTTGGTGGCCTGCTCTTTTTGATTCTATGAAGAAAAAACGTATATCCCATAATTACTTGGCATTTATTAAAAGTTATTTAACTGATAGAAAAGTCTCACTAGTTGAATCCGGCTACAAATGTGAAGAATCTTGCAAAATAGGATGTCCTCAAGGATCTGTTCTCAGCCCTACATTATGGAATCTTCTATTAGATTCACTATTAACAAAAAATTTACCAGAAAATATCAAAGTATTTGCTTATGCTGACGATTTAGCATATGTTATTAACTCAAATTCTCGTAATGAATTAAAAACTACATCAGCACAAGAATGTATAAACATATTACTAAATTGGACTGAAGAACAAAAATTGACAATATCAAGCAAGAAAACTAAAATTTTAATAAATCGTTCTCCACCAAGAGTCCACCATCGAGACATAAAAATTCAAATATGTGACGAAAAGATTGGTTTGGTTGATTCCTACAAATATTTAGGCATATTAATAGACTCCAAATTTAATTTCGTAAAGCATATACGACAAGTTTGTACTAAAGTATCAAATATAACACAAGCTTTACGAAAAAAGATTTATTTTGCATGGAAAATTGATCTGGCTACTTCCTTATTAACAATTTATAATTGTGCCCTTATTCATATTATCTCTTATGGAATCGAAATTTGGATCAACAAAATAAATTTAGTAAGAATACAACAATTAATTAGATCAATTTATGGAACTTTTTCTAGAGTTTATACCAGTATCTGCAGAAGCTGCTGGGGTTCTAGCAAAAATTCCTCCACTGGATTTAATTTTACAAAGAAATCTTTGTTTGAAAAAATTAAAAAAAGAAAATATAAATTTTTGCATAGATGAAGAAATTTATAAAGAAAATTTTATCTCTAGAAATCATCTCAAATCATACCTAGACACAAAGATAAATAACGTATGGCAAGAAAGATGGGATTCATCGACTAAAGGACGAACTACTTTTAAATTTTTTCCAAAAATTCCTATTACTGTAAATTTTCCAACAGAAAACATATTTTTATTAAATCAAATATGGACAGGACATGGTTCTTTTGGCTGTCACCTATTGCGCATAGGAA
>VTPC01000498.1:21095-33270 GCA_011009095.1 Ignelater luminosus | reverse complement strand
TTTTTTTGAAGAATTCTGCGGAACGAACTGTAGTTGCAATTTTTCAATAATCAGAGTATAACGTTTAGTAAATAAGTTTAGCCATGTAAAAAAAACTTTAGATCAATAGACTTTAAAGCATAAGGCACAGTTGATAAGTAATTTATGCAATTATTAATCTCATGTTTGTTTAGTATAAATGTAATTGTTTAAACAGTATAACTAATTGGTAGTAACTAATAAGTAGGCATCATATTATGTATTATGCAATAATACTCATCAGTCATCACTGTATGAAATATTTTATAGGTATAATGTAAATAAAGGTTTATTTATTTATTTAAAGAACAAATTTGATATTTACATTCGATTGTATCTCTGTCCTATTATGTTTTATATATAATTATCTCAACATTACATAGTTTTTTAAATTTGAAATTTTCGTTTCTAAAAATTTCTAAATGATAGGCAACCACTCTAACAGCCCTGCTTTTAAGTAACCTATATTACATCAAGAACGACTATTTACAGCAGGAACACTTTCTAACCCCCTTATGCAACCCAGCAAGCAGTAGTTGCAGAATGCATCACGTTCCTTTATACTGAACTACAATATCCGCGATAGGTATTTACTTATAAATATTTTAAATTCTAAAAATGCAATGTCTATGTAATTTATTAGAACCATTCATAAATTAGTTTTTTTTACATTAAATAAAAAAAAATTGTTTATTACGTCTTGATGCTAGTGACAAGTATTGTTTTCAAAAAGTACAAAATTGGTATTGTCGGTTTATATGTAATTTAAATTGCTAGCATCATGTTTTCACAAAGAATTAATGAACTTGGTTGGCTAAACGTGGAAAATCGTTGGAACTATTTATTGTGTTTTTATTGAGGTTAGCATTGTTTTTTGAATAATAAGGCACAAATAATATAATAGAAAAATAAGTTTATTATCACGCGATGTTTTGCGACATATTGCATTCTGTATCTATCTATCTCTATCTGTTAAGCGTCCCCAGTGACCCAGTGACATTAAAAATATAAATGGCTGCAAATACATTATAATCTCCCATACTAATAAAAAAACATGTAAAAATAACATACAATAATACATGATATTACATAATCATATATAAAAATAAGGCAATACATATACGGTATGTTATTGTGTTAATTCCGAACATAGTCCGAAAAATGTCTTGATAATTGTCGTGGTCTTTGAGACCTTCGAACTTGCAGTGTTGGTGAAACTACTTGAGGGGCAGCTTCAGCTGGCGGATAAGAATCTCTTCTAATTCCGTTGGCTTAGATTCATTTCCAACGTTGTTTTGGAATGTAACCTTTTTCTTCGGTTTGACATTAGATCTCACAAGCTAGTTAATATGTCTTTTGAGAACGTGACCACTGTCTAATCTAACTTGATAGTGTAGACGATCATACTTCTTTACAATGATTCGAAACATCCACGTTGGCTTGTTGCTGGTGTACCATCGTACTTAGACTCTTTCCTCCAATAATATTTCACGTACTTTCTGGTGCATGCATCAGAGTTTTTCTTCTGACATAGCGATGAGTTTGTTCTTAAGGGTTTGAATGTTCCTTTCAGCTAGACCATTTGTGGCGAGATGTCCTGGTGCAATAGATTTTTAACTGATCCCGTTCTCTTTGCAAAATGTTTGAAATATACCACTTTGGAAAATTGTAGCATTGTCTGATATCAGAATTCTTGGTAATCCATGAATACTAAAAATGTCTCGTAAAAGATGTATTGTAGATTCGGAAGTTGGTGCGTCTTTTAGTATTTTTACTTTGGCCCGTTTAGATTTTGAATCAATTAGTACCAAGAAATGATGTTCTTGGAAGGGACCTGCATAATCAATGTGGACTCTGTCGAAATTTTCCTGTGGTTCATCCCAATGATGTAACGGAGCTTTTGCCGGATCTTTTTTGATAAGGACGCAGTTTTCACATGTACGAACAAGATTTTCAGCTGTTCCATCAATAGTATGGAGGAAGCCCAAAGATCATTATACAGACAAAGATTACTGGCATAAAAAGTAAAACAAGAAATTCAGTGAACTATCCAGATATTCTTTCAGTGATTAGTTCTGTCTTGCATAACTCAGAGTTGACACTTCCCACTCCACCTACAACTCGAGGAAGACGTAAACGCTGATTTGGCTGACGAAGAAGCTGTCGGAGAAGACCCTGTTTTCTAAAAGATGAGTCTGAAGAGCCCCACAAATTCAGTCAGGCTGATCTAAACAACTTAAGTTTGGGAACTGAACCGTTCAAAATGCCAGGTGTAGCTGTTGGCTTCCAGGCTCAAAAGCTGACATTTGCTGGATCAATGGAGCAAAACATGCGCTTTTCCGTCAACACTTGTTTTCAATAGAGAGTGACTTAGTTTATTGTAACAATGTGCACTCTCTGCTGGATGCAATAGCACAAGAACACAATCCTCAAGAGTGGAGGCACTCTATAGACTCTTCAAAAACCAGTTTATACGCAGTACTTGCTTATGCTGCGAATATGAAAGAAACATGAAAATATGCACACTCTCCTGGTAAAAGTAAGCTGCGACAACTTCAGATGGCAAATTTGTGGTGATCTAAAAGTAATAGCATTGGTGCTTAGTTTGCAACTAGGATATACTAAGTTTTATTGCTTTCTTTGTAAATGAGATAGCAGAGATTGTAAAAACCACTTCACAACCAAACAGTGGCCAGTATAAGACACGATCTTACACCTGGGAACTGCACCAGCCCTTGGTTGACACAGCAGAAGTTTTCCTTCTGCCACTCCTGATGAGAAATTTTGTTAAAGCTATGAATCGTGATGGCGAGGGTTTATGCATACCTAAACAGTAAGTTCCCAAGAATAAGTAAGGCAAAAGTCAAGGAAGGAATTTTCGTGGGAGAGCTGATAAAAGATCCTTATTTTGATTCCAAGTTAAGCATTAAGACAGAGGTGCATGCGTGGGAATAAATCAAAAACATTGTAGCAAACTTTCTTGGAAATCATAAATCACCAAACTATAGAGAGCTTCTGACAGAGTTATTAGAAGATTATGAAGAATTGGAATATAATATGGCTTTAAAGATACATTTCATGGATTCCCTGAGAACCTTGAAGTTGTTAGTGATGAATATTGGGGAGCAGTTTCACCGGGATATTGCACAACTTGAAGGCTGTTACAAAGGAGCCCAAAAATGCTTGCAGACTATTGTATTTTTATAGCTAATGTGTATTTACTTTATATGCATATAAGATTTTATTTTATAGCTTTAAATTCTATTTGAATATTCATTAGACAGAAGACAGGCAGACACAAGTCTACTCATTGGTACATAGTAGAATTATGATTTGTTACTCGTTACTGTATCAAATATTGCTGAGAGATTAAATAGTTATTGCATTCAGAAGATTCTTTTAGCTGCTTATGTTTTCAGTTTTTAAATAATGAACTGTTAATGAAAATGTAAGTATTTAAAGCAATGACCCAACTTAAAGCCACTGACCCAATTTGGAGTATAAGTATAAAAATGCCAAAAAGAAAGTACAAAATGTCTTCTCAACATGCAAGTATATTAAAATGACATATTTGTTCATTAAAGTAGAAAAAGCACCACTTCGTATATTCTTCCACAGTTCTCCAAGTCATTTTAGATAAGAAAGTGTATTCAAAGAAGAGTCCAAGTTTGTCCGGATATTTTTTGTTAGTGTTTGTCCTTGGATATCAATCTTAGACTTGGTCACCTGATTTGAAACAGTTATAATAAATTCAATTGAAAACTTAATTTTTATGTTAAACTATCCATTGATCTATTCCAAAGGGAATTTTTATTGCGCTCTTTTGAAAACAACTTTCAAACTAAACTTAAGTAGTACTTCAAGTAATTCTTTGAAATAACAACCAGAACATTCAAAGAAAAAATTTAAAATATCTTACAATTTTCATTTTATTTTTAAAAAATACTAAATTACAGTAATTCCTAAAATAAACTTAAATAATATTGATTTAAGAGAAGTTTGTCTTGCTATTCTTCTTAATCCAGTCTTCAACTTTAGCTTTGTTTGTTTCTATCCACTTAATATTATTTTTAACATTTGCAAGAGCTTCTTCTCTTGAAGCTGCACCAGCTCCAGCTTCTGGATTAGCAGCGAAAAATTCTTCCATCTAGAAAGTACAGTTATAAAAGGAATAATCAAATTAAATGTTTTGCATATTACCTCTTTTAATTTTGTTTTTGTAGTAAAAGTACTAGTAATGGCAGGGATCAGTCTTCCAAGATATCTATCATTCAAAGTAAATCTATTAACTAGATAGTCCCAGTTTTCTCTAAAATATATTTATCGTAAATTACAAAATTAATTTCATCTTGTTTGAATTTACTCTACCTTACATAATCCCATACAATTGAAGTGCCAATTGGGTTTGCAGAAACGTACTGTAACATAGTGAAATAATCCTGTCCACGAATTATGTCTTCATTCTTTCCAAGTTCAATTAATCTAGAAGAAGTCTTAATAAAGGAATCTTTCTTTAACTACATTAAAAAACTTACTTTTTAAGAAGAGATGGTTCCTTTATGGATGCTAAACCTCTCATCAAATTTAGTTTCTCGTTAGCATCATTTTCTTTTTTGAATATCTCCAAAAGTTTGTTCCATTCTCTCTCTGTACTTTCTTCCATACCTGCAATTTACAATTCATTTAATAATAGAAATTTATAACAAAAATCCGTTTTTTGCTTACCATACTCAAAGACAATTGACCGTAAATCTTGTGATATTTCTTTCTTTTCATCTAGCCAACCTAAGAATTTTTCACGAACCTTTTCTTTACAGTCTGTATGACCCATTGTGCAAGCTATGTTAAGAATTGTAATGCGTGCTCGTCTGTAACAATAATGGTAATTAAATGGTATGATTTCATTTGTAGATTTGATTATATTACTTTCTAAGATGATCATCACCTGATGGTTTTTCATCCCAAGTTAACTCGTTGTATGCTGGTGTAACAATGTTTACCACATATTTCTAAAGCAAAGATAAGTTTATTCGTAACCAGTTATTTAATTAATAGCATAGACATATCAAGATTTTCTGCTTTCTTTGTAATACTGAGGGACTAATTATGACACAGTTTTCTTCTGTCAGAATAAACATTAGAAACTTACCAAATAATTAGAATATTCAAGCGAATCAGTAAGATATTTCCTGAGTTGTTCTAATTTGCTTGCAGCAACACTCCATGGTATATAATTAAATTCCTTCTTCAAGTACAGTGTTAAATCCAATGGAACATTGTAATCCAATTCATTTCCACTTTCAGCAATACTAAAGGCTTCTTCGAGCAGATGTGTTCTATCAGATATGGATTGCATATTACCTATATTTTCAGATAAAGTTTGCCACATATTCTTTGGATAATTAACTCTGTAGTAGCCAACTTGATTGTAATTGAATTTTACCCATTTTACATTTGTTGGTTTTTTAATAGTAACTACAAAATATAAAAATATATTATCCGCTTTAAAACTCTATGTTATACCTACTGTTTGATTTTGTATGATCAAACCATTCCAAAACAGGCTTTGTTTGGTTTTTATCAGTAATGTAAGTTACAGGAACCATCCACTTGTACCTTGTAAGAAACAGTTTATTGTTATTATGTTCATCATTTAAAATGAATCGAGTTACCCATAGGGAGATTCAGTATTTCCAGGGTTTTCAGGATCTTTAAGGAATCGTTTCTGCGTTATTACAAATGTATCACCCTCTTCTTTGATAGTTAAGATAGGATAGCCCATTTGTTGAGTCCAGGTATCCATAAAGGTTGTTACATCAATGCTATCACCAACAATAGTTTGAAGTTCTTTCAGTAAATCCGCAGTAACAGCATTTCCACCTTGGTGTTTATTTAAATAAGCTGTAACACCTTTCTGGAAATTGGTAGGAGTTACAGCGTCTTCTAACATTCTTAAAAGTGACGCTCCCTACAAAAATGTAAAAATTAGTACTTTTGCAATTTCAATTTCTAATTTGGTTTTTATACCTTATTGTAAGTGATGGTATCAAATATCTCTGTTATTTGATCTGGAGTAACAACTGTCTGAACAATTGGATGAGAGGCTGGTGTTGCATCTTTTGAGAGTACTGCATGAAGATCTTCAATTAAGAACTGATGAAGCTGGAATTATTATTGATATTATTAGACAATGAGCTGAATGAAACTGACAAATAATAATTACCATTTCCCATTTAGGTTCTGCAGCATCAACACCTTTGTATTGTATGTAGGAAGCAAAACCTTCATTTAACCACAAGTCATTCCACCAATCCATGGTAACTGAAAAATGAACTCGATGTTTTACATTTACAAATTAAATCATAATATGTCACATACCTAAATTTCCAAACCAACTATGAGCTAATTCATGAGCAACAACAGTAGCAATTCTTTGTTGATTAGCAGTGGAACTTTTATTTTTATCAAACAGCAAAGCAGTTTCTCTGAAAGTAACCAAACCCCAATGCTCCATAGCACCAGAAACAAAATCAGGAATTGCTATTAAATCTGAAACACATAATTGTTTATAGTTCATTTCACAGTAGTTGAGTTTTAAAATAAAACATCTTGTACCTAGCTTTGGCAATGGATAATCTATATTGAAATATTTTAGAAAGTATTCTATAACTCTTTTAGCAGTCTGTAGTGCATATGCCGTTTTTTCAACTTGTTCTGGAGTAGCATAAACTCTAAGTGGGACAGTATCTTTTCCTGACAAAAAGCTATCATTTGTGTATTTAAAATCGCAGACAATAAAACAAGAAAGATATGTTGACATTCTAACGCTTGGTTTAAAGTGTACCATAATACCATTTTCTTGAGTTTCTTCTTTCTCCTGAAAATTATTTTAGAAATATAAGATTATAAAAATAGTAACAATTTAATTTCAAAATAGGAACTTAGAAGTAATTGTTACCTGAGGCATGTTTGACAAAGCTATGTAAGACTTATCATCTTTGGGTTTTAATATATGAACGGTGTAGCTTGCTTTCATATTTGGTTCATCAAAGCATGGAAATGCTTGTCGAGCATATGTTGGTTCAAATTTACTTGTAGCAATAGCTCTAAAACAAATAAAATCAATTAGATTTGTTTTATCAAAGTTAAGAAGAGAAAAAGTTCTTAACAGTATATTCACATTTTTGAGGCATGAGATTAATGTTTGTAATGTTAAATATTAAATAAATTAGGTAGTTAGTATCACATGAAATATGCAATGTACAAAAAGAATTACTCCTATTATATTATTTGAATTGCTATTTTTAAACAAAAAAAGACTTTTGGATTCCATGTTAATTATTTATTTAGTCTACGAACTATAAAATAAAACAAAAGATCATTCTGATGATACTTTTCTACCATACTTCCATCATGATCTTGAAGTTCGTAAGTTGTTGGGCTTACTCTTCTTACTATTTCATAGGATCCGTCACGCTTTGGAGCGAAATTCGCTGTGAAATGTTTGTGTCCGCTACTCAACACATGAGTGCATAGTAAAATTTGGTCACCAAGCTCGAATGGTGAAACATTCTGATGGTGCTGATCAATTTGTTCCTTTTCTGCTGATTCTCTAGTTGCTTTCAGCTTTCCTTAAGAATCGTAGCAAATCGCATCATCACTGCTCTTAGGTCGTTTGTTACTTCATCTGGTCACTGTAGAACTGCATGGGGTTGTATTGACGGCCATTCTGTTTTTCCTTTCTACTGGATTACTTTCTGGATGAAATAGAGGAACCAGAGACTGCTTAATTCCCAAACGAGTCACCTTTTGTAGTACTTCGCTTACAAATTGCACGCCATTGTCACTAATTATCTTGCGGGGTACACCAAACCGCATGCATACTTCCTCAAGTAACACTTTAGCACAGGCTGTAGCAGTTGCAGATTCCAAAGGGAATAATTCTACCTATCTTGAGGTCACATCTTCCACGATAAATACCCACCGGAGTCCTAAATCCGTCTTGGGTAGTGGACCAAACAGATGTACTGCAATCGCCTTATAAAGTTTAGATGCAGCTGGAGTTTAGAGAAGTTCCGCTAGTTTCATATTGTCTGGCTTATATCTTTAGCACTTGACACAGTTTCGGATATGCTCTGCTACATATTTCCGCATACTATTAAATTATACCCGTTGAAGATTTTTTGCACAGTCCTGTCGACTTCATAGTGATCTGCTGTTTCGGAATCGTGTTATTCGAATAAAATTCTAGCCCTCTTACAATGGCACCGCTTGCTAAGCTTTTTCATCGTCCGAATCTGGATCGTAGCGGTACAAGATTTTATTCCATTCCATTCCATCCATCGTCTTTTTCAAACGCATCTATGATCTTTTGCAGTTCTGAATCGTTTAACTGCTCGTTTTTTATTTTACTGACACCACGAGAAACAGGACACAGATGACAGCTTCCATCTTGATATTGTAAGACTGCAGTTAAAGAACCCATCTGGTTAGGCGACAGTTTGGAGATTTCAGAGTGAACCATTTTAGCGACTGACGATTCGTCCCAAAAATCACTTCGCTACCTTCAATTTATCCTCTAAACTTCTCCACGGACCACACAAATGCAAAAGCCTCCCGTTCTCCAGTTGAAATATTTGTTTCGTCTGGCAAGAGTAAACGACTTGTGTATTCAGTTGGTCGTTCGTCTGGATCTTCTTCTTGTAGAAGTACTGCTCAAAATGCGTATGCACTCGCATCCATCTTTAGGATGTAAGGTAAATAACATGCGTTGTAATCTGGCTTAAAGCACGGTAATCAAAGCATCCGCTGAACTGTCCACCTTTCTTCGGAACTAGCACTACAGGGAATCCCCAGGGACTTTCGCACTCTTCTATTATCCCATGTTCCATCATGGAGTTTAATTCCTGTTTGAGGAAGTCCTTCTTGTATACGCTGGTAGTCGGTATGGAGGAAAGAATATTAAAGGATGGTCCCCAATATCAAATAAGTTCATATTAGTCCAAGAGAAAATTAAGGTCTTTCTTCTCCCTGGGCGTCAAAGTAGCGCTTTCGTTTTCATGAAGTCGTACCTCCAATACTGCAGCTACGCTAACCTTAGACTTATCAAGAATAATGTCGGGAACGTACTCATACTTTACTGGACCATCTAAAAACCCCCAAGTTCGTTGCCCATCATTGATTATCATAGCAGCCTTATCCAGGAAATCCACTCCTAGCAAGGTTCGATTATTTTGCAACTCCAGTAAAATAATGAGATCATGGATAGATTTGTGCATGACGCCACTATTAACTGGAACTATGAGGATCAGCTCGTGACATACGATGCCATCAACGTACGTTAATGACACTTCGGATGCCTCAAAGGGGTAATCTAGACTTTTCAAGCAGTCGTACACGCGCCGACCTACAATGCTTGTTTGTGCACCGGAATCGGCAGCGTAAGCAACTCTTTCGCCGTCCAATATTCGTATGAGGAGAACAGGTCTTGATCCCATGTTGTGGCTGATGCTCCTTTACATCGAGCACAGTTTGCACGAATTGCTCCGCAGCCAAAGCATTTAAAGGACGCGTTTTCGTATACGGCGGTTTAAGAGTCCATAAAACATATCTAACTGCATTGTTTCTGAGAGTTTCTCTTTCAAACGTGTGATAAGCAGTCGGACGTTACTTACAAAAACATCAGTGGACACATTACCCTCTTGCAGTGGCGTAAATATAATTTTAGGTCTCCCCCCCCCGCAAGGCCCGCAAACAATTTTGTGGCCCCTTATTATTTCATGATGTATAATAATATTTAAAAAAACACGGCACTTTATACTACATTGTATTTTTAAATATGTGGTAGTACTTATATAACAAAACAAATGAACTGGACAGTAGAAATTTCGCTTATTCAGACTTTTCTAATTATATGGCTATTTTTATTTCACATCTGTAAACGACTGTGGGGCCCCCAAATCCTTCGGGGCCCCCCGCACTAAAGGCTTTTGCGTCCACTATTTACGCCACTGCCCTCTTGCTTTATTGTATACAATTTTTGATAAATTTGATACGCAGGTTTAGCAGAGCTATAAGAATTTTGTCGAGTTGGCAAAGCTTCTTCCCAACCTGTAACTGTTTCTTTTATCTCAATCCACCAAGTGGCTATGACTTCAATAAGAAACACCGGCAGTCCTCGTAAGGCATTTGTGTCAGAAATGTTTGCGCAGTCTTTATATATGGTTAGTTTGAGCGTCAATACTGGTTTGTAGAACTAATTGCTATTTTTAAACAAAGAACATATTATGAAACATTAACGATGAAAGCCGCACGTCGATCTCCTCACTAGTTCGCTCCACTTGTATAGTACTCACTACGTACCACACCATTTAACGGAATTCCAAAAGTCAGAACGTAAGAGAATCAGCAGCATTTTATGATACTCCGACTCTTCATGAAGATGATCCAACACCGACAACTTCAAAAAGCAACGCGCCATGAAAAAACTTATGTACGTCGTCTTCTTTAGAAGCATCGACTTAGTCAAAGCCATTAAGTTAGAAGAATAGAAACTGGTACATCAATAAATGTTTGCCTGAAGTTTTTGAACGACTTGATATAAGGGGCCTTTTGTTGCACCATGACAATACATCCTCGCATTCGGTGCGCGCTACCGTTGATTATTTGAAGGAAAACAATATCCGCATGATTGAGCATCTACCTTATTCACCTGATTTGGCGTTGTGTGACTTCTGGCTGTTCTTTAATCTGAAGAAACACGTTCGGAGGCAAAGATTTTCTTCAAAAAACGAGATTGATGCAGTAATTCATCAGTATTTTGACAGTATTCCGAAAAACAAATAGCGAGCTTTTGATTTGTGGAAATTAAGATTGAATAAGTGTATTGAGGTCAAGAGGGACTACTTCGAATATTTATAATGATATTGTACTTAGTTTTTTTATATGTCACTGGAACTAGAGTGGCACTTGTATATATTAATGTATTGGTTTTGAAATGAATACACAAAAATAGACAGCTGAGAACTTGATAAAAGATTATCTAAGTCTTAAAAGAAGAGGCCACAACAACGAGATGTTGAAGCGCATCAGCTAGCAAGCACATGTTCAATACTAAAAAATACATACAAATATCAATGTGTCATGTCAATAGGTAGCATGACGTTTTCCAGAAAATAATAGCAAATTTTAGTGCTCAAATATACATTAAAAAATTTTGTATTTTAAAAATAATATACAATTTTGAAAGATTCAATCAAGTATTCTGCACATAATTTTGATCTTAATGGGTCGACTTCTACTTGCAATGAATCACATTGTAAGTATAGGGTCACTGTACTTTAAAAATCTAAAACATCTTTTTGTTTGACGTCAGTGGTCTTTGACGTAATGACATTAATCACTTTAAAGTCATATCTACACATTATTCGCTTAATAAATTTTAGTTACCTCAAGTATTAGTCGGGATTTCATATCCAATGGGACATTAAAAGAAAATTAAAAACCTTATTTTCAAGTCGAGAAAAATTTAGAAGGAAAACAGAGTGTCAGAGCTGTTTTCTTTTTGAATTCAAATATTTGAGATTATTATTGTTACTTTACTATAAATACAAAGAAAGAAAAGTACAATGAAGATGAGTAACCCTAAGAATATCGAAGTCTTATGGTTATGATTATAGAATAAATGCAAACGTGAGTAATGTTGATAGTGTGAATTCCATTTGAACGTTTTGAATGAATTTACTTGAGGCAGGCACAAAGAACATGTGATACACTCAACCAAAAGCATTTCTTTGTTAATCCAATAGAATTGTTACAATTTCTTCAGAAGATTATTAATTAACCAAATAATTCAATGTCGTAAAATTCTTGAAACCTTGTTGTATACAATATATAAATAGATAAAGCACACGGTATGCTATAATAGTTATTTAAATAACTTTTACAGTGAAATGAAATTATTGTTTTTGTTTTGAAGTGTATGTAAATGTGAGATAATAACATTAATTAGTTTTATCACGCTGATAGAAAAATAACTATAAATGTTATGAAATAGCATTCTTAAAAATGCCTGTTATCGATTATTATAAATAAAATAGTTGATACTCTTGATCACAAGGTTTTTACTTGCATTTCTACTAACTATATTTTTTATATA
>VTPC01000497.1:39434-70522 GCA_011009095.1 Ignelater luminosus | reverse complement strand
AAAAAAGAGAAGAAACAAGGACAGAGAAAATTTTGAATATTTTAAAAGAAGTAAGAAAACACCCAGATCTCCCGTGAAACAGCAGAGCAACAATGCTGAAAAACTAGATGTGTCAATTAAAATGATGCTTGAAATGAAGATGGAGATAAAAGCCAAGATAAAACAGGTGGGTGAAGAATTACAACAGGTGAGAAAAGAACAAAAAGAATATTACAAAGAAGTGGAATAACTAAAAATGGAAAACGAAACTATAAGAAGAGAAAACAAGGAGATCAAGCAAGAACTGGAAAGAATTAAAAACAATACGGAATGGGTAGAAAAAGAAAAAGGAAGAACAATATTGTTACGAATGGGCTAAAAATCGATAGTGACGACCCAACTCGGCTGAAAGAAGAGGCAAAGAATTTCCTAAACACGTATTTGGAGGTGGCAGTACAAGTTAAAATGGCTTTAAACTGGGAGAGAAAACATGCTTAATTGAAAAACGAAAAAAACAAAATGACGATTATGAAATCTAAACATAAATTAAAGAATATTAAAGATGATAAAATTTACATCAACGATGACTTAACGAAACAAGAAAGAGAAAAACAGAGACATGTAAGAAAAAGGGCCAAGAAAGAAAGAGAAAATGAAAAGCAAATACAAGTTGGCTACAACAAAATAACGATAAACGGCATAGTAAAAAAATGGAATAAAGCCAGGGATAGACTAGAACAGATAAATCCAAAAAACTAAAACAGCAAGTTATAACAAACTACAGAACCAAGGATAAATTCTGGGAAACGGTTTCAAATACGATAGAAAATAAGAACGGAAAAATAATCGTTATGGGTGACCTAAATGGAAGAGTTGGGAAGAAAAAGAAGAGGTAGGAGAAACAGTAGGGGTCCACGGTAAAAATATCAGAAACAACAATGGGAAAAGAGTAATAGACTTCTGTATTCAAAATAACCTGATAGTTACAAACTCTTTTTACAAGCACAAGGAAAACCATAAATATACCAGAGTAGTAACTAGCCAATATGAGAAATCAATTATTGATTATATATTAACAAATAAAGAAAATAGAAGAGACATCCGAGATGTAAGAGTTAGAAGAAGTGCGGAAGTAAATAGTGGCCACTTCTTGGTCATGGCTGAAACAAACATAGGAAAACATAGTTCAAGACAACATGGTAACAAAGAAAGAAAAGATATATCGTACAAGAGTCATAAAAAAGCAATAATATCATATAAACTAGCAGAAGACCAAATAGCACAACAATTCACTCTAAAAAAACTGAGAGAATGTTTGATGACTGTAACATAGAACAAATGTAAGATTATTTTAAAGATATAGTCAGATAAAGTGCAAAACTGGTTTGTGGTGTGAGCAAGATAAATAAAAATAGAAGAGAGACGCCTTCGTGGAATGCAGAAATCAAAAAAGAAGTCAAGATGAAGAAAGAGAAATGGAAGCGTTACCTGACTGAAAGTACTTATAGCAGATGTAACGAATACAAAGAGCAGAGAAATAAGATAAAAGAAATGGTAAGCAAAAAAGAAATCTTGGGAGGACTTCGTAGAGAAAATGAAAGAAGATTACCATAGTAACCAGAAATTATTTTACAAGATACTAAAAAATGCAAAAACAGGAAAGCAAAAACCAAAACTGAAACAATTGAATACCAAAAATGGAATAATAGAAACGGACGGTGATATAATCATGAAGATATGAAAACAGTACTTCCAAGAGCTTCTACAAAATAAAAAAATACGTGAGTGTGAAAATGAATGAATATCAGTACAAAACATAGGACAAGGAACAAGAATAGAGTTAAAAGAAGTAACAGAAGCAATAAAAATGTTAACGAAAGAAAAATCAGCCGATCGTGACCAAATTACGCCAGAAATGCTAAAAAACTTAGGGGTGAAGGGACTAAAGCTGATTACTGACATTTTTAACAAAACAGATTGGGCAAAAGCGAAGTACCAAAGGGAAATTGGAATCTTGATACTAGTTTATAAAAACTGGGATCAGACAGATTGCAAAAATTATAGAGGCATTACCCTACTGAGTATAGTGGCTAAAGTGTATGAGAGAATGTTAGAAGGGAGGTTAAGGAAGGAGATTGAGGCAAAGATAGAAAAACCCCAATGTGGATTCAGAAAAGGCAGATGAATTCAAGACCGCATATTTATCACCAAACAAATAATAGAAAGAGCAAAGAGATCAAGTAGAAAAATTTACATGGCTTTTATAGACCTAGAAAAGGCATTTGATATGATAAAGAGGAACATAGTCAAGGAAAGTCTAGTGAGAGGGAATGTAAGTATTAAACTAAGAATGGTAGTAATGAGTTTGTATAAAAATACCAGAAATTACATAAGAACAAGCGGTCGACAATCCGAAGAATTTTCAGTAAAGGAAGGCCTAAGACAAAGAGCAGTCCTAAGTCCAGTCTTGTTCAACGTTGTCATGGACGATTTTATAAAAGAAATCAAAATAAGTACAAACAAGTGATATATAGGACACAGGAACTTAGTACCTGTGCATTTGCCGACGATATTGTAATATTTGCCAATACTGAAAACAACTTAAGGAAAAATTTACAGATATGGAATGAAGCATTCAAAAAGAAGAACTCGAAGATAAATGGAAATAAAACAAAAATTGTGATGACAGGAACAGATTACATGGGAGTCAGCATAGAGTTAAATGGCATAAAACTAGAGCAGGTCAATACATTTAAATACCTAGGAGTACAAATAAATAATAGAGGAAGTCAAGAAGCAGAAATTACAGCTAGAATTGAAAAGGCGGCAACAATGTATCATTCAGTTAAAAACATACGTGTAAGAAAAAAAGAACTATCTAGGAAGACAAAAAAGAATGTCTACAAAACGGTTTTTGCGCCAATTCTGACGTTCGGGTGTGAAAGCTAGAACCTTACAAACAAGCAGGCAAGTAAAGTGCAGGCCATGGAAATGAAGTACCTACGAGCAATATTAGGAAAAACGAGATTAGACAGAGTGAGGAATGACAATGTGAGGGAAGAATTAAAAGCAGAAGCAGTTCTCGAAAGAGTGGGAAAAGCACAGTTGGGATGGTTCCGACATATAGTTTGAATGAACAACAACAGAATAGTCAAGACAGTATGGGAAGCTAGAGTACCAGAAAAGAAGAAACGAGGGAGACCAGCAAAAACGTGAGAGGACAACATTGAGAAAAAAGGGTGTAATGAAAGAGGAAGCTAAGGTACTCGCACGTGACAAGAAGAAGTGGAGAAAGTTTTTACACTGAAAGTAAATATAGTGGAAGTGTAAGTGTTAAAGTAAAAAACTGTTATGAATAAAGGCTACTTGCCTTATTGAGATGCTGTACTGTTTTGCCTTTCTATATTGTATCGTAAAAAGATTTCATAATTAACACAACGTTGAGTTTACTAGCTATTGGTTAAAACGTTTAACATCAACTTTATTGTATCTCACAAAAGTAAAAATTACTAGGCTTTGCCACAATTCAAAGAATTCTATGAATAAAGTTTTTTCGATACAAAAAGTTCTATGTAATACGAAAAGGATAATTTGAAAACCAAGGGGTTCTAGGAGCAATCCAGTCAAATCCCAAAATCTAGGCTGTTTAAAATTCTGACCATTGTAGACCTTCTTGCGTAAATTCTACCGTCAACAAGAGTTTTTCTATATTTTGAAACTGTTAGAATTGATGTAGAATACAGAAGACGTACATTGCTTACTTAAAAGGAAAATCTGAAGTTTCTTAAAAAACAACTCGTTGGTTTCTGTTTTGGTCACAATGCAAAGCCCCTAAAAATTTAGCAAAAGTGTTAGTTACTCAAACAGCAGCTGGTCCGAATTGATGCTTGATGTGAATCAATATAGAAAAAATTGAATATAAACATATTTTTTCTGTCAACCTTCTAGTGAGCAGCACTATAAGTACAAAAAACATCAAACAACGGCTAGACCAGATAAAGACGGGAAGTATAATCAGCATTGTTCGTTTTTTTATTTTCAGTTTTTACAAGGATTTGTAAATATATGCACGTGAACAACTTTCTTTAATTTTTCATTTTCCTAAAACATACTCTATGTACCTATTAAAGCAGTCTGCTTAAGTTGCAAGCTTCAGAATTAATCTTTTCTGACAGATGTATATTATCTCTGTCTCTTCATGATCAAACGTCTACATTTTTTCTGAGAATCGCACATTTTATATTAGCTATTTAATGTACACGCGGTTTGTAATTTTTAAACAAAACTCAATTATATTACACGTGTAGCGTTCCAAGGACATTTTATAAAAATACAAAAGAAAATTTTATTATAAACTTTATAATGATAAAAAGTTGGAAGTAATTTTCTGGAAATCTTTCTCTACCTTATCTCGTCAGATTTCTTCCAAACCACAACAGGCATAAAAATGTTTTTTTAAGTTCATGACATATGCATCGTATATATATATATATGTATACTTCCATTCGACTTTTTTCATTTTTCAATAAAATCCCATTTGTTAAAAATATCCGGATTAGTAACAATAAAAGCGGAGAGATACGTAGGTAGTTTAGATAAATTCTGGCAGTTTGCTTTTGTCAATTTCTCCCATTTTCTACGATAAGAATAAATTATTAGCTCTATAAAGTTTACCTTCTGAAAAATGTCACTTTTATGAAACACTTTTCAGACTTAAAACTTTTTTCTGTAATAAGCCATTTATTTCTACCCTTCCCGGTTCTGACAAACTTAAGATAATACAACCATCCGAACACGAATGGATCTCGTAAACTACAATTTAGAATTTTTTTCAATTTAACAACACGAAATTTGGGGGTTAGCTTTTCATAATTTTCGCGTTGGTTTCTGTGCTCCGTTCGTTGAAATATGGCAGCATTCTATTCGCATGGATATTATTCTTTAATTTTCTGCGTGAGTGAGACGATAAAGAAGGAAATAAGGCGTGTTATTTCTGAACTTCATTTTCCAGAGCAGTTCTATTATTTCTTTATTTATTCGTCGGATTATCGGTCCCGTGGGTGCGCTTATCAGCAAATTATAACAGATGAGGCGTCTTCTCTTTTCAACATTCCCTCTTTCCTGCTGTTAACGCCAACTCTTCGGTTTATGTGCTAATAGAGTTATATTTTCTAGTTGGTTATCTGCCTGTTGCGATTTATTTACTTTACCCGGAGTTAATTAACTTGTCAGTAAATCATTGCGAGCTCTACAGGAATTTCCTAATAATGAACTTTAACTTTTTTTTAACTTCCGCCGCGATTTTTCATTTTCATTTAATGGGTTACTCTAGACAGACTTAATTGGGAAATCTTTCGAATATGTTGCAAGGACGGTTAGCAATTTTCACCAATTCATATTGAATCTAAGTGTGCAAACAGAGGAGCGGAGGGTAAATAAATATAAAGCGGTTTCGTTTTTCTCGGCCCCTTTGCATTCTGTTAATTTCTTGCCGGAAGCCCTTCAGGTGAAGCTATATTACTTGCAAATATTTGAAGTTATTTGGAGAAACATTTAACATATATTTGCTCGTTCCTGCACCCTTATACGTGATATTGCTGAAATTCGGAACTTACTTTACATTAACGAGATCTTGGGGAATTAAATTTGCATTGCAAAGACTAGAACTAGGCGTTTGGGGACCTATTTTAAGTCAATAATTTTCTTTGCCTAATGGTAATATTTATTTTGTCTCGAAAATTAACCTAATCTCCTTTTGAGAACTCGCAATTAACAGCTCCTTATTATTGATTTACTCTGTTTTTTTATTATTTGGGATTTCATCAGAAATTAGCAATTAAGTAGTAAAGACAGCAAAGTTCTATTATAGAGACATGACTAAGAAGTTCTAATTTGGCGAATTATAAATTTTACCCTGTGGGATAATCTATTATGTAATACAAGTCATTCTAATTCAAGTTTACCTACAAAAACTTTTATTATGACGGTATTATGCGAAAATTTATGAACAAAAAGCGAGGGGCTATGATTTAAGGGCCGTGTATAACAATATTAAACCCATTTCTTTGTGTATCTCATATCCACCTAAAGGATATAATGATATCAAGCAAAATATTATCAAGAGGAGTCTTGAAAGAGATACAATATTTTTATAAGCATATAATTCCCTCAAAAATTTGTTTCAACTACATATTTTTTTGAAAAGAATAACAAAGCTAAGAGACAAAAGTAGTCTCAGATGGAATGAACATTACTTCGGCAGCTGATGGAATATCAAAGAAATGGTGTACTTTGTTAGATAAAGTGATGTCAAATGACGTTTAATTTTTCAGAGATTGAGTGTTAGTTTTACTGAAGATTTCTGATTCTTTCAGTATTCAGTATCTTAAAGACAACATAAGATAATATTCTTAGCTACTAAAAGAAGTCTCCGGTAAGTATTCTTCAGGGAGATACAAGATGCGGTTTTATTTCATACTGCCAATTTTCAATTTTCATCCATTATCTCAATTTACATTACTTACTGCATTGCTGCACTTGTTGGAAGTAATCTTCGGTGCTACAACCCATACCAAGTGGGTTTTTAGAAGAGCAATAAAGATTTTAACAAACTTGAAATGACAATCGAATTTATAGATAAAAATTGATGTCCGAATAGCAAAGAAACTTTCTATAACTGCACTGCAATTCAAAGTTGAATTTTTTAAATGGACCGATTGCTTCAATTTGCTGTAACTCCTTTATTTTCAAAGCTCCAACAAATCCATTTTAGCATTGTTAAGGCACTTTTTAACGTAGAATTCAGTGCCGTCAGTCGTTTTTTTCTAGTCCTTTTCATAACTGCGCTGTAACTCAAAGCTGAATTTTTAAATGGACCATTTAAGAAATTAAACTTTAAGTTACAGCGCAGTTATGGAAAGGACTAGCAAGAAACAACTACGGCATTAAATTCTACGTTAGATAGTGCTCCAACAATGCTCAAATGATTTTGTTGAAGCTTCAAAAATAAAGGAGTTACAACAAATTCAAGGAATCAGTCCATTTAAAAAATTCAACTTTTGAGTTACAGCGCAGTTATGGAAAAGATTAGAAAAACATGACTGATGGCATTAAATTCTACGTTAAGAAGTGCCTGAACAATGCTTAAATAATTTTGTTGTAGCTTCGAAAACTAAGGAGTTTTAGCAAACTGAAGAAATCGACTATTTTTCAGTTTTTCTCTCTGGGGAAAAAACAAAAGACGGCAGCTTATTTCTGGCAACGGCAATGGAACAAGCATGAAAAAAGAGCCCAGGAGTACCTAAGTCGTTTTCATTTATTTGCGTTAATAAGAAAGTTACCCATTTAATCCCATCCAAATTGAACCGCACTGTACAACGTTTTTCATGTTAGTACCATTTTTCATATTTCTACAATAACGACGCTTCCGCCGGCAGATCGTCTAAACATAATAGTAAATAGCAGTTTACTGGAAGTAGGGATTCACTACTTGGCCAAACTGTTTACGGCATTAAACCGGCACTGCACTCATAGTGTAGTTCTGTAGATTTTGATCTAAATCTCATACAGTAATTAAAACATACCTGCAGCACTGAAAATAACTGTGAAGTTCTCATCTGAGAATTACGGAACACTTTCATTAATTGATTCAATTTTCGGATCAGCCAAAGACCAATCGTAAGTTCAAGTAATATTTCTGTAAAATGAAAATACCAGTTGCTCTAACTTATATAAGGTTCCCACACAACAAAACTTTACTATTTCGTAACAACATAGTAACTGTGTAAAGTAAACGATGTAAAGAAATAGTAAAATAAAAGGTAACTATAAGTTAACTATTGGTTAAGAATGTCCCGGTTTTTGTAACTGTAGAGTTACTTTTAGATTACATTTGGATAACTGTCTGTGGGAATGTCACTAAGCCTAGCAATCTTCCGAGCATTCAAAAGTTACATTGCATTTTCTATATCTTTACTATATACTTACTACTTAGTTACGTTGCTGCTTCCGATGCCGCACGCGTGCTGACGATAAATCATGCATGAAACTACATAAATTGTTTTTATTATAAATTAATTATTGTTACCGCAAATTTTCAGAAATCCAAAAAGTCAAACAAAATTAAAAACATTTTCAACTAATTTGTTTCAGATCATTCTATTATTTTTGTTGTTTTTTGGGGGGTTGGAATGTCTCCATATTCAGGTGGAATGAGGGTTGCCTGACATTTTTTTTTATTTAATAGTTTTGTCTGCCTCTGCCACCGGGATTTGAACATGAGTTGTTGTAGCCACCTAGTCTGTAAGTTGTCCTTTTGACCAACTGCGCTAACAAGCTGTAGGCGCTATTGTGAATACGCATTGAGTATATTTATTTTATATCGTCACTAAAACCTTGAAACAGGTTGTTGGAATTATTATGCACAATTTCTCACAGCCATTGTTAACAATTTCTTTTGTACATACTTTAAGGCAGTTTTTGCAACAACCACAAAATTTTTGTTTTTATGTTCTTAACTATTTCTTGTGAATAATGTTTTGCAATAATAATTGTTTTTATTTTACATTATTATTGGATTTCGTTGTCGCCCAGGGCTAGATTTGTACTAGAAAACTTACCGTTGGTGGTAGCAACAAATAAATAGTCAAAAAATAGGAATATTACCATAAAATGTTGTTTTATTGTAATATGACGAGCTTGTGTCAGAAAGTAGGCTTTAAATGCTAATATTACTTTATGGGGACCAAAAGACAGCGTAGTTGCCGCAATGAACCTTTTTGGTTTCTCTAGCAAGTAAACCTTCTGTGAATTGACGGTTATATAGCTAATAAATATCACACAAACGGTTACATCCGGTGTCACAGGAACTAGATTGCAACTATATAGTTAATTAATCTAAAGATGCCTTGAAATAGTTAATGGAAAGTAATCCAACAGTATGGATGTATAATTATAGTTAACAAAACGTTATATTACTGTAAAAGGTAGTAAACTTTTGCTGTCTGGGATAAAATTTAATATAAGAATATGGTTTATTGAAATTCTACACAACTTCTGGTCTCTTTATTGAGCGAACGGTCGACCACTGCCCCCAAAACCCCGGGTACCTGCGGCGCGTCCCTTCTAAGACCGATTTGACCTAAATACCTTAAATTTTTATCTAAACAACTACAATTTTTATGTTTATTAATTTAAATAAAATATTAATTCATAGTTAAAGTAAACAAGAAACGACAAGACTTAGATAGAGTATAATAATAAATGTTTTAATTTGTTCTGGGCCAAGTTAAATATTGCAATAAAAACTTTAATTATTCTTAATTTCATTTATATACATATAATTTGATGGTATTCTGATTCAAGAAGTTTTTTGCATATTGGAAATTTCTATATTATATATTATTATATTATATATTAATAATTAATTTGTTGTTGTTGGGAGTAATAGAAAATAATTAGCAAGCAGTAGAGTTACTACAAATAGTTGTTTTATTGTAACATGACGTAATCTGTCCTAAAAGTAAGCTTTAATATGCTGATATTACTGCAATGGAACAATCAGATAGTGCACTTGTCGCAACGAACCTTTTCGATTCCTTTAACAAGTAAACTTACAGTAAGTTGACGGTTATCTGACTACTAAAAATGCCTTAAAAATAGTTAAAGAAAAGTAATAGAACGGTATGAATGTAAAATAATAGTTAACAAATAGTAACAAGTAGTAAACGTTTGCTGTCTGGGTTAATATTTATAAATGTAGAAACAAAAGTTCGTCTTCTCCAAAAGTATTAAATTGTGCAATACTTCCATCGTTTTGTCTTTGTTTGGACGCTCGTCTGGAGGTGTGACAGTCGATACTTACCAATTTAATATTTTTGGGAAAGACGAACTCTGGTCTTTATATTTATCGATATAATCAACTTGCAGCTTGTTATCAATACCACTGTGATTTTCAAGAAAATTCAAATAATTCATAGAAACGTTAATATCTATCTTTTTTTTTAAATATATATTGTATTAGTACGTTCAGTAAACATTATTATTATTATTATTATTGATCAGATTTTGCTAATCTGTTGTACACGAAACCAAATCCAAAACAAGGACTTGGTTTCATACTTTAGCGATTAATCCAAAAATATGGGGAGTGTGGTTTTGTTAAACAAACGAGAAACGTTTTGTTTCTTAATTTTTGTTTGTTTGGTATGAAAACGGATAGCATTTCGTAAAACAAAAGAAAATCTTTAAAATCTCAGAAAGGGGAGGTTATATCGACAGTCTGATTGCACTTGATAAGTTACTAAACAATTTCATATGGGAAATTTTTTTTTATAACAAAAATTAACTTATTTGTTCCTATAAAATAACTTGAAGTAATTCCGATGCACGCCTACAAAAAAAAAATCATCATAGAATTGGCGCTAGTTTAGCTCGAATTACCTATAGATGAACAAACATTGATTTTAGCGATTTCGGCAGGCTTCATTCGTATTTTCTACATTTATTAATGAAAATACAATTTGCCTTTATAATTGATATTTATCACATCTCTTTCTAATGTTCCATAATAATTGACTAGCATTTTCTAAAATTCGCCCCAAACATCTCCTAAATTTTCTATAGTAAGCTAAATGCAAATGCAAAATGTGTAGTTTCAAAGATCTATTGACGTTAGCAGTCTTAAATGCTTTTAGCAGGTTGTCCATTGACTTTTCGTAATCATCAACTGTTGTAGATACGTCGCCTTTTCATTTTGATTTAATTTGTTTAAAAGAGCATTCTCGTTTGCTAATAATTAACAAATTTGAAGACCTATGAAAACACCTTTCATTTTTGCTTCTGCTAAAATGGGGAATTTCCGTCAATGGCACTTAAAATCTTTGCATACGGTTTTTGATCTTAAAAAGTTTTTCGCTAGCTCTAATTTTATGTAAAGGGGGGATTTTTTGTGACTTGGCCTAATTGTTTAGTATTTACTTTTTAAAAATTCAAAGGTTAAAATTATTATGTTTAGAATCTTTTCAGAATCTACTATGTTGTCAGAAAAAACACAAGTTGACTATACTTGTTGAGCTGAACAAAAAACAAACAGAGCAATCACGTGCAATTTTCCCGATATTCCCGAAATAAGGAAAATTATCTGAAATTGTCAAGTTGTCTTTTTCCCACTTGTAGCGTTGCCGGCTTTCAGACTCGAACGGGGCTCGACGTGTTTGCCTTTGCATCAGCAGCAGCAGTGAAGCTGACGGAGAACTGACCACTGAACCAACGACGGTGCAGACCCGCAGATATCTCCACAAATTCCCTCCGTACCAACTAGACCCGAAATATTGTAGGAAGTGTAGTCGCAGGTCTTATCCTTATCCCATATTATCCTATCCTATCCCTAGATAGCGTCCAGCGTTCATCTTTCCAAATTACCATATTCCAGCCAGACCTAAGAGGCTTATTTCTACAGCGGTCTCTGCTGCTTCGCAGCGACAGGAACGATTACAGTTTGACACGACTTGCTCGAACGGGCAGTTCATGACATCTTTCAGTGAGAGCCAGGCCATAGGGCCATAGGGACAGTGTTTTTCCAAAGATAGTAAGTAAGTCCTAAAGGTCCCAAGGTGTCTATTTCCTATTTCTTCCGTTCCAGATCACCATCGCTCGTGGTCCTATTGTCGCCGTTGCCAAACAGATCACGAGAAACACTTGTCTAGTATTTTCGCTGTCGTTGTTGCTGGTTAAGTTCCGTTTCGAATCTCCATTCAGATTCCGATCAACGGTGCTATCAATAGACTTGACCACCTTTGACCGAGTTACGAACATCACTTATTTAGCATAGACGCTGTCCGTAGAGAGGGTTGTTGTTCCTTGCTGGTGAATGACCCTCTGGCCTAGCAGAATTGAATCGCCTAGAGATAGACGCTTTGCTCGGAACGTTTCTTTTGATCTTTCTAAGTCACCTCACCCGATTTTGTTAATAGAACAGATAACTTTGGCTTGCACTTCTCTTGGCTTGAGCCCTGATTAGCTGGTAGTGGCTGCTAGAGTATGTAGTTTGAGGTTAGTTAGAATAGACTAGCTTATACCCTTCCAGTGTTTTATTTTGGTATTCAGTTTTCTTGTTTGAACTCTTGTCTGACCGAACTAAGAACGAGGAAGAGGAGTAGATCCGCTAACCAAATCTGGTGCCCGAGGTATTCCGACCCTAGGACAGTGCCGACTTAAAACCACCGTCATCAAGAAGAAAATAAGCCACAATTGTTTAAGCATTACAACTTCAAATTAAAGGCCGATTTTGACAATAGAACAAAAATCGTTTATTTTAAAAGTTTATTCCATATTTTGTTAATTTAATTAATATAACTCTAATTTAAATTACTTATTTCAATGTAAGAATTAGCTTGCAGACTACCTTGAAACATTCACATAAGAGTATTCACGCCTACTTTCGACATTAGAACTTACTGTTAGTAGTTCTTATGTACACGATTTAAATCACATAAAACATACGTTTTTTTAACCATAGGTGACTATGACAAGACTAGTTTTTCTACACATGTTATAAGAACGCTATTGTGCGAACAAAACCTTTTTTAAAAAAAATCAACTTGATTATAAAACAATAAATCTAAAATCATTTAAGGAATTAGTCCAGAGACGTTTAGCCACTGTTATTTTGCTAAATCAAATAGTTGTTTGAGAGTAGGTACGGTTCACTTTTTCTTTCTGTTTCTTACGGCTTGCCTCAAGTGAGATCTCAAGGGTATTATTTAATCTTGCATTGTCTACATACGTATTCTATAACAAAGTAGAAATGCACACTTACGGTAATAAGAAAAATAATTTATCAGACGGTTAATTGAATCTCTGCAATTTATATAAAATGTACAGCCTATAAATAAGAAATCTCGATTCTAGGGAAATACAAGTGCAAATAAATAATCCATTAACAAATATTTGTGGTTTTCTAAGGGTGTTTAAATCTTGCACTCAATAATTTGAAGATAAATGACTAGGATAAAATATACTTTACTATGCTTTAATGCATGAAACTCCAGATTTCATTATAATTTTGTGTACACACTTTTTAAAAAAGTATTCTAGCATTGTTTTATGTTAGAAATTATTTTGAGGAAATGAGAAATGTATCAGTATTTCTTAGAGCAAAAATCTATCTCTACTAATAACCAAGATACCGCATGAATGCATCGTAAATGAAGCACACTGCACAGTAATACACCATCATAATTCAGCTAAAAGCTAAGATAGTGTTTTTTGTTTGTTGTTTGTTGTTAAGTACAATACGTTGATTGATAGCTTTTACAAAGCTTCGTTTCAAATTAGCACTATTATGCAAATCTCCATTCCTGTACTTATGTTCTACAAAGTTTTCTTTTGTAATACGAATAAAGCCATCATATTTTATTTCTGTTTATCTAGTATTTTATTACTATTATAAATGAACAGGCCCATCTCTCTTACGATTCTGAAACTTTAAAGGTTTCTACGCCATTGTTAGTTCTGCAGATATATCATATTTCCTAATTATGGTGGTTTAGTGTTTTCTGTTCGCAAACATTCTTTGATCTCTTTTTTTAGACAAATACTACAATGAAATTATATAGTACGACGTATTAGACAGTGTTTTATTTTGCCAGTACCTTTTAAGCTGTCAGCTGTCTTATATTAAGATTAGTTAGTTAATAAAACCACACCCAATCTCATTATCTTTATATAACTATCTTCTTCATAACATCTAAAATGTTTTATTTAAACAAATATTTTTTATTACCCGAGTAAACAGACAATAAGAAAATTAAATGCTATGAATATAACAGAAAAAGTTAACCTACACAATTATCTCTATTTAATTTTCATTTCAAATTAATGAGAAAGAATTTTAATATCCAGGTCGTTACGGGTATAAGAACTTTAAATATTAGGTTATCCAATATTTGAGCTTCCCACATAAAAAAGAAACGAATAGAAGCAGGAAACTTGAAAATCCTCGGAGATCATTAAAAAAAGTTTTATTTAAATATGTCGTTAAGTTCATCCACTTCATGTTAATTAAGATGTATACAACCCCCCAGTGTCAGCAATATTCTCGTGGCTTAAGAGTTTTGTTGAAGAAGTTATGGTTTATATCTTAACCGTGTTATAAGGTCTAATGACTTCCTTAGGGATCAGACTTGTTTCTTTTGAGTATGACCTGTAGTTTTCTCTAATGTTGAAGATTTGCGAAAATGAACCTACTAGTTGCTCCCTTGAGACTAATTCAAAATTTTATTTGCGCGGTAATTAGATGTTTCTAGCTTCAAACGATATCGCTTTGATTACTCAACGCTCCACGTGTGTCGTGAACAGATTTATCTCCAAGTGAAACTAATATTGAAGGATTATTACTGCTCGGCAGGAGGTAAACTGGGTGAAATATTCAAGTTATAAATTTAAGTAAATTTGGTGTACTTTACTATGCGATCACAAAGGTGTAGTTGCATTTCCAAAGCCGACTTTGCCAATAGTTTGAACATTAATCAACTACTACGAATATACTCAAACGACGTTCGTTTTGAATCAAAATCGGACCCCTTTAATATAACAATATATGTGTACCTTTAGACGCCAGCGGGAAAACGCTATTCAGTACCAATAAATCAGCCCACGGTAATATTCAATGCGAGGGAGATTGGATTTAGTGTATATTCGTAAAACACACCCGGGGAGTATTCGTCCGGTTGGCGGAGTTACAAGCTCTGGTGACCGGGGACGATGAGAGATCCCAATCTCCGGCAGTTCACAGCTGCCTTGAATGCATTCACTATTCACCATAAATATCCCAGTGGGTTGCGGAAACAGCTATTTTCTATTCCGCCGCTCGACCTCGGGTTATAGACTTAATGCATTTCCAGGAAACTCTCCAAGACTGAAAAACCCTATGGCAATTCTATGTATAAAGAGCTTTCGTATTTATTAAAAATTTAAAATGAAATTGTTTGAATTAAATTTTATACAGAGTGATGCACAAATAAGATAGATAACAGAATAGTTATACATTCTAATACTTTATTTACTTTTAAGTAATTTTTGTACGTAAAAATGTGAAATCAATAATTTAGAGGTAAAGCAACTTCATGAACTTAAGAGAGTAATTGAAAATTTAAATTTTAAACTTTATTTAATGAAAGACTGCTTTATGAATTTTTAATAAGCTTTTTAACTTTTGCTGTTTATAGAACACTACTCCGGAGATTTAGAAGTTTATGCAATATTTTGAAAACATTCCATAAATGGAATAAAATGAGAGATTTTCTATACATAAGTCAAACATTAGTACAGTGCACCCATTCACAGAAGTAATACTTCTTTGAAGTTGTCATACTTATGTAACTCTGTCTTGCAGCAAGAACTGTTGTTTGTGTCAAAAAATATGCAAATGGTGGTAAGAGTAATGTTAACTTTATTATTACGGGCTAATCATTTTCTGTGGCTTACTCAGAATATCTCGGTTATCGTCGATCCTGCAAGCAAATTGGTTGAATAAAAAATGAAGCCCATTAAGGGTAGAATTCTTTTGTTACAGGCAAATTCTTATTTAAATTTTGCTAAAAAAGATGCGGCTAAAAATTCAGAAGGTTGACCAAACTTTCAAATGTCTACAAATTTTCATTTTCAGGCACAGAGAAAAATCAGAATGAAAATTCAATTTACAACAAAAGAAAATAGTAGACTCATTAAGTTTGCTTTTGATACAAAATCTATAATTTCTGATGTGAAATTCCGTAATTCATTTGATATTACACAAGCACACTATAACCTTACTAACTATTCCGCAAAAACGAACGCAAGAACTTTATATTAAATGAGAATCAAGTCGGTTAATTAAATTGTCTGCTAGACACAACGCAACTGAAGCATGTCATTTTGTGCTATTGCAACATCTAGCACGTATTTTCAATTAATTATTTAAATATGAACACACACTCAGTAAAATAAGATTAACAGCAAAATTAAATATCATCCTAAGAACTGTTTTCCATGAAAATCATTGAATTTCAAGAGATGTTTGTTGATTTTAATAAATAAGATTAATAATCTTATTTTCCATTTCTGTTAAAATAAAATACGTTTACTATTAGAACAAAGTTCAAGACTTCCCTGGGGAAAGAAATGCTGTAATAGAATATTTTTTTTATTTGTTAAACATTGTAAGAGTTACTTTCGTTGAAGTTTAAGATTAATTTTTTTTGTATTTTTCATAGCCGTTAAAAACCTGGTCGTTAGTTTGGTGGGCACTCAATACTAAATCCTGTTTTAACTCGTCTTGATCTAAAACATGTGGGAGAGAAAAACACCAAAAGAATTGCATAGAATGATCAACAGGTCTAAGAAGCTTACTGGAGTAACTTGTGCAAAGAGTTGAACTATGATATCTGAGAAAGCGGTAACAAAAATAGCTCTTAAAAAAACGGACAGCAAGCGGTCCTATGATATACCAATTAAAGAAAGGAAAGAAATTGACAGAACCACATAACATGCCTTGGGCACAACAGGTCAATCTATTTACCTAAGACGGATTTGAATTGGCAACCAGGAACGTGAAGAACGGCAAAGCTCTCAGACTCGACACAACCCCTCTAAAAGCAATCAAAGAAGCAACCTGAATGAATACTTAGTCATGAATACACAAATACTAAAGTGATAAGACAAAGTCCCAAAATAGAGAATCTTATAGATCCCTGAGCAAATACTTGATACGACAGACACGAATGCGAAATAGGTGAAAAGGAAAGCCTTTCAAAACAGTAGCACGGCTTTCTAAACGGACGCTCTGGATTAGAACCATTGTTTAAGAATACAGAAAGCAATGCATTGTAGTAACTATAGACGTTCAAAACGCATTGACCTCGACAGGGTGGTACCTTATTCTCGATAAACTGAAAATATAGGGAGTGATTGGATACTTACTCAATCTAATTGCGGACTACTTTAGTAACGGACAGGTCAAAACAGCTAAACAGAGTAAAGAGTATAAATGTAAGTGTAGACGTTCCACAGAGATAAGTAAGACTCATTATGTAGAACGTCCTATACAAGTTCAGATTCAGAATGCCGGTAGGAGCCAAGACGATAGGTTTTGTTGATGATTTGGTGTTCATAGCAAACGGCAGACACATTGATGGCAAAAGTGGATGAAAGCCTAAATAACATCATCAATACCTGAATCGCCATGAAAAAAAAAAGCAAAAGGAAACAAAGCGGCATAAGAAAACCGTGAAACACTAAGGACTTACCCTTGATACATAGGGGACATTCTGGTTTAACAATTACGGCAAAAATATGGTAGACTTGAGCGATTGATGCCAAACGTAAAAGGATCTAGCAGGTCAAAAAATTGATGCTATTTGGAGTTTGTACACTCTATATAGTTGTACAAGTACCTTGCTCTCAGGATTAATAAATATAAGAATAGATTTTAAAAAACGCAAAGAAAGTAGTTTCAGAGTGTAGAACCACGTCCACGGTAGCGCTGTGAGTAATTACTGCAATAATACCCATAGGTCTACTCTGAGAGGTAATATGACTAGGCGGGCGAAGAAGAGGTAGAAGCCAAGGAAAAAAACATTTAAGCCTCATAATGTGCCATCAAAAATACGTACTGGATACTGCCGAATACATACTGTTTGCCTGCAACAGATAGGTGTGGGCAAGAAAAACTGCCTGCACCCAACTACTACAACAACTTAATGTAATTAGCTATACAACGCAATCTAAAAAGAACTGGATAATTATGAAAAACTAAGGAAAAAAAAAGGGAAAAGACAAGGAAGATAAATAGAAAGAGGGCTGCCTGACGAAGAATAGAAGATTGCTGTTGCTTGACTTGACGTTATATCGTATTCTAAAGGTTCTGAATACAACATATCTGGGAATAGGATATTTAGTAAATAGGAATCTCACATACTTGCATGCAAACAAGGAGAATGCGAGCTGTTAAATATCAGTTTAAAGTAGTGTTCGCTGGTGCCCAGGCGTTAATAATGATTACACTTACCAAAGTGTGTAAAAGAATTCATTTCCTCTTCCATCACCTCCGTCTAATACTACCAAGCTTTACCTTCACCGTACTTGCCTGTGGTTGTATAAATATGTAATCCTGCAAAGAATCATTTGTTTTAGCAACCACAACCACCAACAAAAAGGACCAGCCGGCGGCCACAGTGTAATACAAGCCACAGTCACCTGTAATCAGCCAGCGTTGTCTTTGCCAAAGTTTACCACCACTTGTCGCTTTTGTCTATCACAACTGCCTAGCGTCTTAGTCAATTCAATTCAGACTACCAAATCTATCAATCACCAATGCATTCCTACATCATTACCAGCAACGCAGGTTCTCCATGCCATACACACAGCTACGGAAATCTATTACTGCAGCCTTTCAGTCATCCAAGATCTTCGCTGAATTGTCACTAATGTGACCATTATTATCATCATCAATACATCTACCATACTGAAGAAAACAACTTTTGTATAACACAGAAAGCAACCGCGATAACAGTAGTAGCAGTTGTAGTGGCGAATACCGTAGAGACCTTTGTTAAAAAAATCAACAAGCAGTAGAACGCGAGGACATCAAAGGAATTGGATAAGACGTAAATGTCTGTAAGAAGTCAGTCGATTAGAAACGATAAAAATTCGCTTGCAAGTCAGTTGAAGCTCACCGTGGTTGTCCTTATCTGATAAGCCAATATTGTGTTTTTGGTGGATCCAAACGCCGTCATCGGCCAAAGTCGCATGGCGTAGAAACTATTGGAGCATTTGAAATCACGGATCCTTAGTTTTGACGCTGCCAATATTGTTTGCCTATAATGTTTTTGTTTTGATTTGCTATTATCTTAGCGTCAAATAGTTTGTAACGGTCACTTTTCGCTACCGTTCCATGTGTTTGTTAGAGCTGCACTTTCAGTATGTTATTTTATTTGTTTATGTAGCTTTTCCTCGTTTGGAAAGGTGGCTGATGTTTATAACTTCACACTAAGAGACTGAATAATTTCTTTCGAAGTTGTTAAGATCTTCATATTTACAACGTCAAACGTACGTTTCCGCGATAATTACTTCAAGTTGGGTTGCGTGGTGACTTCTGTTAAGGAATAGGGTTGTGGAGAGTAGTTGTTTTTGGGGAGTAGCAATCTGCATAATTTAGTTATGGGATAAGTCGTATTTGCGCGCGCGGCGTGCAGATCAGGGCGTGTCCCGAAGCGATTACAAGAACAGTAAGATTCTGGGAGAGTTTTGTGAGGGGTTTACCATGAAATTTAGTGTTGGTGGTCTACGAGGGTCGTTTGAAAAGTCCGTGCAAAGTCAGAGAGATGGCACTACTGGCGCATATCGAGGTTATGTTTAGTTAGTAGTATCTCTTGGAAGAACACACACCAAGTTTCAGCCAGATCGGTCTATTTCTTTGTGTTTGGCATTTGTTTGAATCGAGGAAGTCGAGTGATTTTCAAAAAATGGACGAAAAAGAATTTCGTGTGTTGATTAAACATTACTTTATGAAAGCAAAACGCCTCAGGAGACTAAAGAGAAGCTTGATAAACATTATGGTGACTCTGCACCTTCGATTAGAACAGTTTATAAGTGGTTTCAAAATTTTCGGAGTGGCCATATGGGCACAAGTGACGCTGAACGTTCTGGACGCCCTGTTGAGGTTACTACTCCAGAAATCATTGATAAAATCCATGATATGGTGATGGATGACAGAAGAGTGAAGGTGCGTAAGATTGCTAGTGCTGTAGGCATCTCGAATGAACGGGTACATAATATTTTGCATCAACATTTGGACATGACAAAGCTATCCGCAAGATGAGTGCCGCGATTGCTCACGCTTGACCAAAAATGAAATCGTGTGAAGTGTTGCAAGGACGGTTTGCAGCTGTTCCAGAAGAATCGGCAGGACTTTAAACGTCGTTTCGTCACTGTGGATGAAACATGGCTACATCACTACACTCCTGAGACCAAAGAACAATCTAAACAATGGGCTACCAAGGGGGAATCTGCGCCAAAAAAGGCGAAGACTGTTCCTTCGGCCGGAAAGATTATGGCGACTGTCTTTTGGGATTCGCAAGGAATAATCCTCATCGACTATCTGGAAAAGGGTAAAACTATTACAGGTGCATATTATTCATCGTTATTGGACCGTTTAAAAACCGAGCTGCAAGAAAAACGCCCACTATTGGCCCACAAAAAAGTCCTTTTCCATCACGACAACGCACCAGCTCACGCCTCAGCAGTTGTAGTCGCAAAATTAATGGAAATAGGGTTCCAACTCGTTTCACATCCCCCCTATTCTCCAGACTTGGCTCCCTCGGACTACTATTTGTTCTCCAATTTGAAGAAATATCTGGCGGGAAAAAGATTTTATTCAAACGAGGAGGTGATTGCAGAAACGAATGGCTATTTTTCAGACTTGGGCAAATCCTATTATTCAGAAGGGATCAACAAACTAGAGCAGCGTTGGACGAAGTGTATAAGCCTAAAAGGAGACTATGTTGAAAAATAAAAAAGGTTTACCCCAAACAATTAAGTAGTTATTATTTTTGCACAGACTTTTCAAACGACCCTCGTATTAAGTTTATTATTTTCTTGGAGTACATTTTAAGCATATTAGTGTAGAGCTGGATCTCAAAACGAGGCCACCTTTTTGAACACATTGTCTGGAAGCTAGAAGTTTGCTTTGCTTTGAAACGGAATTTATGGTGAAATTGGTCACCATTCTGACCCCCTTATCGCTGCGTGGAACACAACCAGTCTTCGGTGTTTTAAGTAAATGAATACGCAGTTGTCCATGTGAATAATGAATAAACGAAGTGAATTCAAAACTTGTCAAGTGGAAAACAATGAAAGGATAGCCCTTTTATTGTACTGTATGCACTGGTTTAAGTGAAAATATTGAAGTCACTCAAGCACTTTATTAACTTGATTCAGTTATACTAAATTTAACTAGTAAAGAATATACCGGGTGGCTCAAAAGACCCTGATATACTGAGTGACCCAAAAAAGGACTTGATGATTTGATTTAACTATTTCAAATTTAGTTAAAGAAAACGTATATACAGAGTGATTTGGAAATGCCCCTGTATAGGGATTAAGGTTTAACGTATTGAGTAAGTTTTTGTTAAAAAAAGCTTAAGGAAGTATTTGTGAAGCTGTTGCCGATTTAAGAGAGACTATGGTTCTTTTGAATCTTGTTATCTGGCTGAATCCATAGTGGCGCCTTTAACTAGTACCAATTTTCAGTTAGTTTAGTGGTATATAAGCATTTCGAACTTAGCCGTCTTCGACTGTTTGCTAGTCTGGTTATCAGCAAACTTAACTCTTCTTGCCTTTCAGCCGCTGATTATAAGTCTATGTCTTAAAGTTCATTTTGGCACGTAACAAAGTCCTTCTGTATTGAAATCAATTAGTAGTATAGCAAGCGGGACACAAGATATAGTTAATTCGCATACTTAGTAAACTTCTCATTGCAGTATAATGGAACTTAAACAGCTGTTAACGGGTTAATTTCTGTTGAATTGTGTTTAATCTTAGGATCTGGTTAGTAACTTTGATAGAGTATGTTTTTCAAAGAGGGTTATAGGTTTATTGTAAATTCTCGACGAATTGGGCGATTTATTTCCTTTGCATCTTGGTGGATGAAAGTAGTGAGTTGTGGCAATTTATGTTAGTTAATATTTCTTCCTAGTTTTACTGATTGGTTTAGATTAGATTTTATTAATAGAAATTTTTCTAAACGAGTGTTTAGATTTTCTGCAGAACCTACGTAAAAGGTGCTGATTGGTTGCGCGACCTTTCTGGGACGCTGCGGTTGGATTTCTTCTTACAAGGACAAACCGTTGGTAATTTTAGTTCGTGCGAAGCCCTACAGGAAAGGGGTAAGTTTTTTTCTTTATGTTTCCCTGTGAATGTTGATAGGGTTTTTTTAATTTCGTATTCAACCTCTTTTTGGAAACGGCCTTTAGGGTCCCAGCAGTAGTTGCTTAGAAGTCATTCAGACTAATTAAGGTTTAGAATCTCAACAATTTCCTTGCAACAGATGCTCCAACTGGCGTCCATTATTTCAACGGGTAGCTTGAAGGTCATACGCCTAGGTTTCTGGGATAAGATTATTAGAACATTGAAATATGGTCCATAGCTGCGTTCTATCTAGACATCTTTGATCTGGGGGCATCACCGGCCAAATCTACACATGCGTTCAACAGCGTCTAACTAGAATAAAATTATAATTTAAATATAACGTTTGAACGATAATTGTCAATACCAAGAACTTGTAATATTTGTTTTTTCCTTATAATTTTTTTTTCAAAAAAAAGGAACACTATAAAATTGTGTAGCTTCATTGTTTCCTGTTTCAAATTTTTTTGTGTTTTACTAAATTTTTTTAATCTGGCCAAATATATATTTCTGTTTAGGACTTGAACTTGAATTGAATTTTGTATCTTCCACGATGATAGTTTTTTTTACAGTTTTTCCGCTTCTTCGAGCAGATCTGTTCAGCAGTGGGAGATATCTTTGGTAAGTTTTATATTGCTTTTCAATTCTTGTTTCCAGTTGTTTGATCCAGATTCACTTTAAGTATTTCTAGACTAGAAATTTTGTTTATTGAGTTTGCTTAACTTTTTTTGAAATATTTTTTTTTGTAATGACTGATGTAACTCACCGTAATAGATTTTTTATTTGCCAATTTGCTTCATGGATAAAATTTTGACCTTATATTTATTAATTGTTAAAATTCTATTTGTGATACGAAATTTTATAAATTTTTCTCTTTTACAACAGATTAAGCATATTGGTGTTTGATAAAATCCAATATTTTTCCTTAAACATTTTTATAAATTTTGAATATTACGGTAATGCATTTGTCACTGTTTTACAGTTTTCTTCTAAAGTATTATTTTTTAATTATTAAGAATTTTGTTAATTTTGCATGTCACTACTTTATTTAATTGTTTTGGCTTTACCATTAAATTATTTAGGTAGCTGATATCACTAAAATAATTTTTGCTGTAATGGATCTGTTTTTTTTTTTGAAGAACACTGACGCCCTATTGCTTATAATTTTTTAACATACCTATGTGTAGATTGAACTTATGTGTTTTATTGTTATGTAATTTCATATCCCCGCTCAAGGCCACCTTACGAGTTTAGCCAGCTTAAGACCAGTAGCGTCTTAGTTAACTAGAGTAATATTATATGTAACGCAAAGTTACGTTGAGACCAGTTTATCGCGAAAGAAACCAAAACACATTGTTTGGCACTCCATTTACAAGACTAACTTTTTTAAATTTTGTTCATACTTATAAGAGCTTGAATCAAAAATTAAATTTTTACGTTTTTAAAGTTTAGTTTAAAGTTGATTTACGGCAAGTAATGGCTTGCTTTTTTTTAGAACGTTGCAAGAATCTAAACGTTTTATCTCTTAAATAAACTGGTAAGTACAGTAAGAATTTGTTTTGTTCAAATTATTATAGGTTCTTATTAAATTTTTCCAAATTGAGCGGCATCCCGTTCAGTGTAGGTAATTGTTTGCACAAAAGTTTAGCAATCAAACTTCTAAATGATAATTTAAGAATTTAATAAAATAGTGGCTACAAACAAGAGCTAGAGTAAGTGAAATTATAGTTTGTTTTTCTAATACACCAATCCAGATAGAAATAATTGTAAAATTGTAAAATTGTTTACTTATTGTAATAAATCACATTGTATTACTTTAAATGTAATCATGAACGAGCTATGCTTATTAACTAGGTTTGCTTTTAACTTGTCCTGTTCCGAGTATAGTTGTATATATCGCAAATTCTTTAAATTATAGGAAGAGCGACTAAATAGCTTCTATTCTAGTATCTGCAGAATTTCAAATTGGAAATCCAGACATTATCATCTTCTGAATGATCCAATTAGTGAAATGATTAGCAGTAATCCCTTGTCTTTGGTATTTCCCTGGAATACCTTGAATATTAGTTGTAAAGTCCTTTTTGGTTATTAGATGTGATTTATAGGTCTAACACTAACTAAATATACGTTATTATTGTTGATTAGTTACAGTTATAAGAGACACGAGAGACGATGGCGTTTCTCCTCTCAAAGGATTTATCACCATTTTTGCGCTCTTCGCAAATTCATGTAAATTTCGTTAACTCTATATAGAGCAACATGTGAATTCTGCAACTTTGCCGCAACAGTCGTCATTTATATACGAAACTGTGCTCATGAGCATTCCCAACTCACCGGTCTGGAATTGAAATCAAGCGTTTGTATTAATTAGGGAGGTAAACTGGCAACGAAAAGTGGAACGTGAACGTGGGTACAAAGTGCCTAATTTTCACCTGATACGGGCCTTCTAGGTTTTTATAACCACCCTTGTCGCCTAACAAGGGAACTTTAAACATAGTTAAAGTGCACGTTTTCTGTTTTTTCCTTATCCTTTTTTGTTTGTTCACGTAGTAGAATGTAACATTGATAAAACGTTTATTCTCTCTTAATATTCATATCTTTTTTCTTTATAAAAAAAACCACACACATAGTAAACATAATTTCGCAGCAAAATTATTTTTCAGTATAAACGAGACTTGATTTTTATTCTGTGTTAACACTTTTTGTTATTCAAGGTTTTTACATTTTTTTCTAAATTTTTATACATATCAAGAATTTTTTTTATTCTATAAAGAAACCATAAAAATTTAGTTTATGTTTTCATTGACTTCAAATGTTCCATGTTTAAACGTTCTAAAACTCTTTTACAGCAAATTAATTAAATACAATTATGAAGTGGTTGATTTTAGAGCTCACAATGTAGAAATGTTCCAAAGATACTTGGATTTTTTGGAAATAAAGCTTACCCTTACTGTATTACAGTATAGTAAGCATTGTCCGTGAAGGCAACACATTACAAGGCGTTATTTACTGTGGGGATCTAGACGAAGGAAACCTACTGTTTTGTGTGCTCTTCAAACCACCGGAACCGCAGTCTTGTCCTCCAAAAGTGACTTTAGTGTATGTTTCATTCCCCAGATTATTATGGCCAAGTAAATACCCTCAAAGGTGGTTAATGCTTTCGGGCTACCGACTCGACTGTACAACGCGTTTCACTTTGAGAATACAGTACAGGTTCTTACGAGCAACGGGGTTGCCAAATGTCTTTCATGCTAAAGTTCAATTACGTTACATTTGTATGATCAAACAGCTAACAATAGCGTCGTGAAAACTTCTTCAAAAGGTACATTGCCTATCTTTCCTGTACTCTATTCTCAGGGTGAAACGTATAGTAAACATTTTCTTCAAGTTGAGATGTCTTACTCGGGGTATAAAATAAACAAAATTTAATTTTCTATTGCTGTAGTCCTTACACTAAGTGATTTCTCACTTTGTTGGATTTAAATAAAAACTATGTAAAGTTCAGAAACTATACAAACATTCTAGATTAAGTCTCTCTATAAGTGAATGCAAAATACAAGTTAGCTTCCATAATTTAGTTGAAGACTTGTTATGCTTAAAAGTTTGTTTATTTTGCATTCTGTTATTTCTTGCACAATAAATCGGCCACTTTACTCTTACTTATTACCCAAAAGATGATTTACGTCTTAATGCTCTTTTAATGTAAAGTGAACTAATAATCCGTCCAGTTAGATATCATTAAGAATGAAATCTGTTAACAAAATCCTTTGTTTCTTCGTTTATTCAGATAATAGTTTTTTATTTAATTAACAGTGCGCTTAGGAATTTCAGTTAATGACTAAATATTTATTGTATTTGTATTAGTAATTTTGAATTTGACTAACATTAATTATTGTCGATGGCATATATTAATCAACTGTCGACATTTTCAGCTCCATTATTAGTTTACGAGATTTTTTATGTTTTATTAAAATAAAATCCCAACCTTTAAGATTTGGACAGCTAAGTAAAAAGTTGATTTCTATACATATCTAGATAGAATGAACTAAAGACGATCTGAAGTTTACATTTTCTGTTTGAGTCATCTGTTCTGTTCTGTGATTTCTCGTAAAAGATTGTAAATAATTTTGCATGAATATTTCAGTGAGAGAAAAAAAATGAAAAGCAATTCGGTGAATGAATGCTTATTGCAACGTCTTTGTTAATCTTAGAAAGATCTTCAATAAGTAATAGTAGGCAATTGGCAAAGCGAGGTCACTGTTCCAGACACTTCTATCCTTGTTTAAGGCCCCTTTATTTATGTTTCAGGTTTTACGTCGGCCGATGGTTGGTAGAGTACTTTGTATTTGATTTAGTAGGACGTTAGAGCTGTTGTTTCCTTTCTTGATAATATACCTCCTTTCGTCTAACACTTCTCTAGCCACCTTTATCGAAAGGATCTTTTTACAGTCACTATGTTGATGATGATGAATCAACAAACTGGATTTTGCTTTATTGAGAATAAAGTTTTTTAGGACATTTATCATTATCTATTTTTTGCATGCAGCAAATTGGTGCGTTTAAAAGCTTTTCTGTGATTTTAGGAATTTCTTTATATGTCGTGTGACTGTTTTTGTGATTTCATTGACAAATGCCTTGATTAGGCCTAAACTGATTTTCTTATTAAGAATATTTAGGTACCTTACTGGTAGATCTTAAGCTAATTTGGTATAGTTTTTGTTGTCGTTGCACTTTGTGATTTTTTTTGAAAATCTGAAAATCGTGACGTTGTTAAGCTATCTAGTGATTCTTTTAGGGTTACTGTTACTTTTCACTACAGAGGAGTAGAGCGAAATTCTCTATCGAAGCCTTGAATTACTACGAACCTGTTATTTTATTGTTCCAAGGGCGCTACTGGAAGAAGCAAGAGAAAGACACCTGCAGACTTTTGGGAAAATTCTCCTCCTAATGGATCTAAATATATCGTCGGCGACACAAGAAAACCTCGTAACTCCAACAAATTACGAAAATGAGATATTTATGCCATCTATTGCCCATATGTGTAATCTATGTATTGCGAAATCCTTGTAAGTCCAAATAATCTCTACAATTAAGGAGGAAACAACAAAATAACCTTGTAACTCCAACATGAAAAATGTTGATTAGTAAAACCTCATAACTCCAATAGTCTCCATGTTGGTGTTTGGTGTACGCAGTGGCTGTACTTGAGCAGTGAGTTATTTCCTAAACCGGACAATTTGAGATGTTATAATTATTGCGTTTATCTAGTTGGTAAGTCCAATATATATTAGTATTATAAAAGCGGTTTATGTATTTTTATAGCAACTGTAGTATTTGTGTTGATTGCTTGTACCTACGGAGTTACGAATTTTTCTTATGACAGATTTTACTTATTATGAAGCAAATTGCGGAGTTACGAGGTTTACCAATTCTTAAATTTTGTTGTAGTACACAGTGTCTCGCTCATGGAGGATCGTTCAAATGGCACGTTTATAAAATGAAGACACAGTAGACTCTTCAGAATTTCTAAATTCAACCGAATTAAATAATAAAGAATATGGACAAATTGCATCTACTAATGAAATACCTGTCGATTCGCACCTATTTAGTTATCCGGCAGCACAAGACATTTCCGCATTTCAAATTTTAGAACCGCCGGTAAATCCAAACGAGCTAGAGATTTGCAGTTTGCCAATTGTGGTCATAGATGAGCAAGGAATGCAGATAGAATTGTCGGACAATAATTGTATTATTACAAAAAATGGTTCTGAACTTGGAGTGGGCAATACAACTACACCAGAAATAATCAAAGATAATTATTTTCAACTAGAACAAGGATCTTCAGCAATAAATATTGATAAAATAAACATTTCTCAAAGTTTAAGTGCTGATCTAGAAAATAGTATTCAACTTGAAGTAGACAATTCAACCAGGCCAAAATTAATTAAAAATAATTTTCACTTGGTCCAACAATCTCCAGAAGAAAATACAGATAACAATAAAGTAAAAAGAAAATCTAGAAAAAGGAATCTAGAGTCGTGGACTACCACAGACGAACGAAAGAAAAGAGAAAGTGGCGATAAACACTTAGGAAGGAAGAAGGATACTGAAGGAAATTGGATGTATGACGTTCAACGTAAAAATCGGCAAATGAAAGTACGATGTAATTGTAAGCTGTCAAGAAACAACAAAGGATTAATGTGTAGCTCAGTAAGTGACGACCAACGAAAGAAAATATTTACAGAATTTTGGGCAATGTCGTGGAAGGAGAAACGCCTTTATATACAAATGTTATGTGATTTTAAACAAACACAAAGAGCGAGAGATAGAAAAGATATTGAAAAATCTAGACGCTCAATTTCAATGAACTATTATTTAAAAGTTGAAAGAGATCGTGTAAAGGTCTGCAAGAATATGTTTTTAAATACCCTATGCATAGGTGAGTGGAGTGTAAGAAATTGCGTAAAGCATAATGCAAATTTTGAACTGGATATTTGTGAAAATAATAGTGAGGATGAAAACACTAGGGTACGAGTTCCTAAAAAGAAGCGAGAGAAGAAAATGAGAAGTTTAGAAGAGTTTTTTGACCAGATTCCAAAAATGGAGTCTCATTACTGTAGGGCTTCAAGCAAAAAACTGTATTTGGAGCCACTGTGGAAATCAAAATCTGATTTGTACGAATTTTATAAAAGTGACTGGTGCCGCAAAAAAAAGCATAAATTATGTAAGTAAAACGGCCTTCAAACAACTTTTCAAGAAAAACAATTTTAGTTTATTTACACCTAAAAAGGACGCCTGCGATATCTGTGAAGGTTCTAAAACAAACAATATCGATGAAATAACTTATAATGTCCACATTAAGAGAAAGGAAGAAGCTAGGACTGAAAAGCAAAATGATAAAGCGTGATCGAGTATGACTTTTACGATGGATCTCCAAGTGGTTCTTCTTGCTCCTAAAACAAATGTGTCTGCAATGTATTATAAAACTAAATTAGCAGTGCATAACATGACTTTTTTCGACCTCCAAAACAAAGACGGTACCTGTTTTATATGGAACGAAACAGAAGGAAAGTTGACCGCAGATGAATTTTCAACTATAATCGTCTATCAATTAGAGACTGTCAAAAATGCACCTAAAGAATCAGAGAATGAGATTATTTTGTACAGCGATGGGTGCAATTATCAGAATAGGAATTCGACTCTGGCAAGTGCCCTGATAAGTTTTTCTGTCGCTAATGGTGTGGTGGTTATACAGAAATATATTGAGCGCGGCCACACGCAGATGGAGGTGGATGCCATGCACAGCACAATTGAGAGGAAGCTGAAGAGTGTTAACATAAACTTACCCGCAGATTATATACAAATTTGCAAATCAGCTCGACGAACCCGAAAGCAATATGAAGTGTTTTATCTTACCTATACTTTCTTTAAAAGATTTAGTGGTCTAAATTTCGTAACATCAATTCGCCTCGGAAAAAGAATCGGCAATCCCACTGTTACAGATCTTAGGGGATTAAAATTAACCCTAATGGAACGATTCAGTACAAACTTCGGTTTGGCGATGCATGGCAAAACCTACCCCTTCGAATGAATAATATTACAGCCATACCTTTCGCGGAACTACCTGCACTTTACAAAGGGAGGCTTCCCATAAAGAATGAAAAGTTTAATCATTTACAGATTTTAAAAACGAGCTTAGAAAAAGATCATCACGCATTTTATGACAATATACCTCATAACTAAAAGAGATGTATTTTGTTTATTCTTAAATTTTCCTTTATATTTTTAATATAAACATTTTTATTTATGTTATATGTTATGTTATGTTTCGTTTGTTAATGTATTGAAAATGTATATTTCTTTACGTATTATATTTATAATAAAATTTTGACCCTCAAAGTGTTTGCTTTAAAATTGTATTTTTCAGAAATCCTTGTATCTCCACTCTTAAAAACCCAACCTAAAGTTCGTAAAACTCGTAACTCCAATTTTTTCAGATAATATGATGTTCTATCACGTTCAACTTGAAAAACGCGGTAAAATCAAACATTAAAGTTACCTTTCTTGTTAATAAAAGTATTTGTAGGTTATTGCTTTCATGTGTTTGTTAATAATGAGTATCTCAACCACGTAATACTCTCTACTGTAAAATCTAACTCACGGGAGTTACGAGATTTTCTTGTGTCGCCGACGATATGCCAAAATTCAGTTTTCTCCTAATTAGTTGCGAGACAAATCCCCAAGGTTTTCAGTTATTGCGTTTTTACCCAAAGCAAAAATTTTATAAAAACAAGTATATACTCATTTTGTTGCAAATTCTATGCTCTTTAAATTTCGTCGTGTTAAAGATTTACATAGGAGCTGCGGTTTGCGAGATATAAGCAAACAACTTCGAAGAAACCCACGTTTTCCATCATTTTTTTTTCAGGATGGCGATCAATGCGCACATCGGACATGTTAGGATTTTTTAATATGTTGGACAGTACATAAAATAAACGTCTACGCAAAAAAGTCTCCCCTAATGTTTACCACATTTTTCCTAACACTCCTATATTATTACAGAATATTTTCTAAAATGTTTGGGTCAGCTTTTTTAGGTTACCCTCTATAGAGGGCGTTTTCTATAACTAGATGAAGTAACGTTATTATTGATGATTGACGTTTAAGTACTGGTTGAACCTAAAAACGAGAACACTAGGAAGACCGTGAACAACATGTGTAACGATCACTTTTCATTACCGTTCCATGTGAGTGGTTGATCTCTACTTTCAATGTGGTTGATAAAGTTACACTGAGAGGTTAACTAATTTTCTTGAATTTTTTTGTGGATCTATTAGGGTTGACGGTTTCCGTTTAATATTATTATTGTATGCAGGACATTGGGTATAATTAGTTTCTACATTTAATAAATTTTTAGTTGGAGCTCAAGAATTTTCAATGATTCTTTGGCGGAAGGATTTCTATTTGATTGATGTTAGTCTTGGGATTTGACTAGTAAAAGCTTTGGATTATGTCATCCGAGTAGGGTACAGTTTTATAGATATTTCGTGAGGTTTTTGCTTATTTATTTATTCTGCCTCCTGGTATAGATATTGAATTCGTAAACCGATGTTGAGGCTAAGGTTAACTATCTATTTTTGCTAGTTTTGCTAATTGGGTTCCGGATT
>VTPC01000497.1:0-34434 GCA_011009095.1 Ignelater luminosus | reverse complement strand
TTTTTTGGTTTATTACAAGTCTGGATGAAATTGAGTTTTAGATTGTATTGCTCCATTCTATTTATTTAATTAATAAAAGTTTTTAGATCTTCTTTCTTGTTGCCTTTTAGATTACCAAAAGTGTGGTAATAGAAGATGATTCACTATTTTTACTTGTTCATTTTTATGAATATTGAACTACTCGATAAAATATTTGCAAACACTTAAACTTTACCTTTTGAATTATTATCTAGCTATTCAAATTTTTTATTTCGTAATTATTGAAAATTAATTGTATTTGCAATTTTTTGCCTTTTCTGAATTTTGTATTGCTCTTTTGTCTTTCTGTATTAAAGACACTTTATTGTTTCGTATTTTAGAATCTAGATTTTTGTAATATATATATTGGGGAATTTTTTTATGTGTTTATGGTATGTGTGACCTACTTATCTTTCTTTTCTTTTAAGTGTAATAACCATAATTAAAAATAAGCTTGTAAAGAAAGAAACAATAGATGAAGTTAGATTGTAAATTTTAACAAAATATGTTTGACTGTTAAATAAACCTTTTGCTAAGATAAAGAAATTTCTGATATTTTTTTTACTAAATGTTGTCCAAATCCTTTATTCAAGCTAACGCCACCGACTGAGGTGACGGGTAAATTTAATTAATAATCCTCAGCACTAATTACTTGCTAAAGGGTCAAATTTACCTTACAAAGATAGATTTTACATGTTATTGCCACAACTACTTGTTTTTTTACTAACTTTGTTTTAATTTCATCAACAAAACAGTATTTAATTTAATTAGTTTTGTCTAACCTAAATTCTTGATAAATTAATTTTCAAATTATTGGGAAAACAACAAGATTAGAAAAGAGAATTTTCCTCAGAATCTTTCCTACAGTTAGCAACATAACATTTTTGATTATAAATATAGGTTTCCAAATTGAAAAGCAGCTAAAAATAGTCAAGTACGTCATCTAAGAAGAATTACTTTTTTTATATAAAATGTAATCAGATATATAGCCCGGTTTCTGACGTTATGTGGGACGAAATCAGTTGTGATTACAAGCAAAATGTAGATTGTTACATTATTCATTTCTTATATCTGTGCAGGTTTCTAACTTTAACAAATATATAGAGTGGTTTTGTTTCTAAAGATACCGGAAAAATGAAAATTAAAAGTTTCTTGATGTCACTAAACCTAAACTTTTATGTACTTTACAAACAAGGTATGTTTGTATAGACGTGATAGTTAACGGCTGTACATGCATTGTGTTCTGTTATCAGTGTTAGTCTTTACAGCAAAACAAGTAGTGTATTTTCACTCAAGAAATATTTATGATATTTATTTTATGAGTATTTACTTTTTAAAACATTGAAAAAGCACTATATACCCTTAGAAACTCTCTGTGGGTACGCTTTAAACGTTTAAACAATGGATAGCAAACGAAAAGCTGATAATTTATCTCCTACTGTAAATGATACCTTAAAACGCTATGATTGGAATTATACAGATACATTAAAACAAAATACAATTTATATACGGAATAATCTTAATTAAGACGATGATAACACCACCATCAACATCTAATACAAATCAAACCCAACACTCGTTTCTAACAAAAATCAAAATTTCCCCAATTTTTATATTTATACTGCATGCAGTAAAACACCCGAAGCGACGCACCGCCCGTTTGTGTCAGCTGTGGGGAAAATCGCCCAGACAATTAGTAAGGTTGCAATCATCATGTAAAATCCCAAAATTCACAAAACTCTCGAACCAACAAGCTTCCTTCACCCACTACCCACATCTCCATAAATATTCAAGTGCATCTATCTTTTACCTATGCTAATGCAACAAAAAATGAACCCGTTCTATTCACCTCTTCTGCACAAAATTCCACTTCTATGGCGCCTATAACGGAAACAATTAATAACTTCATTATTAATCTCACAACTCCACTAATCAACAAGATAAAAAACACATTATTACAATCAAATGGATTAGCAAACATCACCAATTACCTGAGATTTCATTCGGTTCTCTTGAAACTCTAGGCATGCAAATGCTGTAGCAAAGATAAATATGTACAGTGCATACAAGCAACCTGTAAAAAGACTTCTTAAACAAGATATGCGCAACATATTCATTGATACAACACCTACTCTGTTTGTCGGCGATTTGAACTGCAAAGACACCATATGGGACTATAGAAGCAATAAACCGGATGGTACATGATTGCATAATATGGCAGTTGATCACGCTTTTAATGTAAATGCGCCTATTCAGTTCATGTATTTTCCGACCCGACCTAATCATCAGCCCTATATTCTAGATATAATGATTAGCAAAAACTTTACAAAGTCGATTAATGCAACGATAGTAACAGGACTAAGTTCAGACCACCATCTGTTTGTAATTTCGACTTATTTAATAGTCTTATCGATTGGAAAAAGTTTTAAACTCTTTTAGATGATATCATATGCTCACCTGAAGGTGCAACCACAGATGATATTGACGCACAAGTGTGAGAATACATAGCAAATATAAACTAAATGTCAAATTTAGTACAACGAAAGAATAGGGCGCGTCGGGACTACCAGCAGGGAAGAAATATTAGACTGAAAACTCGTTACAACAGTCTAACCCATCAAGTAAAACGAGAACTTGATTCCTTTAAATCTGAATTATACAGTGCATACCTCAAACAAATTCAAACAACATCACAAGGAATCTGGAAGCAACAAAAAAAATAACCCACACATTACAACCATAGCACCAATAAAACATGATAATAGCACATTTTACACAGATGCAGATAAATGTGAAATTTTTGCCAATCATCTAGAAAAAGTTTTCGCATCATCCAATCTTTCAACTCCCAAACATACAGCCTACATCCAAAATTATATTTAATCACACGGTCCTATTCCAAAAAGCATTAATTCTACTTCTCCAACGTAACTTCTAAGTATAATGATCCCAATTTAGTGTTAAAACATTTCACAAGTAAATTCCTTTCCTTTACTCTGTAATGCCTATTTGCAAAAAGGATATTCCCCAAGAAAGGGAAAATAGCAAACATTCTTTTATTCTAAAAGCCTGGGAAAGATAAAAGTCTTGCAAAAAGTACAGACCAATAAGCCTACTGAACACATCAGGCAGAATTTTTGAGAAAGTAATCCAGCTTAGGCTTGAAGATAATCAACGTTTACATTATATTGCTACGTTTTCAGTTTGGGCTTCGTAAATATCACAGTACTAATTAGCAACTCTTTGGACTAGTAGAACTCATCGAACCTGGATTTGTAAATAAATAGTACACAACAGTTGCACAGACATTTGATAAGGTATGGCAAGTAGACCTAAGATTTAAACTAATTTGTTTTGGTATATATCCTAGTATCGGCATCCTTGCCATTTTCCTTCTTGGATGATCGACGTTTTGCTTTTCAGATCAACACCACTAACTACGATATCAGTCTACATAAACCAATTAGAGTAAGTATTCCTCAAGGAAGCATCCTGACCAAGATCTCCACCATTCAGTTGGAAAACTTCAAATAGCAACTGCTTATTTCTGTTGTCGGTTTGATTTATGAAATATTAAATTAATAAATTAATCAAAGTAAAAAAGTAAAATATTTTCACAAGAAAAATTTCAAACCCTAAAACTATTTTAATTAACAACGAAATTGTTGAATGGAATGCTAGAGATTGATCAGTAAAATATTTAGGCACCCATTTAGACACACGTCTGAAATGGAGTCTTCACACTAACAAAAAGCTTCAACTAGTGCTCCCTATTACTATATAAATCGTGACTGAGACTGATACTTTTGTATACCTGTGAAACATGACAGACTAATATTAGAAAACTTCAGACCTTCCAGAACCAGATTATAAGAATGATAACCAGCGCATCATGGTTTACCCAGAATGAACAACTCCACAAAGAATTTAGTCTGACATCTATCCAAAATCAAATTAAAAGAATTATTGAAAGATTTATAACAACTGCCCAGAAAAGTGATGACTCTGTTTTCTGTAATATCGCCCAAAAAGGAATTCAACAAGATTGAAACGTCGCTCCCTCAATGGAGCTTCTGAAAGAAATGGTATTATGAGATTCTAGCAGCTAATTTGATATCCTTAAAAATAACTGAGGCCTACTGACTGTTTTACGAAAAGTTTGTTAATTACGAGTTATAATCTAAGATACATCTACCCGGCTACCCGAGTATTTTATTCTTCCATAAAGAAATTCTAGTTTCCTAGATAATGTTATATCAACAAACTGTCAATAATAATCAAGAAAGTTGTTAGTTTGTGATATGGAAACGAGGGCTGTATACTTTATTTTTCTTATACGTATATCTTAAAAATGATGGAGTACTGGGTAGCTAGGTCTACATGAAATATTAAGATGACAGCATAAATATGAAACATTCATTTTGAAATCAGAAATATCAACGAAGAGAAAAGTAATACTACTAGATACATTCATTTCTACGCATTGGTGTTCAGATAGATAAAAAAGTATATTTTCTTGCAAGCACGTAAAAGTATTTGATACAAGAGAGAGAGAATGGGATGCCATTTAATTATGGGTAGGAAAAAAATAACTTGTTCGTGAAATTCCTTCTGTTAAGCTAAATTGTTCAAGTTAATAACGAAATATTTCAGTTGATACATTGAATAAGTTAAAAGTGAAATATGTAGTTTTATATAAAACACTTTTTAATTTGTTACTTGATATGCTCTAAATAATTTTCACTTGACATGACATGTCTGCTGCCACTAGCAACGCCATTGATGCTATCTGATGGTTAAATTCCATAAATCTTCTGCAAAAACAGTTTGATATTCCCAAATGATTTGAATTAAAATGTATACGTGTCAATTTCATATTTCTATGTTTCAGAATAATAGGATGTTAGTTATTCTGTGATTTGGGATTCGATTTTGCTAATCTACATTATATAATTGCATATATCTTCTGCTTCTTCAGTATTTTCGTATACAAATCTCTTGGTAAGCAGAATTCTTTATGCTATTATTTGATACTAACAAACTGTCGCTGTAATTCTGCTGTTTTTAAAACATTGTAATGATGGAATAAAAATGTGAACTATTAGTATGATTGGTGGCAGTGTTTGTATTTTAGGAGCAGAAAGACTTGTTTAAATTTGAAACAAATTGAAATGCAAAAAATATCAACAAAAATTTCCACAACAGGAGAGTTGTAACGATATAAACAACAACTTTTCTAAAGGTTATGAAAAATAAAACGTGTGTTACTGCTAGTGGTAGATGATATTTATATAGAAGATGGCATATACGAGTAAACCATTTTGCTAGTCTATTCAGAAAATGGGTCTACAAAGCGGAAAAGTAATATCGTTTCCTGAATAGCAAACTTTGATGTGAGGCATTTCATAAATTTTATGAAGCGATAGCTTACTTTATTATTTGTTGTGTAAACGAAAGTCGTCTTGAGCACGATTTAAACTAGCAATAATAATTGCAGTTGACAAAATATTGCTCAAATTTAAAAATCAAAATTGAAACTAGCCTTTCTCAATTTCCAAAGGGTTCACGGACTTCTATAAAACAATACTGGAGTAATTTTCCTTATAGGCTTTATACTGAGGGGAGAAAACTGGAATGCATGTTTTTATGTGACAAATTCTATTTTAGAGACAGACAAGACAAGCAAAGTAGCAAATTGGAGGATTTCATATACAGTTATAAAATAGGAAGAAGAATACAAAATTAATAAGGTCTAATCCAGTACAAATGACAGTTCTAACGACAACGTAAAAACGTATATAAGAGAAAAATCGAAAATGAAAACTGTTTTAAAGAATGTTTTCGCGTTTTCCTTTTTGTAAAATTCCTCGTTTCAAGCAACAACAGCGTATAATTAAAAACATTCTACGGTTATATTTAACTCTTAAAATTAGCTTTTCATTAATTATTAGTCTCTAAATAATGCAAACAAGGTGGAATGAATTTAACTTTTCCCTACAACCCATATTCCGTACCTAAAACGCGATAGGAATGAATAATGCAAGAAAATATCTGTATAACTAAAACAGCAGTACAAGCTTCCAACTTGAAATATTTTACTTGCTGAATTTAATATCCTATATGATACTTATGTTATATGTATCACAAATATGTGAATACATATTTGAAAGCGCTGCTGAAATTTATGCACTGCGTACACCGAAACTTATTGTGTGATTTATAAAGATGTCTAAAACCAACCGAACATACAGTACAACATTTGGTGTAAGGACATTATTCGTTGTGAAATACCAGGTTTCACTTTGAATGAACGTAATATCTTTTTGTATAAGTTGGATTTTCCATGGAAAATTCTAACTAATATGAGAAATATACGCGAGTATGCATTTGACATTTAATTCGTGTTTACAAAAGTACATCCTAAAGTTTTTCTTGAATTTATTTTGTTAATTCAGTTTTGTTAGTGAACAAACATATTGTAGTACATCAAAAACAAGCACACGTCTAGATTTGTTATCTTGAAGTAGACAAGCAAATCTTTACATTACTATACCTTCAGAAAAGGGTACAGTTGGTCATTGAAAAACTTGACATCTTACTTGTCGTTTTCGCATTTTTTTTGCATATTTCAAGCCTTCCTTTCTTTTCTAAAAATTTCCCTTTTTGACTGGAAAGACACCATAGAGCTCCTAGAATATCCTGTTTTTATCCAGGACAATACAACATGTTGACATTCCTTATTTGGAAATTTAAAATCATGTATTAGAACTAAATAGGTAAGTAAGCTCATATGTATTGCACAGATACCGACAGAAATTGCCACTTTCAAAAGTAAACAGAAAAACCTAACGAATACGCCACGCTTCTTAAATCAGCATATTCAAATAACGTTTTTTATTTGTTTAACTTCGTTGGGCTGCATTTACATTTCTTTAAAAACTCTGGATGACTATCTAGATATAATTTATAAGATTTACAAGAAATATTCCTTTCGGGTAAGTCGTCGTATTGGTTCAACATGCTACATCAGTGTTCCGTCGTCTTGTTGCTTTAAAGAGCTGAATCGCATTTTTTTGGGTCCTCACTGCGAGCCTTCGTGTCCCAAACATTTCTTTGTATCGGTTTTCGGCGTCAAAAGTACCTTCCAACGAAGGTTCTCAACAAACCATTCTAATTATTGCTTTCCATCAATCAATATCGTTCAACGTTTTTTCCTTGGTTCGACGCGACACCGTTATTAAAGCTTCTAGCAAACTTACCGTCACCTGCAGCTTACACTATCCTCGCCTTTGACTCTATTCTGTTCTCTCCCCAAAGCTCAACCTAATCCATTAAACAAATTCGATTTTGAAACTAATCATCAGGTTTTAACCGTAAGATCAAAAAACTGTGGAATCAAATGTGACAATGTATTTGATCTTTTTTCTGTGCAACCGGACCTAAAAACCATACATATATGTTGCATTGCAATGATCATTTGGTTTTTAGATCAATTTTGACATTTTGATAATTGCTTAGTAGAAGATAATCATTAAATTAACGTTTACACATCTTCGTACTCATAGTCAAATTACACGCTGTGTATAACGCTAAACGCGCGTGATCATAGGGAGTTACTATAGTACTACACGCGCCTGATATTATACCAATGTGTAATCTGACTATGAATACGGCAACTTGTGTGTAGGCCAAAACCAGACATCAAATAAAATTAAAAATCTTTTCACATCACTTAAAGCACGTCAAATTTCAAAAGAATCGCAAATGGTCAGGTTTTGGGCATTGGTTGAATTGTTATGAAATACTCTATTCCTTATGTACCCCAACCTTTCACTCCCCATCCACATCCAGCCCACGGCGACAAAGAGCTGTTTTAAGCTTCTTCACTCTAAACTTTACTATCTCCGCAACAAAGCCCACTTCCACTTCAGGGAACAAACCACCTTTCACAACCTACTTCTTAAAGTATTTTCCTTTCCAGTACTGATTTGAACATCACTACCAACAACAGTAGAAGGGGTAAAACTTTCATTTTTTAAAATGTAGCGGGAATAAGAAATTGATTTTCCTACCGTACCCATTTTGATTCTCTGCAGTATATACTTATATTCCCAAGGGACTATCATTTCAAAAAGCTCTTGTTACCCTTTTCAAAACAAAACTCAGGTCTTACGTCTATAGGGCTTTCTTCAACGGTATAGTCAGGATGAAGCTTGCCACCATAAGTTGTCATGTAGGGCATAATACAATACAACTTTTAACCTGTCCCTTCACATCCTCCTTATTTTCTTGGATATTTCGGATTGTCAAACACGACTTTAACATGGGATAAATGTACATTGTTCTCTAAAAGCAGCAATTTAGCTTTCTCAGTAGCGGAATGCAGGAATCGGAGAATCAAAGATGTCCCATCAAATCTACCAGAAAGAAACTTTACAGTACTCTGTGGGGCGTTCCGTTTGTGGCGTTTGCACAGCTACTTTTCTCACTTGCGCTTACAAACCTTCTACTGCTTCCAAGCGTGGCATTTCGTAAAACCGTCAGTCCTCAGACATGCCTTTCATCTCTCACGTCCAGAAGTTTTCCTTTTCCTTTACCTTCATGCTGAACCTTTTTGTTTTCATCATCCTGAAGTTTTTTTGTCATATTTGAGGAATCTGGTGTACATCAGCCTTTCCTAAATTTCTCACCATCACATCTTCCCATACTTAACGTTTAGTTATAAATCTGATATACTGCATAAGCAAAAATATTTTCAATACAATTATGTTTGTCTTTGATAGATTCGGATATTTAATTACCAAAATAATTTGTCAAATTCTGACATTTAAAAATAAATTATTTTATTTTCATCATGGTATTCTCCCGAGAGCACAAAACGTTAGGAAGACGTGGTCCAATAGAATGGACGGCTAGATCTCCTGGTGTCACCCCACTTGATTTTTTTCTTTGGGTGTATTTAAAATCAAAACCTCGAAGTTTTGAGTGATACACACGTGATATTTAATTATCAAAATAAACTGTCAAAATCTGACATTTGAAAATAAATTATTTTATTTTCATCATGGTATTCTCCAGAGATCACAAAACATTAGGAAGACGTGGTCCAGTAGAATGGACGGCTAGATCTCCTGGTCTCACCCCACTTGATTTTTTTCTTTGGATGTTTATACTAACGAAGTCACCAAACATTTTATTGGGTTAATTAGAGCAATACAAGAAAAAGAAGAGATAAATAGCACATTACTGAAAAGTGAACAGCAAAGGCTTTCAAATAAGCAAATTAAGATGCGGTACTGCTATTTAGCATCAAATTTGGATGAAATTATGGCTTTGTAAAACTCGAAATTTGCCTTATACAGGTACTTAGATAATTTGGTCAAAATAGAAAGTGCTCTACTTGGGGCTACCTACTCAGCACCTTTGATCTGAGAAATAAGACAATTTAAAGGCAATATGCCTGGTTTGGATTGGGCCATCAGCTTGTTAAAGAGGCACAAGGAGTCCTTATCGGAACGACTATGTCAGAATATTAAACGCAGCAGGCCGGAAGTATCTCCAAGTATAATAAGAAATTTTTTAGTGAGCTCAGAGTAACAAGCAAAGACATTCTGCATATTGTACAAATAAATTATGATGATCCTGGCAATCGTAAGCTTATTTTTAAAAGAGGGTGTAAATATCCTGACTTGTACAATTGGTAATAAGACGGTGGTTCTCCAAGAGCTTTTGAAAACAGAAGCTATAGCGGATGGATAGATAGAACGTGCTTTTTAGATTGGTTCAAAAGAGTTATAGTTCGACAATTTCCAGGAAAGAAGTTGTTGATTGGTGAGAACCTCAGTTTTCACCTCTACCTTGCGGTCATGCGCCTGTAGAGAACGATAACTCGTTTACACTCCTTCTACCTAATTCAACCCACCTCACACAACCGCTAGATGTCTTCGTCTTTAGGCCTTTGAAGATGAGCTGAAGGAGAGTTTTTGAGAACCATTAGAGGTATCAACACTGTATTTGATAAGAAGTGTGTATCGCTCAAAACCTCGAGGTTTTGATTTTAAATACACCCAAGGAAGAAAATCAAGTAGGGTGAGACCAGGAGATCTAGCCGTCCATTCTATTGGACCACGTCTTCCTAATGTTTTGTGCTCTCTGGAGAATATCATGATGAAAATAAAATAATTTATTTTCAAATGTCAGATTTCGACAGTTTATTTTGATAATTAAATATCACGTGTGTATCACTTAAAATCTCGAGATTTTGATTTTAAATACACCCAAAGAAAAAAATCAAGTAGGGTGAGATCGGGAGATCTAGTCGGCCATTCCATTGGATCACGTCTTCCTATCCATCTATTAGGACAGACTTCATCTAGGTATTCTCTAAAACGAAGAGAATAATGTGATGGTGCTCCATCCTGTTGATACCAGACAATAAAACATTAAAATTTTAAGTTTAATTATTTAATTAATAAATCTTCTACATCTCTAAAACTACTAATTTTAAATACCATATGTGAGGTATTGCTGAACTCAGAAAAAAGTCTACTTTTTACTTCTTGCTAAAAAATAATGGGGTTTCATTAAAAAAAGTTGATGACGTCACAGGTCTCAGAGTAGTAGACAAAAAAATTAAGATTAACATCCATAAAATCCAGAGGAAAAAAATGAAATTGACCTGTCGAAGCTTTTTTTCCAAACAGTGGTAATAACAAAAAATATGAATCTTATTCGTTACTTTATTTACACAGTGTATATAATCTGTACCAGCGCATAAACAAAAGATGAGGCTTGCAGTTCCAGGCGTTTTCTATAAATTAAATTATAATAATAATGATTAAGTGTCGTAAGGATCTTCAAGGAAATATTGCGGTAGGTCGTTTAAGAGGAATTAGACAAAAGCAAAATTATTTATCTTTTTTGAAAACTTACAATGTGCAAACGTTTAAAAAATCTGTTAAGAAATATAAAAGTACGTTTGAAAGGAATTAACTGGCAAACAGCAAAACCTTTTTACCGCAAAAGTCTAGGGCGTAACGTCACATTCCTAAAAGTAAATGTTCTTAAAATTGTCTTGAAAGACGCGGGACGCTACAGTAAACTTACTTAACCTCGTAATGTTTAGATTTTGCTGAAACGGCTTAATATCGATATAGTTTTTGAAATTATCATTTTTCCCTACTTTCTAACTAAGGTCATCATAGAAAAATTAAATGTTGTTCTTATACAAATGCAAGCAACTTAAGAAAAGAAGTAAATTAAAGTTAAGCATTTGAAACATCTACCGGCTATCATTAAGCAATTTGGTGACATTTGCCTGTCGATTACCGGTCAGAACACGCCAAAAACAAAGGTTTAACATCAATAACTTAGCTAACCTTGAACGTCTATTTAAGAACGTTCCTAGTTTACTCATTGGGAGACAAATGATTAACTTTGTTATCTTGTCCATTAAGGGATTCCAACAGAGAGATTGAATTCTTGGGTCGATAAAGAAAATGCTATTTTAAACGAGAATAATTACAAGTGCGTAGAGGTTGAATATTTCAGATAGTTAAGGACGTACAAATCGCTGGACTTTTTGTAGATTCAACGCACAGATTTTGTTAGTCAACTTAAAGTAAATCACAACCTGTTTAAATAGTATTTGTTAGCTTAAATTAATTTGTTTCAAATATAAAGTTAGACTTCTTCAAATAATACACCTTAGGATGAGATAAAATATTACAATATACATAAATTAATAAACAAAAATTTTCTCAACAATTTTCAGGTGGTGCGTCAACACGTCTGAAATGGTATCTTTATAAGAAACAAATTGATATGCGTTTCTGTGGTTACTTAATTTCCTCTGAACTTTTACAGTGTTGCGATTTTAATAGTGTTTAGCCTACCATTATGGGATTTAGGTTTTTCAACTCCTGGAATTACAGACTTGATGAAACCAACTTGAATGGGATGTAATTTGTACAAGGGTTTGCTTCCGGACTTCGTCTGTAGCTAAGCACCTTATAGTGTATGTTTTATAAAGTAATAATTAAAAGCATGGGTAGTTTTGCTTTTACGCGAGTAATTCGTAAATACAAAAATGTTTTGGATTTTATTCTAATAAATGCTAGAAACTTTATTTGTATTATATTGCACAAAACGCAATTAAGTATGATATTTTCCCGAGAAAATTAAATTAGTATTCGCTTGACTCCCTTTCCTCAATATTGTTTGTTTTTTATTACTCTTGAGACAATTGTACTGAATCCATAAATTATCTACGAACAGAAACTTGGAGTTAACATTCAGACAAAACTTCCAACATATAATTGAAGCAATTAAGATCAGAAATAGAAATAACTTCTAACGTGGCTTTTTTCCTAACTTTTCCACATTTGAATCTTCGAGTTTTAAAAGAATTTTACGCAAAAAAGGATGTAATAAATATCAAGACACACAAATTCCAAAAGTTTAATTTAAAATTGAATTTGTTTCAAGATTTCAATGATGAAAAAACAGAATTCGTTGTTCTCCTAAAAGTTATATACTGCTTTCACCTTCAGTTAACCTTCATAATTTTCCAAAAAAAAGATGATGTATCGTGTTTACTTTTATATAAGTAAAATGTAGCTAATGGCAGGACCTCTCTTGAGGGTGCAAAAGGTAAACAACAAGTAACTGGTACCCAAAGTTAGTAGTAAACTTCGCTTCCAACGTTAACTTTCGACTTGGAACGAGCGACCACTTAAAACTAGCCGGTTCCTCACGGATTTCAGTGCTTAGCCCCCCAACTTTTTGAATGTGTTAACTTAGTTTACGCCCAACTTTCGAGTTTTGGGAGCCTTTCAATTAATCGACCCAACACGTATAAGAGAAAATGATGTACATACGGCATTACAACTAACTTTTCATCGCCATACCGTTACAGTAATAGCATAAAGAATGAACAGGATAGTAAGTTCGACGCGTTCGCAAGTGCATGAACAAAGCTTAATTCACCAGAATTTCCTGGTATTTAACTCCGCGTTAATTTATCTTTCCCAAATGTGAAAACTTGAACTTGTTTGGATGATTTATGGCCGTACAAATGCAGAAAGGAAAGACACATGATATTCTATAATTACGACTTAACTGTCATGAATGATGAATCACCTTATGTAACTATAATGCGGAATTATTACAATAAAAGACAAGTTTAAAGTTAAGAACTAAAAATAAAACCGCTTTATCAAACTTTGGGGTGGTTTGGGGAACTTGTACAAATATTAAATCTTTGATAGAAAGACTTACAGAGTAGGCTTTCTTAAATCTTTCCTAATGTAAAAATAACTTGCATTACTTTCACCCTTTCAGAATGTTCAACCATCAGTTATAAATTTAGAAAGTAACTTCATCGCATTTGACCTACGCAGGAATTAAAAAGCGAAACAAGCCCACAACATATTTGGTCGCGTTTCCCATAAAAACGCGATAAAACAGAAAAAGCGACGGTCGTACACGGCAAAAATAACGGGCAGTGGTCACGGAATAATCACGATATCATGAAACGCGTTGACAGGTTAATAAAAAGTATTTCAATTACAGTTTCTAATTGCTGTTTGGTTCCCTTTCCTGTCACTATCCCTGTTTAACTTTAGCTTCGTGCACGAGAAAAGAAGAACGGAGAAAAATTGCTACATGAAGTCATTATTTTTACAAGTCTCATATCTGTAGCACAGGGCATGTTTTGTAAACTGCGGGGCACAGATTAATTTGGAAAACACGTGACAAGGTGTGAATTATGGATTTTATCGGGGGCTAATCAGCAAACAGTGGCGACACGTTGGGGAGTTATTCAAGGGCTGTTTGCTTAGGAAAATTCGGCGTTCTGATAATATTTACAACAAAGGCTAGAACAAGCACGTATATTTTCTTGGCAAGTTATAAACTTATCTAGTGTGCCCCTTTTCCTTTATCATAACGTTTTAAAATATTCGTAGATGTATTAAAAAAATAAAGCAACTTTTTCAAAAAGAGTATCTGACAAGACAATTTGTAGTAAACCGCAATAGAGAAATAAAATATCTACCTTTAATATCAGTTGACTCATTTTTATTTTATACATTTAGTTTCTCCTTGCTTATATTTATACAGCGTAGAAGATAAGTAACAAAAAAAATTCATTATTTCAAAAATAAATAAAACGCTTTAAAATCACTCGGACATTTTTTTCATTTACTTGGAAATTGTAAAATCTATCACTAGGCGACACTAACAAAGTCACCAAACATTTTATTGGGTTAATTAGAGCAATACCAGAAAAAGAAGAGATAAATAGCACATTGCTGAAAAGGGAACAGCAAGGCTTTCAAATAAGCAAATTGAGATACGGATGAAATTATGGCTTTGTAAAACTCGAAATCTGCCTTCCACAGGTACTTAAAAAATTTGGTTAAAATAGCAACATTAATCATAGAGTGCTCTACTTGGGGCTACCTACTCAGCACCTTTGATCTGACATTTAAAGACAAAATGCGTGGTTTGGACTGGGCCATCAGCACAAGGAGTCCCTATCGCAACAACTATGTCAGAATGTCAAACGAAGCAGGCCGGAAGTATCTCCAAGTATAATAAGAAATTTTTTAGTGAGCTCAGAGTAACAAGCAAAGACATTCTCCCTATTGTACAAATAAATTATGACGAATCTGCTTTGTCAGATGATCCTGACAAGCGTAAACTTATTTTTAAAAGTGGATATAGATATCCCGAAAGGGCAATGAACGCAAGCAAAGCAAGCGTTTCGCTTATGTTTGTTGCAACAGCGTCGGGCACTTTGTTGCCGTACTATACAATCTACAAGTCATAGCAATTGTACGATTTACGGACAGAGGGTGGTTCTTCAGGAGCTTTTTACAACAGCAGCAATAGCGGATGAGTAGATAGGACGTGCTTTCTGGATTGGTTCAAAAGAGTTATAGTTCCATACTGTCGACAATTTCCAGGCAACAAGTTGTTGACTGGTGACAACCTCAGTTTTCACCTCTACCTTGCGGTCATGCGCCTGAGAAGAACGATATCTCGTTTACATTCTTTCTACCTAATTCAACTCACCTCACACAACCGTTAGATGTCTTTGTTTTCAGGCCTTTGAAGATGAGCTGGAGACTTCTTGAAAGCCACAAAACAAGGTATCAACACTGTATTTGATAAGAAGTATTTTACAATGCTTTTGAAAAAAAGAGTCAATGGAGTCTACCTTAGAAAAAGACATCAAGGCCGAGTTTAAAAAAGCTGAGATATACCCCCTGAATAGTCGCAAAGTTTTGCAGTTTACCACCCGAAGCTAATGATTCGAAAACTCTGGACCTACATTTTAATGCTGATGACAGCTTAATAATACTCTTAAAGGAAATGTAATTTGGGGAGGAAGGTGAATGTTGAAAAAAGGCCGAAAAAGAAGCTTACTGTGCCCGCTGGTTGCAGTGTGTCTGTTGCTGATCTTGCAGTATCAGAGAGCGGAAGTTCAAAAAGTGACATTGAATCAGGAACTCGTTCAGATCTCAGCCCAATATCTCTGAAAGTTCTGGAAAAACCGGACTTAGCACACTAATAGCAAAACAGCAAACTGCGGACAAAGAAGATTCCCCTAAAGAAAATTTAAGCACGAGGGGAACACATTCTGATGAAGACTTTGACGTGAAGAAACTTCAGCTGGCAAAAGCAAACTGGGTCATGGTGAAATTTTTATATGACACAGGGGATAAGTTTTTTATTGGCAACGTTCAGGAAGTAGACAAAGACAAATGTTTAATTGTGTAGCGAGAAAATATTTATGTCAAAAACGAGGCGGATTTAAAAGTCACTAATGTTGTGAGACATTCAGTGCCTCCCACTGTGAACAAGGGGCGTCATACATTTCAACCAACCTCTAGATTTCTACAAGTTCGTTATTTTTCATCGTTTTAGCTTATCCTTTTTTGTATTATTGTTCTCTGTTCTATTAATAAAAATAGAGTGTTTGCATTCCGGTCAGCAATCCCTTAATTCTTCTTACCTCCTCCCCTCCTTACCTATCCTATATGTGACCACCACATAAACCATAACGCCAAAAATAATTTTCAAAAACGATATTTAAGTCCCTATTGACCCCTGTGGGTGTTTAGATAGGAAAACTATTGAGAAACATACGGCTGTGTGTAAAATAAAAATATGTAAATTCTTCGGGTAGAGATATCATATTCGTAGTGCTCAGTGCAGATGCCCTAAGGGTAGGGTCACAATTTAAAAGTATCACAAATTGAGAAATATCTTTTGTCTCTGAAGAAGACCAAAAGAACATCAAAAATCGTACCTGTAAGCAAAGAGATTTCTGACTTTTCCCTAGTTTCAGCGCTGCCCACCATGTTCTTTCTCTTCGTATCTTCGTAACAAAACGTTACATGTAGGAAAAACGTTTTTGCCGTAAATGATATTAATTCACACAATATGTGAGTTGAGTAGAGACGATCTATCTTGTCGGGATATTGCGGAAAATCCAGCCTTAATCATTTCTGCAATCGTCGTAGGTGACCATAATCCCTTGCTTTATAAAAACCTCATTTTTTCTTCGGATACCTAAACACATAAAAAGGTTTCAATGTGTGTAGTCTAAAAACGGCCAACGTAATTGTCAAAATAATTGCAAATGCCGAAACAATCTTAGTGTTTTCAAAAAATTATACTGCTGAGAAGACTGAATGTCTGCTGATTGCTCTCGGTGCTCCGAAGACAAATTCAATAGTTTGCAGAAGTGATCGGCAAACCTTCCATATTCATTGGCTGCTGTCGGACATATGATCTTCTGCTGTTGAATTGTTTATTGACGATTATTGGTGAGTTATTCCACATCATATCACTTTCGTTAGGAGGATTCATTTTTCTTCTTACATATCAAATCTTTGAAGTGGAAGACGAATGAGTGTCTATAGAAAATTATGTGCAAATACAGATGGACAGAGTTGATTTTAAAAACACCATTGTACTAGACAAAGGCTCTCATATTACCATGATTATAATAATTTCTTCTAACCTATATTCTTGAAACCTGATGTTTTTCAAAACTAATATGTTGCAAGGAGTTGTCTTGGATGTTGATGGAGGCTAACCTTAAAAGATATCAATGGAGGTGGATTTTATAGATTTATTCATATCAAGAATTATCCTTCTATAGTCAACTTAACTTTACATAAAATTGTCGTTTTGTTATAAATCAGAGAAAATTTTAAAAAAAGTGATTAAAAATGGCCTCCAGAATTCATCAGGGTAATTTATAAATGATCAAATCCAAAAAAGGAAGGTAGATGTTCTCCTACTGATATCAGTATGATCTGGTAAAATAAGAACCAAGGAACGTAATATAGATGTGAATGACTAAGACACTTTTGAAATTAACCAAAGATATAGAAGATTAATAATAAAATAGGTTGGTAAAGATGCGGACTGTTTTTTAAACTAATTATCTTAACTGAATTGTACAAACTAGCTTGTTAGTTACTAACTTAGGTTTGATTTATTTGGTTTGGCAAAGAAATAATCAGATGGTAGAAGTCATATAATATTATTACAATACAAAACTAAACTGAAATTGCCGATTTTTAAAGGATGTTTTAGGATTTAGTGAAACTAAGTTATCTTGTACCAAACGGCCAATTTTTATAAGAATTTCTTTATTTATAGTTCTATTCAAATGAAAGTAGTATAATACAAAATAAGAAATGTCTTATAACTGTACTACCTACGTTTGAAGCATTGATTAACAAATCGTTATTTTATTCCTGGCAGCACTTGTGTACCTACTTTACAATAGATACTTGAATTCTACAATAGAATAACGCACAACATTAGAAATAATGATCTACTGAATACAAGACGTATCACGACTTTCTTTGATGTATAGAGCAATGCGATATTTTAATAGAAAGGTTCTAGTGCCATCAATAGGATGTCTTTGGTTCTAACAGGAAAAAAGTTGACTGTTACCATTTTCACAAACATCATTTTATCAACAACCAGGCACCATCAATGCATTTTCTCGATAGTGATAATTATGTAGCAGTGAATATGGTTCCTCCCTTTCAGAATTTAACAAAAATATTACTTACAGTTAGTGTTTAGTCTAATACTGGTTACAATTTATTTTCAAATCGTTTTAAAACGTATTTTTTTCTCATCAACTGGTCCTCTTTAAATTCTATTTATGCGCTTCATTCAACAGAAAATTAATGTTTACGTAATCAAGCTCGCTTGCTTTTAAAGCTCGAATTGCAGCTTTTAAAAAATTTTGATCTACAGAACCGTATATTGATCTGACTTAAAACGAATTCAAATATTTTTATAACAGAAAGCACTTATGATATCACTAGAATAATGCCTTTAAATTCCTTTTATGTCTTGCAAATCTCTTCTCAAATATTAGCAAACCTTTTGAGTTTTACTAACAATAAGAAATGATGGGCTATCTAATTTAAATTTAAATTGAAACCGTGTTTTAAGGACACAAAAATTGAAACATTTGAGGTGAACCGAATAGCGTGTTTCTTTCGCGAAATGAGATTGAGATCATTTGGCGAAATTAGGTAATGCACAAGATGTACGATACCTATCTACAGTTATAATAGCGAATTTTAGTAAGTGCGTGTATTTCAACAGTACGTGCTACAGAGTGAGCCGCAAAAAACTTGACTGGTCAATGTACTAATTATCACACATTAGTTAGGCAACTTTTTTTGACAATCTGCAGATAAAGTCAATCCATGCTTTATTATAAAAATGACACATTACGTAATTTTACAAAAACCATAATATTGCAAAGCGTTTTGTTCATTTATTATACATTAGCTAGTAAAGATCATACTTGAAAACTCTATTTCTAGCATAAGCATACGTGTACACTGTACATTACGCCTCCATAATACTAGTAATCGTAATGTTTATATGTGTGGTACACCAGGCCTAATCCTTACTGAAGCTCAATGGCAGTAGAATCACTACGAAGTACTTAAGCAAGATGATCTTACTGTTTATTTTTGATTTTAATAAATGTATAAAATGTGAACTTTGTTTGCTCTCCGAGCTACTCTATATTTTCACTTTGAATAAGGATTTTCTAAAATGCTATAATTTCTAATAATTCCAGCTACAGTCTGTCCCCGGGCTATGTGACACTATCAAACCAAGTTTAAATGAGATACAAATTAAGGGTCAATACATGCACACTTCCAATTTCAGTCTACGGAGCTCAGACCTGAAACCTATGCAAACGGCAAAATGTAAGGTTTATTACTTATCTAAAAGCTCAATGAATTAAAAAGAAGAATCTTTTTCGAAAGTTTGACACAAAATGCAAAAAACTAAAATGGAACTTGTTAGTTCATTTTTTTATGAATCCTCACTAACTCCGCTTATCTTCACCGGTTGTCGTCTAATATCTTCAATCTATTTGGCCGTTTCTATAAGAATCCAGACGAAAATATTTACTTTTAGACCACCTTATATATCATTGAAATAAAATTTCTATTAAATTTGCTTGTATTAAATTTATGTTGCATATGGGAATTTTTCTTGATATTGAAAATCTTAAAGAATTATTTTGTTGTAATTACTCGAGGTTGGTCGATTTAATTATTTGTTTTCAGCTAATTAACAGAGGTTATCTATTATCGCTCCGTTGGCTAATGAATGACTATTAGATTCGGGATTGGTTACATCAGTTTTAATTAATTTAGGGCTATTTGCATGCGATTTTTTCAGATATTTTGAGACATCAGCTTTTGTCTAAATACCCTATTCACTTATTTGGTTTTAAACCAATTTTCTGCTTGTCTTATTAGTGTTTCTGTTGTTTTCATTGATATATAGCTTTATCTTAAAGGAATGCGTGTTTCGGGTTGATATTTTCTTGATTCTTTTTCCAAGGTTAAATTTTCCTTTGTATTTGCTAGATTGATCAGCAGTTGACATATATTCCTTTGGAGTTCTGTAATTGGCACATGAGATCACCCTACTCACTTTTAGATTTTGTCTGAATGGCCACTGACTGTAGAGTTTGCATTTCGCCGGCAGACCAACTTTTTGAATTTAGACGGAGGTCAGTTTAAGAATTCGCTTTGTGACAGACTGGTGTACTGATCATTGTTCGTTTTATGGTTTTTTTTTTGAAATTCTGGATTATTTCATTTTGTTAAACGTCTTTAGGAAGCTTCAAACATATTGAAGGTATGTTGGTTTGTCCCGTTTTTCTACATTGTTTTCACCTGCTTGCGTGTCTTCCATAGCTTCTTTGGGGAGACCACTTCGCTGCAGAAGGCATCAGTTGTGTAAAAAGGTTCCTCCTGGTGGAGTAGTGGAGGACCTGTTCTGTATCCCTTCCTAAGTTCAGGGACTTTTCGTGGCTCCTAGGATATGCACGTCAGCACCTGACTTTTGAATGGCAACATTCGACAGTGGAATTGCTGCGCATTTTCTTAATTAATCTATTCTCAACAATGACTATTTTAAAATAGTGTAAAGCAATACATTTAACATTTATTTTCAGGTTTTTTTTTGTCAAGAACAATTAATCCCTATAAAATGTAGTGGCCTGTAATAAATGTATCTATTTTTAGTCACTTTCATTTGATCTATTGAACTGCTTTAATTTAGTTATTTTATTTAATTTATGCTTCAAATATTTTTCTCTTTAGGAAAGCTTCTAGTAAATCTCTTTAATTTGAAAAAATTACACATAATAATTTAATAATTTAAACAAAGCCTGTTTATAAAATTTAATTTTATTTTAATAGTCGTTGAAAACTAAATTTTTTGAACTACCTATGTTCTCAATGCTGAGTTTATTCTAATAATTTCTTTAGTGATGGGTCACATTTGAGAACAGCGTATTTGATTTGTTTCAAGTTGCGAATAAACAATTTATTTCTGTCTGATCAGATATCAGAGAAATCTACAATATTCAAGTAAGTTTTTTTAGTATCTGTTTTGATTTTGTGTTACCTATCGCCTGTCTTTATTTATTTAGAATAACTTATTTAAGGAACTGGAAATTTAAATTTATTGATTTATAGATTTTGATAAAAATAGTTATGAATCTAAATTTTATTGTATTACAACTTTTATTGGCTGAAACTTATTAATAATCTAATTATTGTTTAGATAGTATTGATTTGTGTAATTTCTTTGTTTTTTTTTAAGTAATATCAATAGAGTTCTTTAAATTAAAAGTTGTTTTGTTATTTGACCTGATCCTCTCATTCGCCCTCGATCCAAGGCCCCGACTTGAGTTAGTTGGGTAGACCATAAGCTGATCTTTAGTGTATGTATCGGTAACGCGAGGTTAAGTTACAAACTAAATCAAGTAAATCTATGTTATAAGTACCCAGTGAAGGATAATATAAAAAGGTTGACCAGAAAAATAATTACACAAAAATGGAAGAATATACAGAAGCTTCAAGCTGTCTACCAAGAATTTATAATTAAATTCCATGATCTATCCACCTTATATTCTTTTTAAATTTCAGACAGTAACCATTAACGTCCGGCGGTAGTACAATACGAGGGTGGTCTGAAAAGTTTCCGACCTAACAAAGATACAAGACATTTTTTCTGAAAATTTTTTTTTATTTTTCAACATAGTCTCTTTGTAACTCTACACACTTCTCCCAGCGATGCTTCCATCTCTGTAACCCGTCCAAATAGTACTCGGCATTTTTCTCTGCAAAATAATTGTTCACGAAAATCTTTGTCCTCCGAGCGCAATTTTTAGATGAGGGAACAAAAAGAAGTCGCTTGGGGCTAGATCTGGTGAGTAAGGCGGATGGTCAAGCAGTTCAAACCGTAATTCGTGGATTTTCGCCATGGCAACCGCTGAGGTGTGAGACGGTGCGTTGTCTTGGTGAAACAGGATTTTCTTTTTCTGCAAATGTGGCCGTTTTTTCGCAAGTTCTGCCTTCAGCTTGTCAAGTAATGATGCATAGTATGCTCCTGTAATGGTTTTTCCTTTTTGAAGATAATCGATTAAAATAACTCCATGACTATCCCAAAAAACAGTCGCCATCACTTTCCCAGCCGAAAAAACAGTTTTTGCTTTTTTTGGAGCCGGTTCCCCCTTTGCAGTCCACTGTTTGGACTGTATTTTTGTTTCGGACGTATAATGGTGTATCCAAGTTTCATCTACAGTAATTAATCGGCGCCAAAACTCGGATTTATTTCGCCTAAACTGCGCCAAAAGAGCGTTGGAAATATTCATTCGAACACGTTTTTGGTCTAACGCGAGCAAACGCGGCATCCAACGCGCGGACAGCTTTCTCATGCCTAAATGTTGATTTAATATGTGACAAACACGTTCTTTTGACATGTTCATAACCTCTGCTATCTCTCTCACTTTAATTCGGCGGTCGTCTAGCACCATTTGGTGAACTTTGGCGATGTTTTCGTCGGTAGTTGCAGTTTTTGGACGTCCCGAACGTTCATCGTCTCCCAAGCTCTTACGGCCACGTTTAAATTCAGCAGCCCAAAATTTCACTGTGGTAAATGATGGTGCAGAGTCCCCATACACAGAATCCAACTCATCTTTTATTTGCGAAGGCGTATTGCCTTTCAAAAACAAATATTTAATGACAGCTCGATACTCGATTTTGTCCATTTTCACAAAAAAACTCACATCAACTCACTCAAACGACTGTTACATAAAAACTGCGCGTCCAAAATGGCTGAAACTTTGGTGAGTAACTGTCAACAGATGAACAACAAAATTCAGTAGCTTTTATTTACGAGTGCTGCCATCTTCACGTTGAGGTCGGAAACTTTTCAGACTACCCTCGTATAGGTTTTAAATGCTTCGTGCATTCTCAAGTTTCAAGCTTACGGCATGCTAAAGTAATCCATTAAATGATCGTCACCTACAGTGCCGGCTTTAGAACGTAGTGCACTCTGCGGCAAAATTGAATTTTTGCGTCCTCTAATCCCCTCAATAGCTTAAAGTCTGAATATAGCTCTGCGCAGCGTGGGCAGCTAGCAAAAAAGTTTCTCAGGTCACACCTTACAATTCCCTGATTTTTCTCCAATTCTAAGAATTCTCTGACTTTTCCTGCCATTTTTATTATTTATTAAATTCTTTGACTTTTCAAATTTTTTTCTGTTATCCAAGTTGCTGGGTTTTCTGTGCTTGAAGAAGAAACTCAGACCTTTCAAGATTTAATATACCGGTAAGTGTAAAATGAGAAATGAGAAGCGTTTTTCCGACACCAAAACTGCAGACTGAGCGGTTGGTTTACTACTTGCTAAACTAAGATAACTATTTCACAAAGTAATATTAGCAATATTAATCAAGGTTTAGGGAAAGTGATGCAGTTGCTGGAAGGTGTCACCTAGGAACTATCGTTGAGGTTGCAAATCCGAACGTAAGTTGCACAAGTAAAGCTACCTTGAGAGGGCTTCTGCTCAACTCTGGATATCGGTGAAATTGATCTTCTTAAATGTAAACTAGACTAAATCTCATCTCCGATAAGTCTAGATTTCCATTTATTAATGATTCTAGGCGTATATAATTCATATGATCCATGAAATAAGGAAACGAAGACAATCCTTTTGATGGTGAATCTGTAATGGTATGGGGTGGTATTTTTCTAAGACCTAACTTAGTTTTATATTGGTAGGAAATTTACGACTGCAAGGAAGTACTGTGACGGCTTTATAGATTGTAGTAGAGAGATTGGTTCAGAATTCAAGTTACTGGAGAATGCAAGGCCACATAAAGCTGTGATAGTTTTGAAGGAACTGAGGAATAAACAGATCACTCTTTTACTTTGGTCTTCAACATGCCTCAGAAAACATTCACTCAAGAAAGTTTCTAGAATTTCTTTAATCTTAAGAATCTTGGTGCGGCGTTATGTAAAACACATTTACAGCTAGGTTAATGTCATTTGCATGACATCAGTATTGCTAAGAACATTTATTGTTATTTCTGTTTGCATGCCTTTTTTACTTCATAAGAAAATTTTAACGTAATTGTATGAAATCGAGATTAAGTATTTGCAAGAAAATCTAGTTTTTACGTTAAAGGAGGCAGCATTTATGAATAAAATTTTTAATTTTTTCACACATTTACATTTAGTATTGCAAAAATAATATCCGCTAGATTTTAATTAATTTAAAAGTTTGCAGAACATTTTTGCAAAAAAACAAATATGCATGGCATCCATCAATATTATGTTATGAGCTATTATAAACAGAATCAACATCCATCGTCTAGTTTACAAAGTTACGAAACTCGTATGCTGAAAATTTTATGAATATGAATTTCTCAAAAGTACAATGGATACGAGCAGGATGTACTATAAACGCAACAGATACGAAGGAAATGAATTATTGAATTTCTGATTCAATTAGATTGTTCAATAGTTATGTGATAATAATATCACAAATATACAATTTAAAATTTAATTTTAATTCGTCCTAATAGAAATAAATAAAAAAAACTAAAGATTTATATAAAGAAATATAAAAACAAATACACAAACAAAGGTAAACAAGTACCTGACGAAAATGATAAAGAAAATCCCAGCATAAAAGCCGTCAAAAGAAGAATACTTTTCTTTGAATTTCGAATGGTATTCTTCGCGTGAGTGACAACATAATGAGATTTTTATGTGAACGACAAATTCGTAGGTTACAAGATTTCCAGTTCGTGTAAGATACTCCTCTAACTTTAACCTCAAACAGCTACCCGCAAGAGTTGCAGTTCCTAGTCCATCGAGTTGATTACAACTGACCACTGCATTACATGTTTGAACTCTAATAGGATTCAGAATCATCAAATAAGCAAACTTTGGTTTACATACAAGAGTGGCACTAGTTTTAGTGGTTAGAATTAAACTTACCCAAAACAAAATTCATGGCATTAATTTTCTTCAACGTCCTTTACGGTGTTTAATTTCTTAACAAAAAGGTAATATCCCCGACATTTTACAATAGCTTCATAACAATTTCGTGATTGATTGCCCACTTCAAAGTTTTCAAGTTTCCCATTTACCAACGTCCAATGAAGGCAGGAAACCAATCGACAGCCATCGATCCCGGTAATTGGGGTTAAACGGGGTGAACTCGACTATTATTCGCCCGTTCATTACGTCGAGTTACCTGATATATTACCTTATATTAGCGACTGTCTGCTTTGTGCGGCAAGTACGCTATTTCAAGTTCGACTAACTTTATACGTCAAAAGAAAATATTTTAGTATGATTTAGAAAGAGTTACTTTATCCTAAAAGTAGGTAGTGCGGAGACGGTGTTCTTTTAACAGAATTTAGGAAGTTCGTGAAGTAAATCTAGTCACTGTGAAACTTCCATGGATATAGTGCAGTTGTTGGTTCTAAAACAACATATTGAACTTAAGGTAGTCGCAAAGCAAGCTTAACATTTTTTCCCTTTTTGTGAATTTAGTGTATTAAATAGACTTTCTATTTGAAATATAAGACTTAATGACTTTGTAATAAAAGCGAGCCGTGTATCAAATTAAAAACTGATTAAAAAGAAAATGGTTAGCACTCAAGGAAGTTTTTCAAGGCACTGTAACAACATTTGCTTTGCTTTATAAGGGGGTAAAGCTGTACTTTCTAGTGAGCAATTGTAAAATAATGCCCTTTTGATGCAAGAACTTAGGATACGATTTAATGTATGCTGAAAGTTGCCACAGTAAAGATAATTATTTGTAAGTAAAACAACCAATAATTATCTTATAAATAAAACAAAATAGGTAGTGTTCATCTAGTAAGACTTGAAATTATACTATAGTCTGATACTAATCTTAAATGTTGTCAAAACCTCTGCTAACGTCAGAACGTCATTTACACGCTCGTGACGCAATGCTTTTCTAGATATACAAGGGTGCCCTGAGGAATGTTAACAAGAAGAAATATCATTCCCAAATGTTTGTTCCAGGGTAGAAGAAATGTTCTGAGACTTGTAGCAGAAACGCAAGGGGTTTAAGAAGAAGATAATACTCGTATAAAAAATATGTGAATAAGTAAAAGAGCTTGAATACATACAAAGGAATCGTTGCTTGTTACATTTGTGTACAAAGATATTTAAAATATGTAATTTATATTATATTTACTATATTATATATACTAAATAATATATGTGACTATATTTGAAGCAACGAATTATATTCTAGTAAATAATATAGCACACGAAATTCTTATGTTAGGCTAATGATTAAAAAAATTTTCAATTATTTTAATTTTTACATTGAGTTTGAATGAACACACCATCTCTGGCAAAGATAAATAGACTTTTAGTTAACATAATTAAATTGACACAGGTACAAAGATATCACAACTGAAAGCTACAAACTTGAAAGAGTTGTCAAGCTACTTCCACTAAGTCAAGTACCAAGCTAGTTGAACTTGCTATCTGTTTGTAGTGCTCAATCCAGAAACTTTGAAGATGTGCAAGGAAACCCACGAGTGTGTCGTGTAATGTAGTAAATTCAACAATCCTCTTATATGCAGTACTGTGAATGAGTATATCTACATAGAAAGTTCCGTAATATTCTTGAGCGTACTGTGTTGTCTGTATAACCAGATAGACTAAACTGTAGAGCAGTTCGGTTCAATTCAGTTAGTGCAGTATATTCTGTGATGGAGAAGGAAAAGTTTGGTCAAAGAGATAAATTGTAGAGCATGCTATAAATTATAACAATTATATTTCAGTTACATAATAAAATACTTCTATCAATAATCATACAGAATAAAAGAAAAACATTTAGTGTGATGATGTAAGGTTGACGATAAGCTTAGTCTAGCTAAATGTGCAACAAATTTTTCGCAAAGTCAAGTGATTGTGTTTACTACGACTGCCATTGAGTGCGTTTTTATTAACGAGAAACGGTTGCATTCTAGGTATGATTTGCGCATTTTTGTGGACATCTTCGTAAAAATTTTTGTTTGGTAAATTAAAGCAATAGTCCTTCTTAATATTCAATACAAAAAATTCTGGATTTTAATTAAACAAATGTCGAAAATAAGGTAGGCACAGTACCGGTATTCACAGATTCGTCTAGTCTCCCGCTCACCGCCTTCCACTGTCGTGCAGTAGGTATTCCACAATACTGAGATTTTATATTATTGTTGCTCGACTTTTTAATTTAATTTTGTTGATTAGCACCCGCATTTATTAATCTTTCCATTATTTATTTGATGGTTATTATTCTCTTCAAAAAAAATCTAATTTTAGGAAATCAACATATCCAAACAACCAACTTAAGTGAAAAATTAACTTTTAAGGAGTATCATGTAGAAAGTAGGAATTAAATTTATTTGTTTATTAATTATTTACTTATTTTGTATTTGCATGTATTTTTTTTAATAAATTCTTTTTGTTTCAATAAATCGTTTATGATCAAATGCAAGAAAGGCATGAAATTGTTAAATTATTTTCTGTTTATGGCGAGTAACAAAGATATCGCTCAAACAGATTTAATTTACCAAACATGTGATCCGAATGAAGCTTCCAAGAATTCGTATGTAATCATTTAAGAAATAATTATACATCACGTTTATACGATGTTTATAGCTTTGTTTCTTTAAAGGGCGGCTACTAGGACCTCGACGGTGGATTTCTAGTAAATATCGGTTTTAATGAATTATTTTTTTCTCATATAAAACTAAACGTTTAATGACTTTTGACGATTGAGTATGTATATCATTTAAATATGCATAACTATACAGAAAGTTTCATTGATAAATATTATTTCGTTTTAAATTTAAACGAATTTGAACTTCAAATATCCTTTAGGTGGCAGAAGATTGGTGCTTTTACCCTACATACAATAAAAGCACACGGTAGAAACTTCATACTTAACATTAGTAAAAGCAAGATACCCAAACTGTCATTCTTTTTCTTTATCTCCAATCTGGATAAAATATTGTTCCCGAAAAAGCCCTACTGCCACTGCCCCGTATTTGCTACGTTTTCAAATTTAAAGGATAATTTTAAGTAAAGAATTTAAATTGTGTCCTGCCAATACGACCAAATCACTGTGACACATCCGCATTGTTTTTCAGCAGTATATAATCATAGATGTTGTTACCAAAGCTTCTTCTTGATAGACTGTAGTAGAATTTTATGTGTCAATTTAGCAGGCTGATGCTTCAACAAAATCCAACCATTATCCAAAATCGTCGTCATTGTGTCTGTGAAAAATATTTCATTTCTAATAGGTACAAATTTTGTTTTCTCAGTTTAGGCATAATCAATCACCACTTTTTTTGGAAGTCTAGAGTTTGTATCATCTATCAGGCTAAAGATACACAATAAAATTTTGCTTTATGTATTCAAAGTTCTTCCTATTATCATTAGTCTTTTTTATGTCCAGACAGAATCATGTCATGATTATGAATTTTTGGCATGAGAACATTCCATTCTTCTAGAATTGACTAAAAGTGTCTCCTTACAGTAAGATTTAAGATGCCTTTTCTGAGACATTTTCAGTTTTTAAGAAAGCTATCTTGCCCGGATTTCTCTTCAGTACTTGAGTTGATCCTAAATTCTTGTGTATTTGGCATTTCTTACGTAATTTCCCTCAGGTGTGCCAGCGCTTTTTCCAATCTTGGAAGCACTTCTGGAACTCACTTTTCGGTATGGCGTTCAGCTCCTTTAGCGATTCTGTTTTTATCTCATCAATGGTGGCAAAACGTCGTCCTTTCATAGTTCTCCTCAGCCTTGGGAATAGACAAAAGTCATAGGGGGCCATATCCGGCGAATACGGTGGCTGAGGCAACATAACGGTTTTGTTTTTTTACCAAAAAATTACGAACAAGTAGTGAGGTGTGAACGGGAGCATTATCGTGATGCAATTTCCACGAGTGGTTTTGCCGCAGTTCTGGACGTTTTCGTCGGATTGCTTCGCGCAAACGACGGATAACTTCCAGGTAGTATTTTTTATTGACTGTACGACCATATAGCAAGAACTCATGATGCGCTACACTATTTAAATCAAAGAAAACAGTGAGAAGAACCTTCACATTTCATCGGACTTGTCGATTTTTTTTTGTTTTGGATCTTTAGATAGCTTCCATTGGGAAGATTGGGCCTTAGTTTTGATGTCATATCCGTATACCCATGCTTCGTTACCTGTTATGACTGTTTTAAGTAATTATAGATTATTGCTGACTTTATTTAGCAACTCCTGAGCGATGTCCACGAGACGTTGTTTATGTTCAAAATTCAACAATTTCGGAACAAACTTTGCTGACACACGCTTCATGCCCAAAACATCTAAAAAGATTCTATGATTCAAGAATAATTTTCTTCATTTGTTCTACGTTGTCGTTGGTTGTTGATGTGCTAGGACATCCAGGGCGGTCGTCATCTTCAACGTCTTTACGGCCTTCTTTAAAACGTTTGTACTACTCATAAACTCTTGTTTTACTTATAGTGGAGTCACCAAAAGATACATTCAACATTTCGAATGCGGTGCTACATTTTATTTTATTTTTCAAGCAAAATTTTATACAAATTCTTTGATCCATCTTTTTAAGAGTAAAAAATCGCCGAGTACACTAAAACACGTTTAACTTTCTCGACTGTCACAAATAAACTAAACATTCAAAATAGCTGCAAATGTCAACATACGTCAGGAACATGTGTATCAATATAATTTCTTTTTTAAATCAGAATAATCAAGTCCACAAAATTCAAAATTTCCCGTTATATTTTTATTACATCTTATATCCCTTTTGAGTATTTCTCGGAGTTTATTAAAGTAAATAGGTGTTAGCAATTTCATTTTGGATGTACCTGAATAAAAATAATATAAAAAAATATTATATACAAGTGTTGCCACTGAATTAATATTCTTTGCTATCCAGCTGAGGTAACCATTGTCTGAAACTAGTCTGTTGCACACATTCCTGTCATGTCTTAGCATGTAGTCTTGATTTGAAATAGTGTCCAAGTGATTTAAAAAATGTTAGATATTTTTAAATCTAAGTTCATCTCGAGAGACTCGTAAGAACACACTTTCTACTTATATCTGATTTTTTTAAATCCATTTTTGGAGAGAATTCTCTTTTCTTTGAAATTAAGGAATTGATTCTTGCTGTAACCAAGACAACGTGAGTATTAGAAACCGCAGCAAAAAGACGATCCTCATGAAAGCATTTTAGCTTGTCTCACTTTCTGCATTCATTTTTTATTTCGAATAAAACTTTCTATGCTATGTTACACCAATTCGTTACCCAATGTGTCCAACCTTGTAACGTTCACTGTTTGGTTTTCGTTACATGTGTTGTATTTAATCTGTGCTTTCGGTGTGTTCTTGTATTTGCCTAATAGTTTACTCTCGTTGGGCAGTGTTTTTTTGATAGTAATAAGAGGTTGACTAACTGTTGTTGTACTTTTTCTAAATTTCTTTAATCAATTAGGGTTGACAAACCTTTTTAATTAATTTATTTTTTGCTATCCAGACACAGGGTACCTATAATTTCTCATACACTTAGGTTTGTATGATTCTCGAATGTTAAACTTGCACAGCTGTGACCTGTAATTCGGCTTTACTTCACTACAGATCATGTTAGCAAATTGATAAGAGTTGGATTTTATCACAATTCCGTGATTGCACATTTGATTTAACTTTTAATTTTTACCTCGCAACCTTCCCTACGTTTTATCATTTATATTCAGATAAGTGGTCAGGTGTAATTTGGTTATGTAAAGTTCATTTCTTTAAAGGTAGCCCATGTGTAGTTATTATTTGTTTTTGGTATAGCCAAAATAAATTGAAGTAGGAATTTCTGTACATGTTCATTTGTTAAACTTATTCTGTTTTATTTCTATTTAATTGTACTTTACAATTATGTTCTTGTGGTTTATCGGTTACTACCTTAATCTTGCTATTTGATGATAGTGTGGGTTATCAGAAATGACATCTCCTAGTTGTCTCTTGTTTTGCTAGATTTTTTAAATTTTCTATAATCAGAATTTCCGTTGGTGGGAGCTTCTTCCAGCCTAAGCTTTACGCTTAGGCAGATTCAGTGGGGCGGAATCGGCAACGATGCAAAGCGTTGTAGTGTTTGTAAAAGGGCTGCATATTTTTTTGAGTTTGTGACAAGCCTCAACTCAGCGAGGGTAAGCGGGTTCCGTTTTTGTTTATTTAGGTCTCATGGGAGATTTTTCCTGTTTTTTTAGCTTGTTTCCTGCATCTGAAATTTGAGGGCCAGTGACTGAAGATTTCTTTATGACACAACGCCAGATTAGTTACTGGGGAAGATGACTAAAACTCGAGATTCCGTTCTACTCCGAACCATATTGTCCGACGTAGGTTTTTCCCCCGTTCAATGTCTGGTTGATTCTGAAGGACGGCGCTCAACATGGATTTAATTTAAATCTTAACAATTTTGCTTATAACAGTTAAATTTATTTTGCTCCTCATAATTATCGTTGAATTAGTTTTATTTGATTTAAATGTATTCTGACAAAGTCGTCACCGGCTTAACTTAATTTTTCGTATTATTTACGTTATCTTTTAAATAAAAGATTAAAAGAAAAAAGATAACTTAGACAGCGTAGGTTAAGAAAGGTCTTTTGTTTTTTTCTCAATTTGTTGCAGATTTGTCTCCGGTTCTACTTTTACAGCGCTGTAAGATTTCTGGGACTCTGGATCGTGGTAAGTCTGGGTTTTTTTAATTGTTTGTTTCTTAAGTTTGTGTTTTTCAAATTTTTGTTTCACAAAGATAAAATTATAAGTTTTTCTCCATTTAGAAATTTTATTTGCAAACTGAATTTAAATTGTATTACATTTTATTGTATGCTATGCGAATGGTTTAAGTGATGAGATTAATGTATTTAAAAGACAATTTATTGAAGATTTAGATTTAACATTTGTGACTTTTAAAGATTTATTTAACGTAATTTGAACTTTAATATATTTAGTTATTTTTAATTTACAATTTAATTTGTTGATTATTCGTAAATTATTGTTTAATGTATTATATCTTTTACCTTTTGATGGTTATTACAAAGTTTCTTGTTCACTGCTAAGTGCCTAATTCTTCCTCGAAAGTATGAGGTTTTTCAACTAATATAAAGTGCTGATGTCCAAATATGCATACTGAATCGTCGTTTTTGCATCAGTCTCAATACTTCATTTGCCTATTTTCATTATGTGGAATGCTGTTTAGTAAAAGAGAACATCTAGCCTGGTTCAAATCTAGATTCTATGATGATTATGATTATGATTATTATTAGAAACAAACATTTAAAAGCAACTAACCTTATAATCAGAGATAATAATAGGTGCTTATAAACAAAATCGAACTAGATAATGTATATCAATCAAAATACTTGGGATTAGACAATAACATTAACAAACTTTAAAATTGTAAAATACTATCTGTTTTCTTTCTCTCATTCAACAATATTTAAAAACCAGAGACAAGCAAAAATAAATTTTAACGTTGTTAATGCAAATAGGCAATTTCATTTCTGAAATTACATTTTGCAAACAAAAAACAATAATAAGAATTCTAGTCAGTACGTTGAAATTTAAAACCTAAAATAAATACAATAATAGAACCTTGCTTTATGGATTCATTTTTAGAAATATTAATAATTCTAACAGCAAAAAGGCACATTGTTCTCGTAAGCTGGTTAAGCACTACTTACTTTAGAAATAAAAACCTGAAAACAAAATTACCTTAAAAATATCTCAAAAACTTTTTTAATTTTAGTTGAAATGAAAAAGCATTTATAAAAATTTTAATTATGGAAAAGCATTCCTCAGATGGAAGAAAAATGTAAACAAAAACGAATTCAGAAAAAATATTCTACCACATTGCTTAAATAAACAAAAGGTTTATTTAGCTCAAATTTAATATTTAAAAATCCTGAAATTTAAGGTAATTTTCCTAAATATAAGTCTGCACTAAAATGTTTTTTTGTTTATTTTGAATTACGTAAAATCCTTTCAGCAGGAACTTTTAAACTGACAGAACTAATTATTCTAGTACAGTATCGTTATCAAAAATGTATTTAACCAAAAATGAATGTGTTTAGCTTTTACATTAAATTATGTAAATTTTCATAACCGTAATATATTTACATTCTCAACGCCTTTTAATACCATTTTCATTAGTTGGAAACGTTTTATTTCAATTAACAAAACCCCTTTCGGGTTTTTTTTGTCCTCGTTATTTGAGGCATTTAGAAAACCGTCCTTCATGTTTTGTAATTACAAACGTAGTTTCACTTCAAAAGACTTATATAATAATAGAGACGAGCTTAGTTGATTTATTTCAAAGCGAATGGTATCATGTTTGAACTAGCAGATATGAGAGTACTGTAGGTTATTATTTACTATTATATTAAACAAAAATATAACCATTAGTAATAACCACCCACCTTTTGACCTACGCCTATATACGTTCCAATTATTAATACACACCACATCACGATGATAAACCTACTTAGAAATGCTAAAATACAAGGTAAACACTACAGCACTCATAGTGACTAAAACCATGAAGACTTTTTTCTGAAATTCATCCTAAATTCTCCTATGCTTATTTAATGACCTCCAAAATGATGATAGAAATAATTTCCTTTTTGATCCAACTTTCAAATTCCTCAATACAAATAGCTATAGCACAAGTAAGTATTCATCTTAATGAGTTCAAATCAGACAACTTTTTGATTATTCGTTTCAACAATCCATTTAAAAATAGAAAGATTAAAATACGAAAAACAAACGCAATTTTGATTTTATAAACTGAGCGGTCTTCAACATTAGAGAATGCATAACTTCAAGTCTACACTAAAAACACTACTAAAAAGTCTTATACATTTATTTCTTTGGCAAAGCTTTCTACAAAACGCTTTCCTATTGTTTTCATCCATACATCGGCAAGTTCTGTCTGATTGTTATAATAATTGTTCGACAAACAAAATATTGCTTTATTCTATTTGATCCGGGTAAATGTGCTTTCGATGGAGAATGTTTGCTGAAATATTTATATACATACATTATCCACCTCACTGAGCTAATTTCAAAAGTCGAAGTCTGCTGCATGAAAAGACAGTTTGCATCTACATTGTTGTTGTCCACAGTTACAACATTAAAATGAGTTTCTTATAAGCCGAATTTGGACGTCCATTTTGGAAGATTTGCTCAGGGTAAATGCCCATGTGGTGTCCTAACGCTTTTCGACATTTGCTAAAAGTTAAAATTCGTGAGAACATTTACTTTTAGGAGTATCGTCACGCTCTCGACCTTCACAGAAAGGTCTTGCCTTTTGTCAGTTACATTCTTTTGAACGCACTTTAATATTTCTTTGAAGATATTTTAGACGTTTACACATTATGAATTTCCGTAGAACAAAATATCGCTTTTGACAATGAAGTAATTCTTTTTAAACTACCC